>OU015502.1:76884018-76891518 GCA_907164885.2 Dolomedes plantarius | reverse complement strand
GTTTAGAAGTTTTTACGATTGAAAAAAAGCACTTGAATGCGATGCATCGAAGCAAATGTTGTTTATTTTAAAGGAGAGTTGCTTATTTTTTATTTTTACAGAAAAGCAATATAACATAATTTTTAATCATGGTGCCAATAGCATAGATAATTGTTGGTTCTCATAGTATTGAATTACAACAAAATTTATGAAAAATGCATTGTTACAGAGGAAAAAAAAGAAAAAAAATCATTTATGAAGTACTCAGCGACATTATCAAGTGTCTTTTGTAATACCTTTTAGTCTAATTCTTAGAAATAATTCATTCATACATACGATTCTTAACTGTTCTTTTCTTTATTGAATTTTTTAACGAAAAAATACTTTATACAAATGCAAAGGAAGCTTAGTAAAAGCAGCCATAAATGTCCAGTTAAATATCTGATTAGTTGGGTATTCTATCGACTGAATTAGAAATTAACAATTGTTTGTAGCTTATAATTTCATGTTCAGAAAAACATATTAGTAGTAACATGATATAAAATATTGACTGTTCATTATCCATGAAGGATTTCTTAGTTGATCAGTATATTTAGAAGCTGAATCAAATTATAAATATTTATGTTTATTAAATATCAAGTACAAAAGTCCAAGTTATTTAAACCATTAATAAGGTTATATTTCTCTTTTGTAAAATTTGCAAAAAAAAATACATTTCCTTGTATTTAGAGTATTTAATTTTAAATTTGTTCCTTAAAATTTGAGATTAAAGTTGTTACTAGATTGTAATAAATAAGAGGGATTTTAATCTAAATATGCAAAAAAAAATAGTTAATGGCCTGCTATGGAAAAAACGTAAAATCTAATAAGAATTGTGAATTTCACAATTCCACAGTATATTATTCACTTATTACCTATTAATCGTTATTACTTATAACTCTAAAATTATAATTTTTTGTTCACTTTTATGAAAAAATAATCGTTTCATTTGAAATAAAGCGTAGAAAGAGATTGCGACGGGAGTAGAAAAATTAAAGTATTTTCAGAAAAAAATTAATAGCTCAAAATACGACAATAATGTTTAATTTTGAAAAAAAAAAAAAAAAATTTAAACAACCTCAGTGTAGAGGAAGTAACTAAATATTGTCCAAGTTAGCTATCTTTACATATTATTTTTTGAAGGAAATAAGGTATATAAACTGGTTATTATTTCCAATTTTAATTCTAGTTTATATGAAATTGTCTAATTTAAAAAAAAATTACAATTATTCATTAATATTTAAAATACATTTTTATTAATTGATAATTTTTACGCATACTAGATATTTTTTTATGATTGAATTTTATGCAGCAACGAATACAGAAACATAAAAAAATATCACTTCTTAAACAGAAAATTATGACTTTAGAATTTCTTAAATCTTTTCTTATTGAAATAACTCGCACTTTTCTATGCAGTTTCAACATTTTTTAGAAAACTAACATTTAAGAGGCAACTAAAAGAATTTTAGGAATAGATGTATTTTAAAATTTTCTTATTGTACTTCGTCATTTATTTTTAATTGCATTTTTATAGGAAATATTAGGTATATATATACCAACCACTTTACCCTTATCTCAACATAATTTTCCTATGCTCAAATTACATGACTGCAGTACAATATCTATTTGTTACAAATCTTGTAATTTCACTCTTCCAGTGATAATAAATAATTTTCTACACGAAGATATGAAAATTAATTTCTACGCCAGGGCTTAAACTATGTTATATGGGTTTTTGAAATAAAATCCAACTATCTTATAAAACAACAGACTTTTGCTTCGATGCATCGCATTCAAGTACATTTTTCCAATCGTAAAAATTGACTTCAAAATCGTCTCATTTAACGGACTTTAAAATGTCTGCCATTTTGCCGTCTTTGCATATCTTCACACGGTGTCGGATATTTATTTAGTACATCTGTCATAATTTAGGGGACAAAAAAGCCATTTCCAGCCAAGATAAACATTCAAATTGTACTTTTGAATTTTCTGAATCCCTTTAATGTGTCCTTTTCTGAACCCCTATAATGCGTCAACTTCTGCCGACCTACACGAAATTCTTCTGAAAATTTTGTTGGTTCCCAAATTTGTGTCAAAGAGATTAATGATCTTCGCATTTGGGAATAGGTCATAGAGACAACCACACCTAAACCCCTCCGGCCTGAAGAAGAACTATATTTATAATATCTCTACCACTGAGGCTTATTAAAATGAATTATTTGTTCGAAAGTATTATGTATATATATATATATATATATATATATATATATATATATATATATATATATATATATATATATATATAAATATATATAATTCAAATCATTCAAATAGATTGATAATTTAAATAGACTTATAATACAGCACAAATACACACACACACACACACACACACACACATATATATATATATATATATATATATATATGTATATATATATATATATATATGTATAGATATATATATATATATATATATATATATATATATATATATATATATATATATATATATATATATATATATATATATATATATATATATGTGTGTGTGTGTGTGTGTGTGTGTGTGTGTGTGTGCGTGCGTGCTATATTATAATTCTATTTGAATTATTAGTGGACACCTAGATGCCAGATTGCCTTTTTACTGTAAGCAGTAAGAAGTTTTCTGTTTGTTGTCCTTTAAAATGTAATCTATTGCTGAGCAACCCTATATGAGGGAACATTTACCTTTTTTTCAACATTTTACAATTTTTAAAAATTAAGGTGTCTCTTTTATTGCACATTTTTAAAAATCCCTATCGAAAGATATCATTATTTAAAATATAGTGAAATGAAATTAGGGATTAAAATGGATATTTCATTTATGAGGGAGAAAGTTATTTTTATTATAATCTGCAAGCAAGTTTCATCTAACTTATAAACATAAAAGGCAGACACCTAATTCAGCAACTAGATATTCCACTCGATCTTCATTAGTATATTCTGTCAACCGTATCCACAAACGAAATGTTACCTCACCAGGTGCCGCTACTTGTTCAACATTATGCAAGTGTTATAGAAATGTAAAAGGAAGAAATGATGGAAAGGAGAAGCAATAAAACATTTTTCGCATACTTCTGATGCTCTTACAGAAAACAGTTATTTAGATACTGTCTAAAATAATTAAATGATTAGATATTGGGATAACATTTTCACATATGCAGAAAATAATTGGAATTAGAATATGATGGAGGAAAGGATGCCTGTAATTAAACGATTTATTGAATGATAAATTCATTTTTAAGGAGAGTATGTAACATTTAAATAAACATTCAGTTAAAATTTTTTTTTTTAATTTAAGGAGAGGTGTTTTTAACAGCAATTTTTAAATATTAATATAGAATATCGTAGTAACTCTTAGTATACATTGAATTATCATACTTCATTCATCTCAGATTCATTCTCCCATTCCTCTCAGATGCATTCACTCATTCATCTCAGTTCGAGTTCCATCGATATATGCAGAGTTCACTGGATATATGAGTCGAGTTCAGTGTAACTAGGTTATATGAACTTGTATTATCACTTCATAACAAATAGTGTGTTATAGAAATGTAAAAGGAAAGAAAAAGGATATATATATATATATATATATATATATATATATATATATATATATATATATATATATATATATATATATATATATATATATATATATATATATATATATGTATATGTATATATATATAATGCTTTCGATGGCAGAGTACCTTCGCATAGACGAGTCAATCTAAAATTAATAGATTGACGTCCATTTAGTGAATATATGTATATATGGATGCCCACATATTGTCGTGGTTAACATTCTGAGCTGCCACGCAGTGGGCTAGGGTTCAAATCCCGAATAAGGCTATCTATCTATCTATCTATCTATCTATATATATATATATATATATATATATATATATATATATATATATATATATATATATATATATATATATATTAATTATAAATATTGAATTAAAAGTAAATATCTTTTCCGTGGATTAATGTAAAAATTGTAACTTAACCCACTTTGAAGCTAATACGATATATTTTTTTACTGTAAATAGAATCATGGTGCACCTTTAGATAAATGTATCAAATGTTATATGTTAGGACCTCAAAGACAATAGTAACCAATTTTGTTTCTGTCATGTATCGATTATGCATTGTGAGTTTAAAGAAATATAGTAATTTCTAACAGAACCCACTTTTCATTTAGATAAATAATCGGCGTTATAGTACCAATACCCAATATTTATATTCAAGTTTCATCGCATTGTTAAAGCTTACATATATAATATATTTGGCTTTTCGATGGCAGAGTATCTTCACATAGACGTGCCACTCTAAAAGAGGTAGATTGACATCCGATTAGTGATATTAACATGATAGGTTTATGTTCAGATTGATAAGCCGATAGTGTTATCAATATTGTTTATTCTATAGAGTGGCTGATAAAAGACAGATTCGTCTTTTTATTCCGTCAAACGTGCTTAGCATAAAAAAATGAGAATAACACAAATTGAAGATTTGGAGGAAGAAAATGTCGATGCTATCGTAGCATTAGTATGAAGAATAATTTTTAGAATGTATAAAAATTAAGTTTAGAGTTTGTGAAGAAGTATTCATCATTTACACTTTTGGAAGATTAGGATAAATGTTGATGTTAATGTAGCATTAGTGTGAAGAATAATATTTAGAATGTATAAAAAATTAAGCCTAGAATTTGTGAAAAAGTATTCATAATTTACATTTTTGGAAGATTTGGATAAATATTGTAGCTACAGTAGCATTAGTATGAAGAATAATGTTTAGAATGTATAAAAATTAAGCCTAGAGTTTGTGAAAAAGTATGCATAATTTACATTTTTGAAAGATTTGAATAAATGTTAATGCTGCAGTAGCATTAGTATGAAGAATAATTTACAGAATTAAGTCTAGAGTTTGTGAAGAAGTATGCATAATTTACGTTTTTGGAAGATTTTGATAAATATCGATGCTACAGTAGCATTAGTATGAAGAATAATTTTTAGAATGTATAAAAATTAAGCCTAGAGTTTGTGAAGAAGTATGCATAATTTACATTTTTGGAAGATTTGAATAAATATAGATGCTGCCGTAGCATTAGTATGAAGAATAATTTACAGAATGTATAAAAACTAAGTCTACAGTTTGTGGAGAAGTAAGCATATATTATCTATTATACATTCTCACACTTTAGTTTTATATTGCTATCTTAATGTTACTCTCTTATCATTTTTTCATTAGATCTTAAGGCATCAGTTATAAGTATTGATAAGTTTCACATCACATAGCCGCATCAGAAAACTATACAAAAGGCAAATGAGAAAGAAGTCTGATACTTCACATTAAATTAAATCGCACTCCGGCAAGAAAAGTGAAACAACCCAAGAATGCAGCATTTGAGAAAGATCAACTTAAAGAATACTCTACAGCTTGAACTAGTATTACAATAAAACTGATACAACTCCCCTCAGATGGAAATATTGCGAGGTAGAGATGTGTCGCTTTTCGTGCATGATTCTGCACTTCATACATATTTTTTAGTGACATAAACTCAAAATTGCTATATTTTGACTTGTGTCACTCTTCTTGTCGGGGTGCGATATGTTGTGATTTTGTTGATGACATTACACACTTGTTAATTAGCTTTATTTTTTTTCTAATTTCAGTCATTATGACAAAGTTATTCTCATTGGTTTCTAAAGAATGATTACGGATTACTATCTGTTTTAACATTTATGAGTTTATAATGCTTTTAGAAATAATATACCTTTAAGGGAATTATATTGACATAGAAAATTAATTGCAAACTTAATGCTGGTTGAAGTTTTAACAATCATATTCCATGGAGCTATGAGAAATATTGTCGTTCTTTCCATTGCAGCAGGCACTTTGTGTATTTCGACGTATTTCTTGGCTTCTTTATTTATGGTAGCACTATACAGGGTGTCTCAGTTAAACGTTTCAGAACTTCTACGAGGGGTAGGGTGCATCCTGACGACTCTAAATCGTATAGCAATGTGGGGTCAGAAATGCTTTTCTGAAGCGGTAGATGGCGTTGCGGGAAAGTTCCGAGCGTTAGTGCAGGGAATCGTGATTTCGCACAAGGAAACAATGTGTTGACAATGGTGAGGAGCTGGTTGCAAGAATCTCAGTAGCTGCCGGAGAAATTCGAGATGAGCTTCCAGAATGTTCGGAATTCCATGATGTGATGGAATGATGTGAGGAGATGTAAGGTCTGCATTGCAGTCGGTGGAAAAAACTTCGAACACTTACCTTAACCCGAGTACCTTTTGGTTTTGTACATTTATTATTAAAACGATTATCCACTTACGGTCTTATTCTTTATGGTTTTCTGTGTACATCACCTCTCACGAAAGTATTTCCGTCTTAGAAGTTCTGAAACGTTTAACTGGGACACCCTGTATAGATGAGCCATCATAACTCCCCAATCTTAGACTTGTCCTCGGACAAGTGGGAATAGAACCCACAATCTTAACTCAGAGAATGCCGTGGGGCAAACCTCTGCACCACCCGACCGGCGAGAACTATTATTGTAAATGGTAATTGTCACATAGAGTCATATGAACTTCAACGTTAAAACATATTAAATCTGTCGGGATCTTTAGAAAATATAGTTGAAGATGGAGTGACATTTTATAATATAGTGTTAAAAAAAAGTTTAAATGCAAAATTTTCGGTGTTTGAAATTTTATGCACTTGTACTATAGCTAAGGCACACTTCTGAATTAATTTGTGAAGTGGAAACACACAATCCAGATCCCTTTCAAGTTTGCAATACCTAAATGTTAAAATTGTTGTCAGTACGGTTGTCATAAACAAAAAAAAGATCCTGACATTTATGAATAAAACTAGCTGAAAACCCGCACTTCGCTACGGAGTACATTTAAATTAAATACAACGGTCAATGTATGCAATTAATGCCAAATATATGTATAAATATATTTATAATAAATACAACGATCAATGTATACAATTGATGTAAAAAAAATATATATATTTATAAAAAAATCGTAAGGGATATTTTTATAGACAAAATAATGTAGAAGAAAATATTCAAATTAAATCTAATAAGACATACTAAAGAATATAGTACAGTTAATATAGTACAGTTTGAGGAACATATCTTTTATTGTATTTTACTATTTTTTTGGATAATGTCCAATCGTCTGCCACATTAGCAAGAAAAAATTTTTTTTTGTCTATTTAGTTGTTATGCACATAACGATAAATTTATTCAAAGTACCAGAAAAAGAAATCACGTGATCAGCATTCAATAAATTAAATTCTAAAAATTAATCTTTAAAAATTCACCAAAAATCAGAAAATGGAGGTAAAGATTTGAAAAAGATCTCATTTTAAAGGAATTTTTATGATCTTTCTCGTGATATAAATTTTATA
>OU015502.1:76813368-76883818 GCA_907164885.2 Dolomedes plantarius | reverse complement strand
CCCTCAAATTATTATTTTAAATGCAACCTTAAAAAAAGTTACAAAAACAGCTTAATTTAATTTAAAAAAATCTAAGAAGAATTTTTCAGAAATCTTTCTTAGTGCACCCCTACACTATAAGAAGAATCACCATGCAAAATTTCAGCCCTTTAGTTCCAGTGGTTTGGTCTGTGCATTGTACAGGTATGTCAGTCAGTCAGTCAGTCATTCAGTCAGTTACGGAACTGTTTTATATATATATAGATTATTTAAATAAATTATTTAAAAAAAATTAAATTTAGGTATTTTTTAACATATTCGCACAAGATTAATGTAAATACCTATGGCTGAAAAATCATAATTGTAACACAACGTATTTGTCTCAGAATTATAAATAACTAACCTTATAGTGAAATTAATTCTTAGAAATGTGCTCAAATTTGAATTAAAATCATAAAGGGGCAAATTTGTTTTTGAATGTATCATAAAAAATGAAATTATTGAAAATGAATGAAAGTTATAACTTCAGCGCAAGAATTTCACTCTAATTTTTTTTCATAATTTTAAAGTATTTTTACTACTAAATATCAGTCACTGGTAGCTTCGTTCTTTCATCATTTTTTATGTATTTAAAATATTATTTACTTTCAGTGCCTTATTTAAAAAAATTACCAAAAAGAACCATCTTTTTTTGCACACACAAAAAAAATATTATTTCCCCCAATGTCTAGACAGGCTCCTTTTCCAGAGATTAAACATGATTTATCTGTCAAATTAAAAATCTCCAAATAAGCGTAACTCATGTAAAAAAAAACTACACAATACACCGCATGATTTGGAGTACGATACCAAAGTGTGAGTTAAAGTTCTCTGTAAAACGTTTCTTAAGCATTCAGTCGAGTGTAAAATGAGCGCTTCATTTCAAAATACTCGGATATAATGAGCGTTTTATATTCCACACGAAGCTCCGAGATATAAAATAAAATGCGCAATGAATAATTGAAGATCCGATGAGAAATATATATTTTCGTGGCATTGCACGGTTTATAAACTGAATTTTAGTTATCTATCAGATTAGATATGGCAACAGTCAATGTATCCCTCTTACAAAATCTTTGTTTATCTATCTGTCGCTTTTCGGTGTTCTAATCAGTCAAACAAGCTTAAATTAAGCTTATAGATTAGTTCAAAAAACGTTTCAAAATATTGTACATGCATAAAAAATATTTAAAATTTTTAGCTGATGAATATTTTATTCAAATCTAAAATACTCTCTATTTGGATAAAATCAAACTTTGCAGTTACTTAATATTTTATTTATATACTAATGGTTATTCATGAATATTTATTAATTTTTTTTACTATAAAGTCAGTCAGTTTGCCTATAAAGCATGTTTAATCAGTCAAACATGCCTAAATTATGCATACAGAGTTGTTAAAAAAAGTTTCAAAATATTGTATATGTGTGAAAAAAATATTTTAAATTTTTAGCTTGTGAATATTTTATGCTAATCTAAAATGCTCTTTATCTGATAAAATCAAACTTTGCAGTTACATAATATTTTATTTATATGCGAATGGTTATTCGTGAATATTTATTATATTTTTATTATTTTTTGCCTATAAATATATGCTAAAATTTAAAAGCAAATAGGAAAAGGTTAAATTTAAACTGTATATTTTATCTTTTAAAAATATTACTTGTACTTAGAAAATATATCCCTTGGATTAGTAATTTTATATCGAATGCCATACAAAAGTGTGATGTATCAAAATGATTTTGATTAGAAAAGCTATTTTCAAGCTATCATCAATTAATATTTGCACATAAAAATAAACTTAGACTGGTAATAATTTAAAAATTTTAATATTTACCCTGAACAACATCTGACATTATCTGATATTGAATATTTTTAGCAATTTAATTCCAATGATTTTCTTTACAAAGCATTTTATTCAGTTATGATAAAATGTTATGATAGTAATTAAATATCCTGAGAGAAAGTAATTTCGTTATTATTTTAAATCTTTTGTAGTAGGAATTTAAAATCCTGAAGACTGAGTATGTAAAGAAAAGACCAACATTTCATGCTTTAAAATCACTTCCATCAATAATTTTATTTAAAAATGTATTGTATGCTTGTAAGATGTGAATACAAATTTATAAATATTTTCTTAGTCAAATACACTGCAAGATTAGTAGTTTAATGTATTGTGACAAAGATATTGTTTGATTATATTAACTTAACGTACGTTGAAAAAAAATTGATTAGCTGAAGGGTTTCTTAAAATGTTACCGTATTGAACATATAACGGATGCATATGTAAGAGAATGTGTACATGTAAAGATACGTTTAATTAGAAAATCCATTTATCTTTGACTATTAACCTTTTCCTTACGGGGTGGGATAGCATCTATCCCATGAATACGTACCCACAAATATATATATATATATATCATATATACACACACATATATATACATACATACATATATATATATATATATATATATATATATATATATATATATATATATATATATATACATAAAAATAAATATATATACATATTTCCCATTTCAGTTTATCATCAAAATCCCTAGGTAGAGCAAAAGTACAGCAGGAATAAATATGTTTATTCTATTTGATTTAAATTTCTTTCTACAGAAATTTTGACAGTATTAACTAATTTTAAAATGTTAGGAGTATAATAAATATAATAAATGCAATTTATAAAATAAATGTTTATAAATATTTTTTTATTAAAATATTCACAAATTTAACAAAAGAGTTTAAAACGAATAATTTTGACTTCTCGATGCAATTTTTGTATTGTTTTCTGCAACGGTATTATAATTTTTTTTTTTGTTACACCTTTCTATCTTTTATGCCTCTGAGTAACCAGCTGTGTGAGATCTAAAATCTAGATAAACAGTAGAAAATCAGTTTTTCAGTGACCCGAATTGTTGATCCATTTGGAGAGTATATAAGGTTGGAATTCCCAACTTCCAATATCCTCGCTTGCAACTGAACAGGAAATAAATAAATTTAAAAAAAAATCACTGAACAGCAAACAAGAGAAAAAAATAAACGTATAATTTTGAAGTAGCCTAGTTTAAGAGAGGACTATTTTTAATACTTTAAAATGGCATTTAAATAAGCGTAATTTGAATGACGTTTTACAAAGATGATATGGAAAAATGTAATTTACATAGCGCAATACAGAAAATAAGACGCAGATAAACTCAGTTTATAATGATTTAAACGTAGGCTATTGTTACTTAGTTTAGTTTTATTTATTACTTAGTTTAGTTTTATTAAGGAATTAAACATTTTTCGGTTATTTTTTTCAAATTTAGATCGATGTAAAAATATGTTGTAACAGCTTTAGAGGGAGTTCAGGAAATTAATTATTTTGGAAAATAAGTGAATTTTAATGGAATAGCTTTAATTATTAAAGAGTAAAATTTATATTTTATTATTTTCGTACTATTGAAATTTTTTTTAAATCTAAAATGATTATTTTCAGGCTCAGTTTAAATTTTATGTATACGTTATTCAAAGATAGAATTTTTTATCTGGTTCCTGAAAGAAAAGGCACTATACTATATTTGAATGACTCTTTAGTAATGTACAGTAAACTTCCTCTAATCCGGCATCCTACGGTCCGGCACGCTGTATTATAAGCACGACTTTCGAAAAAAAATAATTATGTCGATCGCAAAACATCAGTCCTGCCTCGATCAAGTTGTTTACGACGGGAAGGCGCGAAGAAAAAACATTGTGCCGGACAAATCATCATGCATAGAAGGGAGGCCAGTCGTCGAATAGAATTCAAAAGCAAATCGATATTCCAGATTTGTTTAAGATGGCTTCTACCAACAATAACAATCCCATAGGCTTAGATGAACCGTCTTACTCTACTTCGAATTGAATTTTTGTAAGCTTACAGTGAATTATTTTGTTTCATAGTCAGTTGTTTTGCATTATTATGTAATTTTTTATCCTAATTTTTATTAACTCGCTTTCTTGCTTGTTCGTTTGTGTGTGTGTTTGTCCCGTACAAATCTTGCAATCGATTTTTAACTAACTTCCCGACTAGCTAGACATTTGAAACTTTTAGATTAGCTCAGAACACGATGACAATGCATTATTTTAATACTTTTAGCCATCTTTAAGCTGAATTGAATTCATTTTAAGTTAATTTTGTTTTGTAGACTGGTGCAGCCATCTATCAGCCGGGACGGGAAGGAAAAGTTAAACGCAAGTTAACTTCCAATTAACTTCATTTTCTTTCAAGTTGATGGGATAATTCATCAAAAAAATTTTTAAAAAGTATTTATTAATACATATAATTGTCAAGTTAGATTCAACAGAAAATTTAAAAACATGGCATATAAAAAGTTCTTTTTATCTTGTAATTATTATCCTAATTTTTTATCCTACTTAAGCTGTTTAAATAATAAAAAACACGTTTTACTGTCATTTTTGGTTTAATTCGCGTTTTTCCCGATATTCATCCTTAATCCGGAATATTTCGCAATCCGACATGCCTCAAGTCCGGAACGTGCCGGATTAGAGGTAATTTACTGTAAAATGTTGAAAATGTCAATTAGAGGTAGTTTACTGTAATGATATAAAACAAAACAAACACTCTCATCATCAATATATTCTGACTTGTCAAATCACTTGACTTTTTAGTACATAGTCTGCAGCAGTTTTATCTCTTCATTCTCAAGATATCTTTAAATAGATGAAAGTTTAAACAATTTACATATAGTATTTTCAATTGAAATCAAATAAAAACAGAGAAAAATGAAATTAAAAACAATTAATATCCTTAAATTCCGACCTTGCCGACGATATTGAATTCCGAAAGTTATGCTTTAAGTTTTAAGTTATGCGAACTAAAAATACTTCATGACAGCGGAAGAATCGGAGGAACTTTCGGTAGCACGGAAGATATACTGAATTATAAAAGAGGTAGCTGCATAAATAAGGAACTAACGAACCGGAACAGTTTCATCGCAATAACTGCATAATCATTCGGCTGGAACCCTGAAGAGAAAAATGAATATAATGTTTAACATAAGTTTTCTAAAAATAAAAAGCGGTTTTTCTCTCCTCCAATCTGGCAAAAATTTTAAAATTCTTGAAACATCGATGGTAACAATAAATAAAAGTCATATTTGCATAAAGTTGAGAATGATTAATCAGTAAAATGATAATAAAAACTATAATAATAAAAACTATTCCCCCTTCCAGATATTGTGAGGATTGGTTCTTTTAGTCGCCAGAATTGACAAATTAGTAGTAAAGAGGTCTCGAGATCAGAGGATTCTGGAGATTCCCGGAATGGGTCTTTTAGTCGCCAGGATTGACAAGTTAGTAGTAAAGAGGTCTCGAGATCAGAGGATTCTGGAAATTCCAGGAATGGTTCTTTTAGTCTCCAGGATTGACAAGTTAGTAGTAAAGAGGTCTTGAAGTCAGAGGATTCTGGAGATTCCCGGAATGGTTCTTTTAGTTGCCAAGATTGACAAGATAATAGTAAAGAGGTTCGGGATCAGAGGATTCTGGAGATTCCCGGAATGGTTCTTTTAGTTGCCAGGATTGCCAAGTTAGTAGTAAAGAGATCTCGAAATCAGATAATTCTGGAGATTCCCGGAATAGTTCTTTTAGTCGCCAGGATTAACAAGTTAGCAGTAAAGAAGTTTCGAAGTCAGAGGATTCTGGAGATTTCTAGAATGGTTCTTTTAGTCACCAGAATTGACAATTTTGTAATAAAGACGTCTCGAAGTCACAGGATTCTAGAGATTCCTGATGCTGTTGGATTGCCGCATAAATACATAACTTTTTTTTGTGCGAAGGCACTTGTCGTGAAATTTTCGCACACTTTACAGTGGATATTGTTGACTACTTCTAATCTGGGAGCACTATACAGGTGAGTCAACATTACCCCCTGGTGCTACCTCAGTTTTTACCGATCACTCTCAGGGGGACATCTGGGGGCTCATACCTTCGCCCATTCCTCTTACCACATGGGAGTACTTTCCGGTCTACGGATTTAACGTGCTGGTATCCGGCCTAGACACGAAGGCATATAATGGCGCTTGTCGGTATTCTGACTCCGTTCTAAGCTCAATGCGCTATCACTAGGGCCCGTCGCATGACTATAAACTAGACAAAATATTAAGTATTTTATGACCAAGATATCCTAAAGAAATGTATATATACAATGAATGTTTTGATAAGTAACGTTCTGATATTAAGAATTATGTTAAATGCGTCTATTTTTTTTCTTAGAACTATATAAAATGGGAGAATACGATCACAATTACGAAACATCAATTATTTGAAGAATGTACTTGACGGTCATTATATCATAAATCTTTCCATTTATTAAAAGATCCTAAATAGATAGCAAATTTAAAGTCTGAAAGGCACTTTGGTGGGAGCAATTCAATTTGAATATAAATCTGTTGCTTGGTACAAGAATTGCCCAAGTGAGTTTTTTCCAAGATGACTTCGTTTGCTTATGTCTCTTTAAAAAATATTATTTTCAATGTAAGAAGTATCCATGTCTGTACAATGGTTTAGAAAACACTTTTAAAGCATCGGACAGACTTGGGTACTTCTTACATTGAAAATAATATTTTTTTAAAGAGACATAAGCACAGAAAATCATCTTGGAAAAAAATTGACTTAGGCGCTTCTTGTACCAAGCAACTGAAATATACTTAAGAGGTAAAAGAAAAAAAATATTTAAAGCAAAGTAGAACCATGAGACCACACTTTGGGTAACTGTCTGTTCAAAGTGCAAATGTATGTACCTTCAGCGTACCCAGCACCCTCGGACCGAAGTTTCATCCTTATTACAGGCTCCTCAGAAAGGTACAGCGGATAGTTACTCTGGAGTTACGATTGTTTAGATCTTTAAAAAATATAGAGGATATGAGCGTAATTTAGAAAGAGCATTAATATGAAAGACGCAGCTTACATATGGAGCATACCTTGTTGAGGAGCCCATAAGAGGAATAAAATCTAGGTGCAAGGCTGCTGGGTTATGTATTTGCTAACCTGGCACATCCTACGAGGAGGGCTGTTATTCAAAGGATATTGTAGCGTACTGGAAATATGGTCTTATTTTTTCCCGAGACCCCACAAGAGCTTCAAGCTCTTGTATTTTTCAAGGAATGTGTTGTTCGGCTCCACTAGTTCGGAACACGTGGGGGGATTCTTAACGTTTCTGCAATGTAATAAAGTTCGGCGTCTAAGAAGAACAGTCAGCCGATAATCTGCGGCCCCTCCACCCCTTCTGAAAATCCAGACATTTAGGGGAGAGACGCTAGAGAACGCGGCCTGGGCGGATGTGTGTTTTAGGCTCCGTACGTTGTGAATCTGCACGGGATTTTTAAATTGAATATGTTGCACTGTTTAAATGTCAATTATTTTTGTTAATAAATTGTTAAGTTTTTGTTTTAAAAATTTGGCCTTCGCTTTTAATTAGAACTCTGTCTTTCTTGGTATGGATCAATAGTTGTGAAATTTCTTCAAAATGCCTCAGAGAGTTTATCAGCCTTGTCGTGGCTCTACAATATGAAGATCCAGATAAATTTCGATATAACACTTTGAGCTAATCTGATTAAATACAGGGTTTCCGGGCTAAAGGTATCCAAAAGTCATGATTTATTTTTACAGAACTACCCATTAGAATTTTTAAAAAAATTATTTAAATAGAAAGAGCTTCTCATCAAGTTTTAATATCAATCATAGACTTCGATGAGAGTATCATAGATTTCGATGTGTGCACCTTTTGTAGCACGACAAACGTCTAAATGGTAATCCAGTTCTCTCCAAGTGTTTTGTAGCATATCAGGAGTTATTACACGAATTGCTTGAATGATGCTTCTTCAACTCATCCACAGTTTAAATTTTTTATTTACACAAAACGTATTCAATGAATCCCCAATCAAAAAAATCTAATAACGCCTGATTTGCTACGAAACACTTGGAGAGAACTGGATTACCATTTAGACGTTAGTCGTGGTACAAAAGGTGCACACATCGAAATCTATGATATTATGATAGAAATATATGATTGATATTAAAACTTAGTGAGGTGTTCTTTCTATTTAAATATTTTTTTAAAATTCTAATGGGTAGTTCCGTAAAAATAAGTCATGACTTTTGGATACCTTTAGCCCGGACACCCTGTATTTTAATCAATACATGTTAAAGTGGTTCGCTCGTTTGCATCGTAAATCTTCAATTCCACAGTTAAGTTATGGGAAGCTTTTTCTTCTCCGTATTTTTTAAACCACAGATCGACAAATGCATATTTTAAATTCTTTATTTTACTTTTAAAGGTAGGCGCAGAGATTTTATAAATAAAGGGCGCAGAGTTTTTATAAATATGTTTTTTAGTTTTTTTAATATTCGGCTTTAAACTATTGATTTTTATCGCTAAAAATTACAATTCTAATTAAAATTAAAAAGGTTAGATATCCACGTACATATTATATGAAGCCCTTATTTGAATAGTGGTCCAACTCCATTCTTGTTCATTTAGAGATACAGAGCTTTAAAGTCTAATGAGTGCTGAGAAAAGACTGCTGAAGTCTGATTTGTAATGCCCTCTGTTGGCAGCAGAAATAAGCTGGAAGTGTATCAGTTTAAAAATAAGATAGAAATGACTTGTATGAACTTGAAAGTGAGGCTAACTCCATTTTTTTAAAGTGGAGTTTGACCACTATTCAAATAAGGCCTTCATTAAAGGTCTAATTTCAAGAGTAGAAAATAGAATTTAAAAGTATGCATTTTCTAATCTGCAATGCGAAAAATTCCCCATCTATTAACATTGGAAATATAGTTCGGTCATCTCAAAATGATGCATCGTCCGAATTCAAGAAATCTTAATAATTGTTTTTAATAGATTCATTTTCAATTATTTAGTAAGGTAACTTGTCCAGGCTAAGCAAAGACTGTTGAACTCCTTAAATGGCTTTTTTCGATTGTATTATGTTTTCGCTAATGACATTTTTAGTTAATTTGCTCTCTTAAAAATAGTCAAGCATTTAACTTTTGCTGCTGAGATTTATATCTATGTTCAAGATAGCGCCATTTTTCAGACAACAAAATAGCTTCGTTTTCCCATGAATTAAGATACCTCTTTCAACTAACAGATAATAGCTGTAATAATTAAACGTATCCATCTTTCATCTAAATTGATAAGACCTTGGGGGACCTATTCAAATAGTTTTTGTCTGCAAATGCGGGGCACTTGTCCATTAGGACATTAGCACTTAATCCGCGAGAATCATAGGTTTCTTTCGATGGTGACAACGTACAGTGAACCAACCATATAAATGCCACCTCCATTTTAAGCATGCACCCTCAGAAGCGACATTTGGGGGAATCGTATGAATCACTGGCTCCCAACCGGTGGTCCGCGAGAGTGGTCCGGCACCACATATAAAAAAGTTGCCAAATAAATGGGGATTTTGAAAGCAATGTTCATTGAACTAGATGGGCCAAATATATCTGATAACTATCAGGTGTTGAATTAAAATTTGTTAAATGTTTAACATATTATTTTATTATTAGAATATGACACTGAATAATTTTCATAACCTATGTATGTTTAAATGGGGCAAATGAGCTTTCACCAACAATAAACCCCCCATACCTCCCGGAAGGTTCCCCCTCAAGTCGGAGGGGGGGGGGCATCCATACATGGTTCAGTTTTTGGCTTAGTGGTCCACAGACTTCTACGGGTTGAGAACCACGGGTATAGATGGACTCTCCGGTTTATGGATTTAACGTGTCCATATCCAGCCTAGACACGATAGTATTTAATTGTGTCTTCGAGATTCGAACCGAGCACCCCCAGTTTCAAGCCCAACGCTCTGCAACTAGGCTAACCCGGGTCCATTCTTATAGTTATAAAAACAGCAAATAGATTATAATGCAGTGATATTTGTAGGCCGTAAACTTCAAGTTTTAGCGCACAGGACCACTTCCTATGTATATCTAATTTATGGGAAAAGTTCAGTTTGTTCAAGCTCCACTAAACAGCCATTTTTTCAAGTTCGCACATATATTCATATTTTATCACTAATAATATACCTACTAGTTTTAAAGTAACATACAATTTAGGCCTGTCCATAATGAGTCCACGACCTTCTGATCTCCCTGTAGACGATTACCTAACTAAGCTAGGTACAGATTTTCAAAGAATGGGATGAAATTTCACTTTAATTTGATTTCAAAATGTAAAAGAAATCCGTTTTTCTATGAATATTAATAGAAGAAATCTAAAACAAAACCTGGAAATTAACAGCCTCTAAATTCATTCTTCCTTTGTTATGGTAATTTTTTTGCTAACCTCATTGTATAAATTTCACAGAAATTAGAGATCTCAAATGAGATATTTCTTATCTATTAACTTTTTAACTATCAGGCTTTATCTCTTAGATTATTATCTTTTATGTTTTACATGTTTTAGATAAATATCTTTTAGCTCTCAGAATATTATCTATTAAATTTTATATCTTTCAGAATATTACATATCAGATTTTGATCTGCTTGATAACAAATCTTTTACATTATTAACTATTCGATTTTATATCTGCGAGATATTACATTACTAAGAATAATGAAACGAAAGATTATTTTTTTACAGAAAAGATGATTTTCTCCTGGAAGTTCATTGCATTAACTGAATAATTGATCAAGAAAAGACTAATTATGTTATTAAGCGAGTGTTCTGAATGTAACTAATTTATAATTTTTTGAAACCTGTTTTCAGCTTGACATTTGTAGCGAAGAGCGAAAGCGATTGCGAAATCACCTGCGCAAATCTGGATTAATCGTGATTTCGAGGTGCACTCGGTATGTACTAATTGCTGTATCTTCAGCTTGCCCGCGATGTGTGGGACGCGGCGGCCTTTATGGAAACGTGCCTTTTTTTTTGGCACGTTTCTACAGAAAATCCGCTCTTTTTAAGCAAACAAGAAGCAAGTCAAATATACACTGTATTTCGCAACATCTCACTCCAGCGGTAGGGTGCATAGAAAGTAAAAATGTGATATGTGTTTGAATAGGAAATCCTGCATCCTGCGTAACATGCGAAGAAAATAAAATGGCCAGATGACATACTTTGGAGGAGACTACATTTTTCTTTTTTTTTTCAAGATGTATAACTTATGCCTCCAGGAATGGGTATTTGAGCTTGTTATGTAGATAGAGTAAAGAAAGTTGCTTTTTTTAAGGTGACTGCCTACGTTGAAAATGTTATTTTTTGACTATTTTGGTCAATTTCCTTTTTTTGCAAAAATCGTGCAATTCAATCTTCTTTCTTTTCAAAACCGTTTTGATTTTCATTCTACATCAATTAGAATCAGAGTTATAGCTATTTAAAAAAAACATCTCTGCTACAAAATTGAAATGACAAACGTTTTTCTCAGAATTATGTTTTTTAGCACAAATCTCTATCGTTATCATGATATCTCACATAATAATGTGTAAAATATGTTAAAAATAATGTGTAACTCACATAATAATGTGTAAAATATGTTAAAAATGTCATATTTTGACTATTTTGGTCAATTTCCTTTTTTTGCAAGAATCGTGCAATTCAATCTTCTTTCTTTTTAAAACCGTTTTGATTTTCATTCTACATCAATTAGAATCAGAGTTATAGCTATTTAGAAAAACATCTCTGCTACAAAATTGAAATGGCAAATGTTTGTCTCAGAATTATGTTTTTTAGCACAAATCTCTATCGTTATCATGATATCTCACATAATAATGAACATAATTTGATAAAATTTTCAGGAAATGCTTTAGATGCTATTATTAACGAAATGACGTACAATAATTGATGTATAATAAATAGTTTTTTATTTTGGGCTGTTTTTGTAAGGAAAGGAACGACGAATCGGGGAAAATTTTCATATTGGAACATAAAATTGTGTGTATTATTTTTTCATTTTAAAATTTCTCATAGATTTTAGGTCAGTTTGTGGATAAGTGTCATATGTATCATGTGAGAAGGAAATTAAAATACTAGCATTAGAATTTTGTGCAAAGAAATAGGCGTTTTAACAAAATTTCATCAAAAATTACTTCAAATTGATAAATTTATAAAATAGTATGGTAACTACAGGTACTTTTTTGTTCCTTTTTAATTTTTAAGAGGTATTTTACCATAAAAGACCAAAAAATCCTTTAAAAAATTATTTTAAAAAAATTGGCTATAAACGGGGGCAGTCACCTTAAAAATATTTTTGAAAGGGGAATGGTCACTTTTAAGTACCTTTAAAAGTATCTTTTTTAGATATATGTTCGATAGTACGTACTACTCATGATTTTTGCTTGAGTTACATGAAATTTTTTGAGTAACTGCCTATAATAATGTTTATTATATATATATATATATATACAATATTTCAAGGTAATTAAAAAAGTAAAATTATTTTTCATGCACAAAAAGTGAATATTTTTTTTAATCGATTATTTTGCAGTCAACTACTCTGCGCATTCTGTCAAAATAAATTATTAAGGTACAGTGATAATTGTTTACTATATGTGATAACAATACTTCAGTCAACAAAATCCACGAACATTTTTTAACCTTAACGTATTTTAATTTTTTTAAAGAACTTTTTTTATAAGCTTTCACTCAGTCATATTTAAAATTTCTAATTAAAAATAGCACATACAAAAATGTTTTAATATATTTTAGAATAATGTTGGTGGATATTGTTGCTTGAAGTATTGTAATCACATATAGTAAACAATTATTACTGTACCTTTAATAATTTATTTTGACAGAATGCGCACAGCAGTTGACTGCAAAATGCTTGATTTAAAAAAAAAATAACCAATTTTTATGCATAAAAAAATATTTTTTTAATTACCTAGAAATACTGTATATATATAATAAACAGTATGTTAGGCAGTTACTCAAAAAATTTCATGTAAATCAAGCAAAAATTATGAGTAGTACATACAATCGAACATAGGTCTAAAAAAGATACTTTTAAAGGTACTTAAAAGTGACCACTACCTATAAATAAGAAATCTATTTTTATGAAAATTTCTTTAGAAATAAAACTTTGATGCTATATGAGGATTTCAAAAACTATTAAAAAATATTTTTAAAGAATATAAAGGGGGTTTAATATTGAATGGGACAAAAACAAAGCATACTTGTGAACGCTGTAATTACTTTATTTCGGTAAATCAAACTATAGTTATCCAAGTTTCTATGTGTGTCTCTCCGGTGACAAGGCAAATATCTATGCGGTATTCCAGTTCCTGCCCCACTCGTGATAGAATATCCTTTGTTAATGATTCGAGCATTTCAGTTATCCGCTGCTTCAGTTGCTGTAAGTCCTGGGGAAATGGAGACACGAACACTTTGTCTTTAACAAATCCCAATAGGAAAAAGTCCCAAGGGGTTAGATCTGGGAATCTCGGTGGCCAACAAAGCAATGGCATATCGTTTGACCCAGCACACCCAATCCAACGATGGAGTAGACTATTGTTTAAGTACTGGCGTATGTTTTTATGGCAATGTGGTAGAGCATCGTCTTGCTGCAGAATGAAGCCGCGGGAATCGCTTCCTCCAACTGAGGAAACAACCACTCTGATAGCATATCTTGGTAAATTAACCCGTTAATAGATTTTTCGAGAAGAAAAAAGAACCAAGCACACAACTGTTGGAAATGGCGCAGAAAATATTCACCTTTGGAGAATCTCACTCATGTTCAATTTCACCATGTGGATTTTCTGTGCCCCAAAATCGTAAATTATGGCGATTAACTTTGCCAGAAACGGGAAAAATGGCTTCATCCGTAAACACAAGTCTGTTCGCGAAACCATCTACCTCCAGCTTATGTTGCAAATTCTCACAAAAAGCTTAACGCAATGGTTTGTCGGAAGGTTCTAACACCTGCACCATCTGAAAAGCGTATGGCCGGAATTTTAGACGTTTCCGAAACACACGCCACACCGTTGTATGAGGCTTATTGAGTTCAGAACTTGCACAATGCGTTGATTTTGTGGGAGCGCTTCACGAATTTTTTCAACCACTTCCATTTTGGCTTCTGGTCGTCCTGGAATGGTTTTTATTACCCTGAAACTGCATCACCCATCGTTCGATGATGTGACGATGCGGTGGTTTTTTACAAAGTTTCATACGAAAATGTCTTTGAATGACGATAAACGATGATGGTTTGACGTATAACAAAACGCAGTATGCTTTCTCCTGCATGGATGGCGTCATTTTGATTAACAGTGCCTCTAGCGGCGATTTCGTAACCGGAAGATTTTTCGCTGTTCCCAGATAAAACTTGTACAATTGTAGTATATATATATATATATATATATATATATATATATATATATATATATATATATATATATATATATATATATATATATGTGTGTGTGTGTATATATATATATATATATATATATATAGCATTATTTCATTACTGAAAACTATAAAGAAAACTAATTCTTTAGAGAAGCTTTCAAAGTATTTTTGGCAATTTTACCGACTGTAACAAAAACATTGCAGTCGGTATGAGTCCTATACTAAATTTCCCAGAAATTTTTGCAGATAGTTTTCGAACACACTATTTTAACCCTTTCAGCACAATGAACCCACATATGCACTACGAAATATCCTTCATCATGGACTACGAACCCAATTATGTGTCCTCACAAAGCCATTGAATTGGGACTATGAATGCTTGTTATGCCCAGAGATAAAAACAAAACCCGTCGAAAGAATGCGTTTCCACTCTGTGCGTTTGTGAAACGTTTTATCAGAGTTGTTAATTAGGTTTTTATGTGGATTTATTGCGCCTTTGTTTAGTGATTGAGCTGCATTCTTTATTGCGAGTTCTCAGATTTTCATTGTAGATACCACCGATAGATTTCCCATCGAAACTTCAAACTTACTCTGCCGTAATGCGTTTAGTAGTAGAAAAAAAAATTAGCAGTCGGCCTTTCACTTCAAACTGGAAAGGATAAAGATAGTAAGTCATAAAAAATTCCATTCCGAGATAAATAATCTTTAAGTGCACGTG
Source organism: Dolomedes plantarius (assembly GCA_907164885.2). Classification (NCBI taxonomy): domain Eukaryota; kingdom Metazoa; phylum Arthropoda; class Arachnida; order Araneae; family Dolomedidae; genus Dolomedes; species Dolomedes plantarius. The sequence goes on along the minus strand of OU015502.1, from coordinate 76,868,736 downwards.
TATAGTAGGGTACGAATAGATAGGGCTGCCTTTAAGTAATCTATCTAAAATTGTAATAATAAGATTTTATTTGATACTAGCTGAAAACCCACACTTCGCTACGGAGTACATTCAAATTAAATAAAACGGTCAATGCATGCAATTAATACCAAAAAAATAAATATATATATTTATAATAAATGCAACGATCAAAGTATGCAATCGATGTAAAAAAAAATATATTTATAAAAAAATCATAAGGGATATTTTTGTACACAAAATAATGTAGAAGAAAATATTTAAATTAAATCTAATAGAACATACTAAAGAATATAGTACAGTTAATATAGTACAATCTGAGAAATATATCTTTTACTGTATTTTAATATTTTTTGGATAATGTCCAATCGTCCGCCGCATTAACAAGAAAAAAATTGTTTTGTCCTATTTCGTTGTTATGCACGTGACGATAAATTAATTTAAAGTACCAGAAAAAGATATCACGTGATCAACATTTAATAAATAAAAATCTAAAAATTAATCTTTAAAAATTCACCTAAATTCAGAAAATAGAGGTAAAGATTCGAAAAAGATTTCATTTTAACGGAAATTTTATGATCTTTCTCGTGATATAAACTTTATAACCCTCAAATTATTACTTTAAATGCAAACTTTAAAGAATGTTACAAAAACAGCTTAAAATTCAATTTTAAAAAAATCTAAGAAGAATTTTTCAAAAATCTTTCTTAGTGTACCCCTACACTATAAGAAAAATCGCCATGCAAAATTTCAGTCCTTTAGGTCCAGCGGTTTGGTTTGTGAGTTATATGTCAGTCAGTCAATCAGTCAGTCAGTTACGGAACTGTTTTATTTATATAGATTAAAGCCAAATAGTATGTTTCAGTCTTAATAAAGGAAAAGGGTTCCGGGTCCAATCAGTCGACAGTTGTATTTGAAGTTAGGAAAAATTGATAAATTTGAGAGTGTACGGCAGAGTAGTTTTCTTTCAATTTGTTATGATTTTAAGGGTTAAACGAATTGAAATTATTCCCCTGGATAGCCAAGATCTTTTATAAATGAGATTCATAAATGTCTGGTAGAATGAGGTGCAAAAGTCGTATCTACAGTGGCAACCGAACAAAAATAAGGAAATTTTGACTGGAGGTAATAGTGCCTGTCTATAATCAGCAAGCACAGTAGAATGTGGGATTTTATATGATTAACTGATGATTAAAAATCATAAAGTTTTGCGCGCATCATAAAATTGAGATACATGCTTACAGAAATTAATTAATGGTCAGAATACACTTGTAACATATTTTCCTGTAATATAAAACCAAATAAATTGTAATAAATATTATTTAAAATAAAAATTGAGCATAAAATTGGAAAATTTCAAAAATTATCACAATTATTTTCATAATTTTCCCACATTAAAAAGTATTCCAGAATTGCACATTTTTCTGATTTTAAAATGTAGAGTACCATGAAATATACATATGAGTGTAGTTTTATCAGTTTCCTATTGATAGTTTAAAAGTAATGCTGCACGCAAACTCAAATTAGCAATTAATCATATAAAATTCTAAACTGCTAATTTGAAAATTATTTATAGATTTATAATTTCCATTTTTATGTATGACATATTCAAAGATATGTACTTTATATGTATAAAGAAAGAAAACTTCTTTTTCTAATATTATTGAGTTTTTGTGGTTAGAATTAGACCATATTTATAGTCATTTCGACGATCTTCGATGTCCTGTGCCTCCTTAAAATGATCTTGATAGGACTTGGTGGTAAAATGTAATTAATCGGTCCAGAACGGTGGACGATGGATGCACCCGTGGGATTTGATGTAAAAAATATGTATAACTTTCTTTCGTTTACGAATTAGAAACTAAATCTAAGGAACTTATCAAAGAATTCGATAGTGTCATTCTATTTAATCATGAGCATTAATTCAAATTATAGCATTGTAAAGGCAATTACTCGTCTTACTTCCCAGCTGGAGTCAAATACGCAGTCAATGAAGACAGATGAACCACACATTTGGTTCTCGTTTTCCTAATACACATAAAAAGATAAAATGTAGACAAACGTTGTTAAAACGAAATGAAGATTATTGGATTTAGAAAATAGCATAATACGATCATTGTGATCAAAAGCTGAAAATAATTAAAGTTTGAATCTTAGTTCACAGCATCAAGATATTACATTTAAACAGGACCTGTTCCAATTTTGGGTCCCGTAACAATAGGCAATTTTCGGAGACAAATTAAAAAATTCATTCCCAATTTCTTTCTTGAATTTTTAGAGGTGATCAAAAATTGAAAAGTGATAAAGATGAAATATGTTTTTATTTATACATGTTATCAAATTTTTACACAGATTTTCTATTTTTTAATTTTGCAAAGCTAAAAATTAAGATTTACGAGAATTTTTTAAAAAAAAATCAAACTGACCTACAAATTGTTGACTTTTTTAATTGAAACGTTCATGGGTGAAAATTATTTGAACTTGACATGCTGTTTTCAAGTGTTTTTCCCATTAAATTCATAGTCCATTTTCTAATGGATGTAATCAGTTTTATTCGTTAATGATTTTTTAATCTATAAAACTAAAACATCTTTCCGGGACAGACGTTGAGTTTTTCATGAAATAAATAGAATTTACCAAACCAAACATAGTTAAATGTTCCTCAGATATTTGCGTATGAATTTATATTTCTTCATGTGTTTACTCAAATTTTAAAGCTTTTTGACCGTCTCAATTTGTAAAATTTTCGTTTTGTAATGCAATGTTCTATTATAATTTATAAATGTTTATAGGAATATTTTGTAGTTTTAACTGTAAGGGGTTTAATTTTTCCATTAAATTTCCTCAAAGAAGATTTTTTTAAATATTAAAAACCTTGTAAATAAAAAAATAATTGCAATTGTTCATTTGTCAGTCTAAAATACTAGTTTTGTTTTTATACATAAATCTACAGAGCCGTACAAGGGAAAAACTTTCTTCATCGTTGTTGCCTAGGTTACCATATTTTAATCAATCGTCTTAGTATTTAATATATTAGTACTAATCTAAAACATACTGACTTCCTGTGATAATTGGAAAGTATGAAAAAAGTTTACATATAATATAGGGTAATTTTGCCTCCAAAATACTATTCCAAGAAAAATGTATTTTTATTTAATGTTCACATTAGATAATAATTTTTAACTATGATAGCAAGAACGTAATCACAAGTGCGCCAAATATTCGCTTTTCAGTTTGATTCAATGTATAGTTCCTGCATAGATTGTACAATAAATTATGGTAATAAAATGCTTTTTGCTGAGTTCATGAAAGCTACTAGACTTACCAATTCTTAGTTAAGAAATGATGTGAAAAGTTGTTTTTATATTTTTGAATGTCTTATAAACAGTACTAGTTTATTTTGTTACAAAACATGGTTTTTTATCGTTAATAAACGATAAGTCTGATGAGTTAAGGATTTTGTTTTGCTTTTTACCCATATCACCCGGATTATACGGATTTTCAATTGTCCGGATGGCCTATGGTCCCAGTTAGTCCGAATAAACGAGGTTTTACTGTACTTCGCATTTGCCCTCATTTTTTGTTTTTAGAATTTCATTTTCTCTAATAGGAAAATTCTTAAATACATACAGTCGAATCCCGTTATAACGAACTTCAAGGGACCAAAGGTTTTGTTCGCTTTATCCGGTGGTTCGCTATATCCGAACCGTTAAGAAAAATGCTAGAGTTATATATATATATATATAACTCATAAGTTTCAATGTGTATTCATTAATGATATATTAAATAAATGATAAAATCTATTTAAAATGATCATTAAAGAATTAAATCGACTAAAATCAATTACATTAAACTGACAGAATACTAATTAAATTACGTACAATAGGAAAACGGCGGGACCAAAATTTTCTTTCGTTATACCCGTGAGTTCATTATATACCGGGTTTGCTATAACGGGGTTTGACAGTATTAAAGTAATTTTATGTATAACATACATTTATACGGATTATTTGCGAAACCTATTTGGATACAGAACTCGCCGATATTGATTGTGATAATACTAAAAATTCTTTAAATAAGCATTTCATGATAATCAGTGATATTCCCTTTATTCAAATATAATCAATCACAGTTTACTATTTGGTGGCTGACTCTAAGTGATAGGCGAATTTCTGTAATTTGGGGATTTGATCTCAGTTATACATTCAAATTTCTATTAAAAAGATTGCGCTTCATTAAGGAATCATTAAGGAAAGCTGATGAGAAAGAGATATGAACAACTCCTATACGGGTTTTCTTTTAACAATTGCCCATTAATGCTTGCAATTTTGCTCGTTATTATCCTACAATAAGCACCAGCAAGGGTTCACCCAATCAAAACAACGAGAGTAAATACGGAAAATCTATAATCCTTTTTTATTCTCGTGACATATATTAGTCAAATTTCAAATTTGGTATCAATTTACATATGCTCTGGGAAACTTATAATTGTAATAAAATTTGCATTTATATTTTTTGATTTCAATGTTATTTGAAAATCGAACGTGTTTATGTTTTCTTTATAGGTATTTTTAACGTAGGATAGCGTTCCTCCATAACGGTCCTCCGAAAAAGAAAATTTCAGACGCTAAAACCGTCCGTCGTCACGAGTTATAATTTTGGCAGTGCGCCAAACTCAGTCTGTATCGCTTGGACAGGCAGTAAACAGTTAAACAGAATAGTACCAAAATGCGTTAATATTTTGACGGACACACACACACACACACACACACACACATATATATATATATATATATATATATATATATACGTACATATATGTAGATACATAAAACATACATACATATGTACATACAAAAGAGGTAAACTACGATAAGCAATCCTACGTTAATAACCTGCTGTAGTTTCGTTAGAAGAGACTACCTGGATTTTTTTTTGGTATGCAAACTGTAAAACGCATAGTTTAATTGATGACTTTTTGCTTCATAAATTTATTTAAAGATTATTTTAATAATCTCGTTAATGGATAAAACACTGCCTAACTTTAGAAAAATGAATAAAAATTTTCCGTGTTATTTATAATTTCACTGGCCTACCACGCTTTGATCACGGCATGCATTTGTCGAGGCATTGTTTTTAAAACCTGCCCCAACATTTATGCTCGAATTTGCATCAGCATTTTGGCAACATCTCGTACTGAGGAAGGAAGAGTCTAACCCCTTTGTGTTCACGTCCCGACTCTTAGATTGTTTTAGCCCAATGTATTCCAGGATCGTCTTTTTTTGGAATAGAACCATGCCACAGGGGAAGAAAAAAAATCCATTAATGGTGTAACCTTGTCATTCGGAATACTCAGGCACTAAACTGATGTCAATTTATAGCTACATGATGTAACTGAATCTAGACCAGACCAAGATAAGCAATTTCAGACCATTACATGACATCCGTCGCTCTGGGACAAAACGAAGCTCGACTTAACGAACCTGATCTTTATGCTCCCTAGTAAACTGTGGCATAATTTTCCGCTTAGTCTCAACAACAAATGGTTTCTTGTCACAGCATGGCCGTTTAGTCCTATTCTTAAGATCTGTCATGCGTGTGTGAGAACGCTCTTACTTCCATTGATAAATGAGTTTTACAGTTGATTTTATGATTGGAATTCATCAAGTTATTTAGTATTGCAGACAAATCTTTTTTTCCGACAATTTACACTGTGAAATTGTCACTGTACCTTTGCTTTAATACCTTACCAGATCCAGGCTCAGTTGCCTAGAAGAAAGTTTTCATCCAGCGTATTCAGTTAACAGGGAAATGTATTTGCTAGTTCAAAAATATATACGTAAAAGTATTATGAAATGAACTTTTTTTAACTTCTATATACCAACAATTTACACTGGGAAATTGTCACTGTACTTTTGCTTTAATACCTTACCAGATTCTGGCTCAATAGCCTAGAAGAAAGTTTTCATCCAGCATATTCATTTAACAGAGAAATATATTTGCTAGCTAAAAAATATATACGTAAAAGTATTATGATATGAATTCTTTTTAACTTCTATATACCGATAATTTACACTGTGAAATTGTCACTGTACTTTTGCTTTAATTCCTTACCAGACCCAAGCTCAATAGCCTAGAATAAAGTTTTCATCCAGCATATTTATTTAACAGGGAAAATATTTGCAAGTTCAAAAATATATACGTAAAAGTATTATGAAATGAACTTTTTTTAACTTCTATATACCAACAATTTACACTGGGAAATTGTCACTGTACTTTTGCTTTAATACCTTACCAGATTCTGGCTCAATAGCCTAGAAGAAAGTTTTCATCCAGCATATTCATTTAACAGAGAAATATATTTGCTAGCTAAAAAATATATACGTAAAAGTATTATGATATGAATTCTTTTTAACTTCTATATACCGATAATTTACACTGTGAAATTGTCACTGTACTTTTGCTTTAATTCCTTACCAGACCCAAGCTCAATAGCCTAGAATAAAGTTTTCATCCAGCATATTTATTTAACAGGGAAAATATTTGCAAGTTCAAAAATATATACGTAAAAGTATTATGAAATGATCTTTTTTAAACTTCTATATACAGACAATTTACACTGTGAAATTGTCACAGTAGTTTTGCTTTAATATCTTACCAGATCCAGGCTCAATATCCTAGTAGAATATTTTCATTCAGCATATTCATTTAACAGGGAAATATATTTGCAAGTTCAAAAATATATACGTAAAAGTATTATGAAATTAACTTTTTTTAACTTCTATATACCGACAATTTACACTGTGAAATTGTCACTGTACTTTTGAATACATTACCAGATTCAGGATCAATAGCCTAGAAGAAAGTTTACATCCAGCATATTCATTTAACAGGGAAATATATTTGCTAGCTCAAAAATATATGCGTAAAAGTATTAAGAAATTAACTTTTTTAACTTCTATGTATCATACATATGAGCAGTGTACGATCAAAACTAGAAAGCTCCATTTTTTGTTTCAAAATAGAGTTAAGGCTGCTTTGTACTAACCCTATTGGATTCGCTCACCTCAATGTTAACCTGTGGAGAAAATTTGTCCAAGGATTGCCAACTTGGATTCAAAGATTTTTTTTAAACTGTACTCCGTAATACAGAAATAAATTTTACACCTTGGGACCTTTTTCGTTTTTTTCAAATGCAAATAATATTTTAAAACTAAAATTATTTGGGGAAAAATCTGGTATAGTGTGTTTTAACACTAAAAAGACGGCTGCCGTCATTTTGACGGTTTCGGACATACTATTGAGCGCCATTTCTGTATTTATGTCCTCAGGCTTCTGAAATTTTATGACTTTTTCTAATTTTACGCTAAATATGCACACACATTTACAAAATAATATTCCATAGTAAAGAGGGGGAGAAAATGTGTTGTATACCTTCTAAGACTGAAAGCCGTCATTTTGACGGCAATATAGAAAACAGGCAGAAATCTTTAAAATACTACCGGGAAAATGTTAGTTACTTTTCGTCTCTTCCCCCTTTTGCAAATAACAGAAATATTGGTGTTGAAAAATAAGGACTGCATGAACCCTGCATATATTTTTACGGATAAACCATACCAGGTTGTCAGCTCAGCATACCTGCATAAAAATCTGTCTAAATATATATTAATTTATTATATATTGGTATGAAATAGTTAAAAATTTAAAGTATTTAACCCTTTAAAAAACAATGAATATCTTAAATTCTTGATTTTATTTTTAACCGTCAAAATGACGGCGTCCAGTCTTTTTAGTAAGAAAAAAATTCCCGACTTTCTAGCGTTAAACGTTCATAAATTCCTTTAGTGGACGACATTTATAAAATGAATCATATTGAAAGTTGAAGAAAAGTTTAGACTATCTGAAAATACCATTTTTATTGGATTATCAGAATTTATGTAGCTGCAAATTGTAGACAAGTTTTCTCCATAGATTAACATTGAGGTGAATTAATCCAATATAATTAATACACATCAGCCTTAATATATTTACTCTTTTAACCAGAAGAATCTTATACATATCAACAAAATACACTGTTATCAGCAAATCCCCGAGTCTAATTCTGGTAGCAATAGAATTTTCCCCTAGACGCAGCAAATTCTTTTAGATTGCTCCTAGCCTGAACATTTACATTGTATTTAATTACTATCTTTTTATGATCCAACAAAATTGATTTTCATTATTTCGCGAATTTTGAAATTTCCTGTATTTTGAACTTACAGACAAGCAAAGAGACAGATAATCTTCATATTTTTAAAGAGTTTAGAACATATGATTTGGATAAAGAGTATAAATTCATATCGTAAGTTAAGTTGGTGTGACTGGGCCCATGGGGTAACTGAACCATCCCCTCCCAGATTTTTCCTTTACATATTAGGAGGGGATTTCATTCTGTGCGTTATTTTTTTTCCGGTGTTCGCAACAATCTATCTTACAACATTGGTAATTGCTTTGAAAAAATATGGGGGTAGAAATAGTATTAAATGGGGTAGAATTTTTTTTTCTTTCAATAGATATAGAAGCATTGAACCCAGTCACCCAATCACAGATTCTGTTGTTCCTTATGAGAAATAGACTTTGGTGGTCCACTTACCCCATTTATTAGGGGAACTGGGCCCACTATTATATATATATATATATATATATATATATATATATATATATATATATATATATATATATATATATATTTATATATATATATTTATATATATATATATATATATATATTTATATATATATTTATATATATATATATATATATCTATATATATATCTATATATATATTTATATATATATATTTATATATATATATATATATATATATATATATATATATATATATATATATATATATATATATATATATATATATATATATATATATATATATATATATATATATATCATAGCTTAAAAAGAATCCCTAATACATACTAAAATGTATGTAATACAAAGTTTTTGAAAATTCTGCATGTTAGTATAATTTTAATGTGTTAAAAGTATAGTATATAAAAAAGTTGAAAATATATGGCCCAGTTACCCCAACTTCCCTTGTATGTTAACTTCTGATTTAACTATATCTGTTTTCTGTGCAAAGGGTGCTAAGTCCAAAAGGGGCTAAAATGAGTTATCAAACCAGGCATGTTTGAAAAATCAAGCGCTGCTGCAGGGTACCGAAAGCTAGGTCCAATTCCATTCCTAAATACTTTTATTCATCAGGGAAAATTTAGGATATGTGAAACAAAACACAAACATGTTAGTGTTAAAAGGGTTATGTCCCAATCAAGGACTTAACACTCTTTACTCAACAAAAATAAAATTAGAAAAATTTACTTTAAAAAAATAATTAAAAATTAAACTTAAAAAACTGACTTTACAAAAGCCGTTTTTTTTTCTATAAACTACGATTTTGGATTCTCCTTACATAGCAGTTATATCTGCAACATAGCAGTTATATCTGCAAACACAGATATAACTGCTATGTTTTTATAGTTTTTAAAAACGATGTTTCATTATAATTAGCAAGAATTCAAAAGAAATTCGAAGCCTAATTACGTCATTGTTGGTTAAAAATACACCACTAAAATCTGCATTTCAAGTTCAACATGAGACAAATTCCTACGATGAACAACGGTTTTTCTCTCCCGAGAGATTATACTTTGCATACACATTATCGCAGAGATCTACAAACTTCTCCCATTCGGCGACACACAAAGAAATCACCCATGAAATAAGCTTTCTAATTTTAGAAACATGGGATTGCACGGAGCGCATCGGGGTCTTTTCTGATTACGGCGATAGCACGAAGACAATAGACGATGTCCCTTTCACTTTCAAAAGAATTGATAATATATCACTCGATCATGTACGCTAGAAATTTAGAAATGTAGCTGAAGGTTTGATCCCAGTAAAATGCGAGATGTCCGAATCGATTTCGTAGAGTAACTCAAGTTGTGTTACATAAACATCGGGTGTGAGAAAGGCCCAGAAATTTTACTTTCTATTTATCTACAGTTTAATCTTGTAGGTTAGAGGGCTTCGAAAGAATGAAGATACCGCTTTCGGATTGGACGGAGATGTAAGAAAGAAACCTTGTTTATTGTCGATTTGGCTTTTTAATCTTTCGGAGGGAACTGGTATTTGTCGATATGATGCACTCAACTGATGATTTTTTTTTTTTTTTTTTTTTTTTTTTTTTTTTTTTTGGGGGGGGGGGGGTTATTTTTATTTTCGGAGAACAGTTAAAACATAATAAATAACAAACAGTTCCACAGTTTCAATATTTACTAGTCAATTTTTAAATATTTTTAGAGCTTATCTCGGGTGTTTTTCAGTAGAAAATGTTGAAGAATAGGAAAAATAAAGATCAATTTTTTAAAAACTTTTTGTTGGGGAAATTTTCATATTAATATCTATGCAGAGATTGATTCATTTATACCTGTGGTTCCCAAACGTTTCTTTTGCCTCGTACCCTCATGTGATTTTTGAAAAAGCTTTTTCAAAAGCAGGAACCCATTCCTCTGTTTTGGACATATCTGTCACCTCTTTTTAATAAACCATTACATTAAGCAAAAATTGTTATATATATATATATATATATATATATATATATATATCTGAGATGTGTATATACTGATGTATACTGGATAATTGCTTGCCTCAATAGTAAAATACATTTTCTATCTATATACCTACTAATTTCTTTTTAAATATAAGTAGTTTTATCCACTAATTCATACTCTTTTAGTAACATCCCGTTTTTTAAATTTTCAATTCCCAGCACTTTTCACATGATTGGAAAGCAAAAGTTAACCGCGGCCTCTCAACCAAACATTTAACGTGCTTTTAAGTCCACAAAGTCTCTTCTTCCATCCAGATACATTTAATGATAGTTTTAATTTTTAACGTAGCGGATTTTGTTATTCAGAAAATGTTGCAACAATTTGTGTACCTTTTCACAGAAGAAAGAATTAGTTCTCCTTTGACACTTTAATGCTTGATATATTCTTCTAAAAGTTGAAGCATCGAAATGTGGCCGGACATCTTTTTTGCTGTGACCTTGTAGAAATTCTTAGATCCTTAAAGAGCAAATTTTAAAAAAATATTGCGTTTTATTATTAAACAAAAAATATAATTGTTTAGCAAAGTTAAAGTATCGAAATGTGGCTCTATATTTTTTTAGCTGTGACCTTTTAGAAATTCTTAGATCCTTAAAAAGCAAAATTAAAAAAAATATTGCGTTTTATTATTACACCAAAAATATAATTGTTTCGCAAAGTTAAAGCATGGAAATGTGTACCGACATCTTTCTTGCTGTGACCTTGAAGAAATTCTTAGATCCTTAACAAAACGCTATTTTTTTTTAAAATTTGCTCTTTAAGGATCTAAGAATTTTTGCAAGGTCACAGCAAAAAAGATGTTGGGCCACATTTCGATGCTTTAACTTTGCGAAACAAATATATTTTTTGTGTATTAATAAAACGCAATACTTTTTTTTAAACTTACTCTTTAATACACAAAAAATATAATTGATTCGCAAAGTTAAAGCATCGAAATGTGGCTCGATATCTTTTTAGCTGTGACCTTTAGAAAATCTTAGATCCTTAAAGAGCAAAATTTAAAAAAATATTGCGTTTTATTAATAATCAAAAAATATAATTGTTTCGCAAAGTTAAAGCATCGAAATGTGGCTCGATATCTTTTTAGCTGTGACCTTTAGAAATTCTTAGATCTTTAAAAGGCAAAATTTTAAAAAACATTACGTTTTATTAATACACCAGAAATATAATTGTTTCGCAAAGTTAAAGCATCGAAATTAGTAGGTAGCCCGATATCTTTCTTGCTGTGACCTTGAAGAAATTCTTAGATCCTTAACAAAACGCTATTTTTTTTCAAATTTGCTCTTTAAGGATCTAAGAATTTTGCAAGGTCACAGCAAAAAAGATGTTGGGCCACATTTCGATGCTTTAACTTTGCGAAACAAATATATTTTTTGTGTATTAATAAAACGCAATACTTTTTTTTTAAAATTTACTCTTTAATACACAAAAAATATAATTGTTTCGCAAAGTTAAAGCATCGAAATGTGGCTCGATATCTTTTTCGCTGTGACCTTTAGAAATTCTTAGATCCTTAAAGAGCAAATTTTAAAAAAATATTGCGTTTTATTAATAATCAAAAAATATAATTGTTTCGCAAAGTTAAAGCATCAAAATGTGGCTCGATATCTTTTTAGCTGTGACCTTTAGAAATTCTTAGATCCTTAAAGAGCAAATTTTAAAAAAATATTGCGTTTTATTAATAATCAAAAAATATAATTGTTTCGCAAAGTTAAAGCATCGAAATTAGTAGGTGGCCCGATATCTTTCTTGCTGTGACCTTGAAGAAATTCTTAGATCCTTAACAAAACGCTATTTTTTTTTAAATTTGCTCTTTAAGGATCTAAGAATTTTTGCAAGGTCACAGCAAAAAAGATGTCGGGCCACATTTCGATGCTTTAACTTTGCGAAACAAATATATTTTTTGTGTATTAATAAAACGCAATACTTTTTTTTAAAATTTACTCTTTAATACACAAAAAATATAATTGTTTCGCAAAGTTAAAGCATCGAAATGTGGCTCGATATCTTTTTAGCTGTGACCTTTAGAAATTCTTAGATCCTTAAAGAGCCAATTTTAAAAAAATATTGCGTTGTATTTTGACTTTCGGTCCTCACCACATGTTTTGCAGCCGGCATGGTCTCTTGTACCATTTAGCACATTTAAGATTCGCAATGATGGCATTCCCGGACTGTTGGACCCCACAGCGACCCTTCCTTGCGCCGCACCCGTCTCTCTTTCTGCCTTATAAGCATCAGCATCTTCAAGTAGGCTAGGAACAGGAAACGTACCCGCAAAAGGTAATGGGGGGTGCGATTATATCAATCGGGGTGCATACAAATGGTGCAAGATGGGATCGTGCCCGCACAGGTGCGGTTAAGGACGGAGAGATGTGAATCTCTGATAAGGTCTCATCATGGTTGTTCAAAAATTAGCGAAAATAGCTAGCGCTGTCCGCGAAAGATGTTAGATGAACGCTCGGAAAGTGAAAAAAGGTGACGAGTTGAGATGTTTATTAAGCGTTTTGCATTATGAGAGAAAAGAAGGAAATGATTTGATACCATCAACCTCGCGGAATCTAAGCTTATTTCGCATTCGCATTTCCTCCATGCTTTGCAAACCGAAGACGATGCGAGAGATTAGCGTGGGATGCGAGTGTAATTGTTTCTTGCTCTTGGCAGATATGGTATGCAAGGGTAATTTGTGAGTAAAACTGGTAGAATATAAAGCTTTTTAAATCATGTTGTGTATTCAGTAAAATGTTTTTAGAGGCTAGGTCTTCAGTAAAAATGGTTTATTCCTGGCTATAAAATATAATATAATAATACCATAACAATGTAGTGGATAAACTGGCTTCTCATTAATGCATACTCAGGTATTACATATTTTAAGTATGAGATGCGTGTGTTTGATTGTTTCTGTGTATACGCTGGATATTTAGTAATAATTCTATTTAGTAATTTGAAACATATCAAATAATCGTATTTAGTCAATAAAACGGGCATGTTTTTTTAAGAGTTTGAATCATTGTGGTGACCATTGTATCTAATGGGTTATGATAGTTCATAAATACACAGTCCACAGACTCGTTAAAGCGTTTTTCATCATATATATATATATATATATATATATATATATATATATATATATATATATATATATATATATATATATATATATATACACACTCATACATACATATATATATACATATATATATACACATACATACATATATATATATATATATATATATACATATACATATACATATATATATATATATATATATATATATATATATATATATATATATATATATATATATATATATATATATATATATATATATATATATATATATATATATATATATATATATATATATATATATATTGCGGCCCGCGTAACTTAGCAAACATATGCATGTAGCCCGAGAGACAAAAAGGTTCAGTACGGTTTATATGCAGTTGGATATAGAATAACGTCGAAGTAATCAGTTTTACCAGCTTAGAACCACTGACACATGCATTTAGAAAAAGAAAAGAAAATACAATTCTGATTTTCCCATTGATCTAAACACCTTATTATATGAAGTATGTATGGTAAGTTACGTTTAGAAATTTATATGAGGAAAGGTATATATGACATCTGAGAAAAATAGTTGCCTGTTATATAAATTATATTCCTCCCAAACTGCAATAATGTCATACGGGTGGATATTATACCACGAAGCCCCATGCTACACATGTTTTGCCTGAGGGCTTCTTATAGGGGGAAGAGGGCATTCATAATTACAGTTTATCCCTGTTCTTTTGCCACCCCATAATTAGTCCCAAAATCGGGGAATTTATATTGTAAAGACACGTGCACACATCTCGCATGCTACGAATTTTTCGCGCATATTTCTTGTTAAAGCAGTGGTAACAAACTATATGATAGATCAGCTTGACGTGTGGCTGAAACACGTGTCTGACAAAATCAAGTTTATTAATCGTTGTGGGAGGTTACGCTATTTTATAAATTACATAGAGGGGAAAAATTTGTGCAAGATACATATTTTTCTGAAATAAATACATGTTTATTAGTCGTGTATAAAATATTTTTAAATTAGTTTTACTAGCACTGTAGAAAAGAAGTGGCAAATTTTCTATTTACCTGATTTCATATAATTTTTGTGCGTGTTTGTAAACGCAGACAATACAAAATCCTCCAAAAATTATCAAGCAAGTCCTAAAATGACAGTTTTTTTCTCTAGGTATTTTTGAGGATGTTTTACTCCAGTGGAAAAATATTTTTTCACGCGAAAATCTTTAAAAATTTATTTCTATGCCAATGTGTAATATAAAAGCCCAAATCAAAAATTTATTACTGTGTACAACTTTGCAGCGTACTATTTTGTCGTGTTAAATAGGTGGTAATATAACTTTTTGTCGGTTCACTGAATAGCAAACAAACAGATGTCCTAAACCATCAAAAATGAATAAAATTACAATTGTACTCAGGAAACGTTTTTAAACCATTAAAGCATTTGCTAAGAAAGGTAAAATTTTCCAAGCATGAAAAACGTTCAACTTTATAGAATCAAATGAAAAATATTTATGCAATACAGTATTATCAAATATTAAGATTTTTTTTCTCCCAACAGAAAATGTTATTTATAGTATGCTAAACTGCGAAGAAAGCTCGTTTTTGCAATTGAAAGTGTAATAAAATGTAAAATGAACATTTAAAATAAAGAAAAAAATTGTCGTTTTGCAAAAAGGATTTTCCTTTGAATGAAAAAGATAGCGACAGGGGAATCATGCATAATAATGTCAATTTTGTGATTTGAATTTTTAATTTTTGTGCATATTTGTAAACGCAGGCAACAACGGGAGGTGTGTTGCCCGTGTTACCTGAAACATAGTAGGGATAAGTCTGAAAAGAGAAATGTAAGTTTCTTACAAGCAAAGGCGTAGCGTGATTCTAACATTTCTTTCTTTTTTTTCTTTTTTTTTTTTTTTTTTTTTGGGGGGGGGGGGTTGGGGGCAAGAATTTAGTTTAATTAGGGCCCTCCTCAGCACATTGCCTGCCTGACGGTCTCTAAATTATCAAATATTATGATATTTTTTTAATTGAATAACAACAGAATTGATGCTTGAGTAGTATTCAAAAGTTATACAATGAGAAAAATAAATATGATAGAAATAAAACAAGATAAGAAATATAGCATCGATTTTTTTCTATGGATCATATCATTGTCAAAAACTATGTTAAGGCTAAGGACATAATCGGAATCTTCAGTTTCACAGTTTGAAAAAGCGGGAAAAAACCAACTTTCTTAAAAGTTTTCTACAATTTTCCAATTTTAAATGAATTTCTATTAATGTTTTAATTTATTTCAAGTTAAGTTTGGGGGCCACGTACCCCCTGTGTCCCCCTTTCCCCGACGCTACACTTATGCTTACAAGGGAACATTTTTAACTCTCCGGCCCGAAACTATCCCAAATTGATTGGGCCTTGAATTAATTTGGTGATAAAAAAGCTTTAGTTTCTTCGAAATAGATTAGAAGAATCCCAAACGTGACAAGGAAACATTATCTTTTCAACTTTGGCAACAATATTTTGAGGAGGACATCATCGGGACGTAACAGGCATTATTTAGGTATCAGATAAAGAAAACAAGATCTGAACACAAGGAGTAGATTATGGGTGTCAGAGTTCAAACTCCCCTGTAGCTCTGATGACATGATTTTTCCAGGAGTATATTGTAAGTACTTTCTGAGATTTCGCCTATCATGTGACGTACATGCACGTAATTCCTCTGAGAAAGTCCTTAATAGTGCACTCCCCAAACTTACGGTATATCGGCCATGCATGACTTGTAATAAAACAAACAAGAGAACAACATGTTGGCAAAATAGAACTTGTACGAGGTATTACGTACTAAGATTTGAAAATTTTAAATTACTGTTATTACATTTTATGAAACAGATTATGGAGATCACAAATGTTTATGTCATTTTTCTAAATTTTGCAATTGTTGCTTTCCTGTTTATCCAATAATTATTGTTGAATCACAGAGTCAATTTTATTCAAAATTTATTTTTCAATTTCGAAATACATTTCCCAATTTATTTGCATTTCTTTTGTTTTTTTAAAATTGTTTTAAAAATAAAATACAACGTAACTAACGTTAGTCACGGGAAATACATGTATAACTCACCGGTAAATCAATATATCTACGATTTTTAGATTTAAGGTACTTAATAATTTTTTAAGTAAGTTTCGTAATTTTTAGATAGTAATTTTTTTTCTAAATGAACTATCTTGAGGGTTTCAAAATAAAAAAGCAGACTTTTTGAATTATCTATATATATCAAACAGTTCAGTGACTGACTGACTGACAGATAACGCACAGACCAAACCGCTGGACCCAAAGGGTTGAAATTTTGCATGGCGATTCTTCTTATAGTGCAATAAGAAAGATGTTTGAAAAATTCTTCTTAGAATTTTTAAATTAAACTTTTAAGCTGATTTTGTAACTTTTTTAAGTTTGTATTTAAAATAATAATCTGAGGGTTATAAAATTTATATCACGAAAAATATCATAAAAATTCCTTTAAAATCTTTTTCAAATCTTTACCTTATTTTCTGATTTTTGGTGAATTTTTAAAAATTAATTTTTAGAATTTAATTTATTAAATGTTGATCACGTGGTTTCTTTTCTTTATTGTGATACTTTAAATTAATTTTGCGTCACGTGCGTAACAACGAAATAAATTGACAAAGAATATTAAAATGCGGTAGAAGATAAAATTTAACCACTAGACTGATTGAGATGGAAGTTTTTTAAGTATTAATTCAAATTAGTATGTTTTATGGATATTAACTATACAAATTAATTGCATACATTGATCGTTGTATTTAATTTGAATATTTTCTTCTACATTATTTTGTCTATAAAAATATCCGTTACGATTTCTTTATATATATATATATATATATATATATATATATAATATATATATATATATATATATATATATATATATAAAGAAATCGTAACGGATATTTTTATAGACAAAATAATGTAGAAGAAAATATTCAAATTAAATACAGTCATATTTAATTTGAATATTTTCTTCTACATTATTTTGTCTATAAAAATATCCGTTACGATTTCTTTATATATATATATATATATATATATATATATATATATATATATATATATATATATATATATATATATATATATATATATATATATATAAAGAAATCGTAACGGATATTTTTATAGACAAAAAAATGTAGAAGAAAATATTCAAATTAAATATAACGGTCAATGTATGCAATTAATTTGTATAGTTAATAATATTAATTTGTATATATATATATATATATATATATATATATATATATTGCCATTAATTGCATACCTTGATCCTTGTATTTAATTTAAATGTACTCCGTATCGAAGCACGGGTATTCAGCTAGTTATCAATAAATGCGTTTTATTTGCATTTGAATGATATATATATATTGATTTAAATTAAGTTGAAATTAAAGCATTTTCAGATATTTTTAGGAAAAAGGCCTGCCATTTTCCTTTCAGCTATTCAGTGACTATGTGTATTTTATTTTTAACGCTTTTTTGTGACCCACAGATAATGTACAAATCAGATAATCTGCTCAAGAATAATCGAGAATTCAGTATACACTATGCCTAAATACTGCAAACCTCAAACGTTACCTGTAGTCTTAGGAATGAGTCATTAAGCACTCAAGAAATGAAGTACTTTCAAGAATGATCTAGTGAAAATTAAACTTCTCTATGAAACCCTCTCAATATTTACATCTGAACGTGTAGTTGGCATTCATGTATCTTAACTTGGGCCTTATAAGATAGACATTTTCAATATCATCATATAAAAGGTTATTTGTTTTAATTTTTTGAAATTTTAATTGTTGTGATATCTTAAATAATACTTAGTAAATACTTTAGAAATACTTAACTTATGCATTGTAAATAATTCAACACAAAATAAGAAATTAATATACATAAAGAAGGTATAGACAGCCGAACGAAATTAACAGAAAAGCTGCACTAGCGTTAAATTATTTTAAAACTTCTTGCTATTTAATATCTTTCTCTGTTGAATTATTCAAATTTTACTAGTTATAATTGTCTGTGTTTTCAGTATGAGGATTTTTTATTAAAAAGTTTTAAAATAATTTAACACTAGAGCAGTTTTTCTGTTAATTTCGTTCGGCTGTCTATATCTTCTTTATATTAATTTCTTATTTTGGGTTGAATTATTTACAATGTATAAGTTATCTGCTTCTTTCTGTTATTTAATATCTTTCTCTGTTGAATTATTTACATTTTACTAGTTATAATTGCAAGAAATACTTAAGTAATAAGTAAGAAATACTTAGTAATACTTAGTATAAGTAGTTTTTCTGCGATTAACTACAATAGTTTTTGTGATTAACTTCGCCTATGTTTAGCGTTTCATTACTTCGAAAACGAAACTCGATTTCGTTAGCAAGTAATTTAACCCTTGCTTTAACTTATAGCGTGAAACTAAAATTTATCATTCTTTGAGGGATAATTTTTTTCTGATCACTAATATCCATGAAATATTGTATTAATTGCACAAATTTTAAATTAAAGAAATCTTTTGAAAAAAAATCAATGAATTTATTTCCTTCTGAAAAAGTAAAGAAAACGAGAATATTCTTTCCATAGGAGACAGGGAAGTTTCCACGTATTTGAGAGTAAAGGGCTAACTAGCAGGACAGAGGAAAACTTTCGTAGAATGAAAGGTTAACAATTTCATCACTTTGGAATAAAGAAAAAATTTTGTGTGAGATTTAGGCGAAAAATTTTGAATAACACCTTTATAATAAAAAAATAAATTTAAAAAAAAAACTGAATTATACTGTTTTGAAAAGAGAGATGTCTTTTATTTCTATTCTTTAGATTTTAAAAAAATAAATCAAATAAATGCAGAGCAGGGACTGCTAAACAGGTTATACACGAGATCGGAAAATCATTCGGTTTATGGGACCCACCTTAAAGATTTGCATTTTCAACCAGATTCATCTTAAATTTTATCTGTATTAAATAATTTTAGAGGTGTTTTTTACTGATTTCAAACAAAGTAAATACGGATTTCAGTGTTTCAAGGCATGTAGAAGTAAATAGTTGGATTTAGTATTTTTATAATGCTGCTGATGTTAAAGAATAAGTAAAATTGTCTTCAAAAAATAAGCTGTAATTTAAAGTAAGATAAGTAATTTAGAGTAACATGGTTAAAGCAATAATTTTGAACTTTAAATTATAACATTAAAATCTCATTTTTTTCCAACAAAAGGTTTTGAAATAAGAAAAACTGCTTATTAAATGTAAGTATGCACAGGGAATGATTTTCGTGTAAACTTATACAGGTTGTCCGGGCTAAAAGTATACAAAAGTTATGGCTTATTTTTGTAGCATATCAGGAGTTGTTACACGAATTACTTGAATGATACGCTTCTTCAACTCATCCACAGTTTCAATTTTTTGTTAATACACAACAGATTTAAGGAATCCCCAAACAAAAAAAAAATCTAATAACTCCTATATGCTACGAAACACTTGGAGAGAACTGGATTACCATTTAGACGTTAGTCGTGCTACAAAAGTTGCATACATCGAAATCTATGATACTCTGATCGAAATCTATGATTGATATTAAAACTTGGGGAATGTTCTTTCTATTTAAATATTTTTTAAAAAATTCTAATGGGTAGTTCCGTAAAAATAAGTCATAACTTTTGGATACTTTTAGCCTGGACACCCTGTATTTAAAGTTCAAATTTTAGCTTGAATCTGATGTGGGGCAAATAGAGACTTGTTTCCCAAAAGATGAAAAGTCGATCACAGCAGACCACTCCTGGTATGGTGTTAAGAAACCTAATATAAATGGTGAATTATTAAAATTACTATAACTATTTTAAATGTTTTTAAAGTGTAGATATTTCAGAAATGCATCTCTTTATTCTCAATACAAGAAATACTTTTAATTTTTTAAATACGCTTTTCTAAATTAAACAATTTCTAAAGACTATTTCTTAATTCTACAAAGAAAAGCGTGCAGGGTAATAAATAACGTTTATATGTTTGGAATAGCTTAAACCACTGTTCAAGTAGCAGCTCTCACACAGATTGCAGCTTCGTAAGGGTCACTTAGCAGTCCATTATTCTAATAACTCAAGGTATAAAATAAATTACATTGAAACACTCGATGCAAGACAGGCCGGCATATGAGAATCCCTCGTTCATATCCATAATTGTGACTCATAAACTCAATTAATAACACCACAGCGGCTAGAATCTTACTTCTAGCGATGGGGGCGTTATCCATCACCGAGAGGTCAGAACAAAAGGTCCTTTGTTATTGGCCGATTCGCGGCACATTATACCGCTGCCTCCGCTCTATCGCAGGAAAAATAAAGTCGTAAATTCCGCCGCGCGGAAAATTTTTTTTTCGCGTGTCTGTTCAAAAGGATGGCATATTTATCTATACACACTCTTTCTTTTTATTTTTCTAACTAGGAGTCTTTACTGACTGCGCGTATGAGTCCCGCGTATTTCAGAGAAAAAGTCGACTGTAAAAAACGGTGATTTAAAACGCAGTTTTTTTTTTGCCACACGTGGAGTGTTTTTTATAGGATTATATTTAGGGTTTAATAATCGTTAATGACCCTGAATAAGATAGATTTCAAAATTTGCTTTAGATCCAAGTCATCATGATGCATTCTTATGATAAAATCCCCCTTACATTGCATGAGCTATTAAGGCACATTAGAAGTACATCAGTTGACATTGCAAAGCACCAATCTCAGTGTTAAGCTATTGGTAATTTTTTTCTTGGGTATTTTGCTTGAAACACTAAAATGCTTGAAATATTTTAATTATGTTCCTCGAGGAGCATTAGTTGACATCACAAATCTTCAGATTTAATGTTAAGCTTTGATACTTTTTAATCTCAGAATTTTTCTAATGTCAGATTAGCAAATGCATGTTTTGAAACTATATTTTTCCCACTGCATCAGTGACTATACTGACTGTGCCTATACAAAGCAAGCGGCAATACTGACTGTGCATATAGGTCTCGCTCGTGTATTTCAGAAAAAAGCTGACGTGTAAAAAACGGTGATTTAAAACGCAGTTATTTTGCCACACGTGGAGCGTTTTTTATAGGATTATATTTGGGGTTTAATAATCGTTAAGGACCCTGAATAAGTTCGAAGTGTTTCTGCAAGGTTTTCTGCGACTTCTGATGAAACACGCTTGGTTTTTGCTCCTTCTTTTCTTTTTACAAAAGCGGCTATCATTTGAGCCATTTCTGAAACCAGGTGTGCAAATTTTGATCGAGTATTTTTACAAAGCGTATAATGCTCCGCGTTAAAAATAATTTATAGGATCAACTGAAATTGTGGGAGATTAGAGCATGTAAATGGAAAATTTTCCTTTGGCAGTGCTGAACCAGATTATGAATGGAAATCCGCTCATAAATACTCCAGTAACAAACTCTGATGATACGAAATGACGAAATAGACAGGTGGGTGAAGGAGAATTGGATGTGTTTGCTAAAATTTTTTATTTCCCCATCCGCCTGAATTTTGCAGACGTTTGAATAGGGGAAGAAAGGCATGTATGTATTAAGTCTCCTAACAATTAACAATAATATTAGAGTCAGATTTAAAATTCGAGCATATGCTCTCACATAGCTTCAAGGAAATGTTACCCCCTGCTCTTTAGATCCAAGCTATCATCATGCATTCTTACGATAAAATCCCCCTTACATTGCATAAGCTATTAAGGGACATCAGAAGTGCATCAGTTGACATCAGCACCAATCCCAGTGTTAAGCTATTGATAATTTTTTTTTCTCGGATATTTTCTAATCACAGATTAGAAAATACTTGACATTTTTTAATTATGTTCCTTGAGGAGTATAAGTTGACATCACAAATCTTAAGTTGACATCAAACGTAATATAAGTGAGTATAAGTTGACGTGAGTATAAGTTGACATCAAACGTAATGTTAAATAAGCTTTGATACTTTTTGTCTCAAAAATTTTCTAATCACAGATTAGTAAATGCGTGTTTTTGAAACTATGTTTTTCACAGTGCATCAGTTGAAATCATAGGTCTTCAATCCCAATATTAAACTAGAGGGATTTTATTCCTCAGTTTTCTGATATGAGATTAGTAAATTTCTATTTTTGAATTATGTTTTCACAGACCAATATTTGACATCACATATCTTCAATCCCACATTGCGCTATGATGGGAATTTTTCTCTCAGTATCATTCTAATCGCTGAGAAGAAATTTTACCATTTCGTTAGACTGATATGAACGTGCGAGGTCAATTATATCCCGCCTTAATGCAACCAAATTCAACTTTAGAAATATGTATGTATATATATATATATATATATATATATATATATATATATATGTGTGTGTGTGTGTGTGTGTGTGAGTGTAATATACCCATTACATGACGTCCTTAAATTACAACCTGAAAGGGAAAACTACCTCATATTTACATGGAGCTAGACTCAGCCTGAAAGGAATAAAAAATTAAATTTAGAAGCAGTCGGGCCGAATCGTTTATTAGAGCGACAAACAGTACATCCGTTCATTTCAGAAGACCGGCTCGGGAAGTAATATCACCTTTCAACATTAAACGCGAGGGCGAGGTACACATGTGACTATTATTTGTAGGGTCAGCAGATTTTGGGGCTCGCGATGCTAACCCACTCCTGAATCCAAACATATACACGTGTAGAAATGCAAAGGCATATGATTCATGGGAAGTTCTGTGGCTAAGGGTTTTAAAGCGATAAATTAATATTACTGGGGATTGGATTTAGGAAATGGAGTTTAAATGCTAGAATGGAGGGCATGATATTTAATATATTACTTACACACACACACACATATATCTATCTATCTATCTCTCTCTCTCTCTCTCTCTCTATATATATATATATATATATATATATATATATATATATATATATATATATATATATATATATATATATATATATATATATATATATATATACAGGTGGTTATCAAAATAATGGAAACACTTATGAAATTCTTTATTAATATGGCATATGACCATCTATGGCATTTAATACCACCTGGATTCACTAAGTGAATTACGCATGTCGTGAATAGTGGTTAAGGGAATATTATACCATTCCTTATGGATAAATCGTCAATGTTCCTGTAGAGATGCTATTGCTGGATATTGATTCCTGACTCTGTTCCCTAAAACAGACCACAGCAGTTCGATGATATTGAGGATTAGGGACTGTGCGGGCCAGATAAGGTGTTTGACTTGGTCTTTATGTTCCTCAAACCACGACCTGACACGTCTAGCTGTATGGATAGAAGCATTATAATCATGGAGAACGCCATCTCCTGCAGGAAACAATTTTTGCACAATAGGATGGATCTGGTCGGCTAAAAGTTCGACATAGTCCTTCCCAGTCAATATCCCTTTTGAAAACCATGAGATGGCCGCCGAAACCCTAAAATATTTCCTTACTATGTTCGACAGCTGGCATGAGACAAGCATGATAATACGTTTGTGTAGGTGTTCTTCAGACATACGCACGTCCTGTTGCTGGGAACAAAGTGAACAATGATTCGTCTAACCAAATGTCATATTTCAACGTATCACTCGACCAGGATTTGTGCTCGTGGCACCACTGTAGAGGACGGTTTGTTTTCACATCTGTTACAAGTGGCTTGGGAATTACTACTCTGCCGTAAATGTTTTGTGTTTGAAGTTTTCTCTTACCTGTAATGACTAGTACTGGATGTCGTATTGCCTGTCTTAAATATTTAAATGGGCGTGATTCGTAGCTTAAATGGGTTAGTAGAAAATTATTTTTTTAGGAAAATGGTATTTGGGTGCGTTGTGTTAATATTTATTTTATTGAATACAACCCAAAGCTCTAGACATTATTGGCAAACGAACAGGTCAAATAATTTTGTTACAACAAATTAGAGTTAACCATAAATTAAACAGACTCATTAAATTTAAAATAAATCATAATTTATTTACAACAAAAACTAATATTTCAACTTATGCTACAAACATTTATAATCATAAACCTTCTTTGCAAAACATTCAATCTTCAATTATCAGCTTTATCAATATTTAAAATTTTAAGCTTAAAAAATTATTTAATTAAAATATTTATCAATTTATTCACCTCTCTAGGGGGCTGGGGGTGCCTTGAGTGGATGACAGATCTGTACTGTTTGTCCGGCATCCTCCAGCCCCACAGCAATGGAAAATGCCACCGAACTTGGGAAATTAACCCTCTACTGCGTATCCAGGCTCTTGCTACGTAGTGACTGGTCTTCAGGTGTATTATGGACGATGGACCTTAATGGTCTGGGGGTCCGAGGTGTCAAACTCAAAGGTTATTCACCTCTCTACCTTTATAGGATTAGGGAGCGTAAAGACTTAAAACCACAAATCACTAATCTGACCCTAACCGAAATAATCTAACAACTTATCCTATTCCTCTAACACATCAAAACTAACCCGGAACCGTGGGAACTGAACAAATCAAAATAATGCAAAACAACACTCACTCAGTTTGCTGATCTTTTATGATGGCTAATCTTCCATTTACTGCGATGGGACCGGGGATAAAAAAAAAAAACTTGCTTGGCATGGGGCGGTCGAGTCTGGCTTTATGATGAGGGAACCTTCTCGTTGTCTGGCAGGATGTCTGAATGGTCTCCACTCTAATAGTTGACAATTTGCGTCTGCTGCTGGCTCCACTCAGCTACGGCCTATTTGTATCTTTTTCATAAATTCATCTGTACGAGTGACTAACAGCTTCACTCGTCAAAACAAGCTTCGAAAACCAAACACAGGGATGCGGGGACCTTAAAGCTTCCCCGACGAAATCTCAATCTAAGATGCTACGATAAACAACACCGGGGTGCGGGGACTCTATAGCTTCCCCGTCAAAAACTTCATCAACTTCTTTTTTAAAACTCTGATCCACGTATATGTTTCCTTTCATCCTCTTTGTCTAAATTTAATCCCGCCTGCTTACAAAACCTCTAGCCATTCCACGTTCTGCAATGTTTTTATTCGTCTATCCAAAACTCAAAATCTTTGATTGGATATCTCTCTCCAAACCTCACCCCCCCCCACCCCCATCAGGCCGACCGCACAGACCTCCCACGTAAGCTGCAGAGGACCTCACCCTAGGACCCCATAAATTGTATCACAATAGCATATTCTATTTTAACGCTATTCGTGGCTCCAACCCCGTAAATCTTGCCTGGGATCGGAAACCACAGACAAACCGCTTTCGTCAATCTTCTCTCCTGCCCAAACATAAAAGATACCGTCTTACTCTTTAATTAAAAGTCTTCTACGCCAGTACTCTTATCCAAAAATGTAATGTTGCTGCCTTTAAATATTTCAATAACTTTTATCCAAATTAAAGGCGCATCATTACACTGGAGCCTCCAGATGCAGATGGAGCTCTACGGTCACTTTGGCTGCAGTTGTCTTCTTTTTTGATATCACAGTCCGCTTCAACATCCGTCAGTCTCTTTCACTTAGCTTTCCCTTTCTCCACTATTCTGTTTCACAGATGATGTCTTTCCGTGAACTCTGTATGCCATCATGACTTCCGATATCATAGCTCGGTAAACACCCAAACCCATGGGGGCTGTTGTAACATATACTCCAAGTAAACGCGCTTCAACAATTTGCCCTTCTGCACGGTCTACAAGGTTTGACATCTTTTGCTATCCCCCAAAGAGCCTGATGCCCATAGTTTCATTACTGCTACTTTAGAGTAGAATAATGTATACACTATATTCTATGAAAAAATATTGGTCCCTAAACTTGTTTTTTAAGGGATACGAAGCACTTCCATAAACACCACTAATATTGATGTGTTTCCTTTATTTTTATAACTACCTGTAAGTATACAGTATATATATATATATATATATATATATATATATATATATATATATATATATATATATATATATATACATATATATATATATATAATAGCAAGAGCACCTGGTTTACAAAATATCTTGCTTTATTTAGGTGGACACCCGAGAATTCATCAGATTGAACGAAATGATAAAGCTTCCTTTTAACTTATTTTCATCAGTTTTCGAACAGGAAATTGAAATTTTTCCAATTGATATCTACTCTTTATTTATCACCAGCCTAATCAGTCATCCTACCCTACTTATTGTATCTGATGTCACCATGTTTATGTATTAAACAAAATATTATCTGTCATGCCTTCAGGATATTCAAGGAAGCAAATCAATCAATATTTTATCAACAGACCTTTAACAACAACTAACAGCATCAATTACACCACTATTTTGAATATGAATGAATTTCTGTCCAATAGAAACCCGGAGTTGGTAATAAGATTTACATGATGCGGAAAGATGCGTTTCAGTACTTGCTCCTCTAACAATGAAACACTTTCTATCTCCTTAAAAAAACATAATCCGCATTAAAGTCCAACCCAGAAACACTGTTGAATACTAAACTTCCTAACAGAGAGCTCATCCTCCACGATTAATGGATAAGTTTTACTGGACAATTATGATAATAAACGTTGCCGTGGAACAAGGCAGCGAACAACTGAAAGAAACAATTAAAATAAAATTAAAACGGGCGTATATCAGTAAATCAGAACATTGTTGACTCATTTTCCCGATTTAAATAAATAAATAAACCGCCTGATATATGGACATATATTCATGTAGTATAAATATATATTCATGCAGCTCTGGGAAAGTATATATATATATATATTCTTTTTTTTTTTACTATTTCCTCATTACTAAGCATGAATTATTTAACAAGTCTACCAATGGGATTTCACTATTCCCCTCACACTAACTCGGTTAACAAGCGGAATTTTTTGGGGGTGGGCAGGGGGACACTTTATACCTTGTTAACCAGAAGTCACCCGCATTTTCATAATGTGTGTCCGACACAATTCCTGGGCCTACCATCTTCGGGAAAAAGAGTGATGCAGGGGACAGTAGGTGTTTCTGCAAGGGGCGTGCCTGAGAGCACTCATCCAGCCATGACAAATGACGGTCAACTATGCCAAGCATGTGTCGCTGCTAACCCCGGGGGCAAAATGTCCGTCACAGAATAACGTCGTAAGGACGACCAATTATTTCGATCGGCTTATTTTTATTTTTTTTTATTATATATATACGGAGTTGCGACGCGTCAGGTGGATATTTTTTCGGGGATTCTTTTTTCGGAGGGGAGCCTTAAACTGGGAGCAGGTTCGAGGCAGTTTGAAATCGAGGCTGGGGTCTAGGAATTGCATAATGCCATTGCCAACGGTCTCTCTTTCGGGTTATTTTGAATCGGGAGGGAAAGTTTTTCATGCGTGGCATTACTCTGTCATAAATTTAGATATATACAGTAGCGGTTCTGGAAATATTTATGGAGATGGAGGATGGATCTTTGTTTCTTTCGATGTAATTACGGTTATTTATTTATTTTTTCTTATAGCGATGAGTGTCGATCGGATGAAATATTTTGTTTAAAAAATTCCGAAATAGATGATTACTGGCGAATGATTCTTAATGTTCCTCTCCAGTTAAAGAAAAGAAAATCTTACTTGAGCGTAAATATTACACAAGAGCTCGTAAACACACACTCACACATACATACATGCAATATTTATATATATATATATATATATATATATATATATATATATATATATATATATATATATATATATATATAATATATATACATACATACATACATATATATATATATATTATATAGTATATATATATATATATATATATATACATACATACATACATATATATATATATATTATATATATATATATATATAATATATATATATATACATACATACATACATATATATATATATCTATATATATATATATATATATATATATATACATACATACATATACATACATATATATAGATATATATATATATATATATATATATACTATAGAGAGAGAGAGAGAGAGAGAGAGAGAGAGAGAGAGAGAGAGAGAGAGAGAGGGGGGGAGAAGAGAGACTTGTTTAAGCGCAGAAAGGTAAAAGTAAACAGCATAGATTATCATAATGGCAGCTTCAATATATATAGTTTATTAATGACATTTCTAGACATTTCTCCATCATTAACCCCGACATCACCAATAAAATGAATAGTTTGTTTCTGAACAGTATTACCTATAAAACAGATTCATGTGTTCTACAGTCTCTAGAAGAATATAAAAATTGTATATATATATATATGTGTGTGTGTGTGTGTGTGTGTGTGTGTGTGTGTTTGTTTGTGTGTGTGTGCGTGTTTATACATAAAGGCTATATTAGTGCTTGCGCATTGGAACAACAACTACTATTACAAAAAGGCTATACCTGCATTTTTTAAAGCACATTTTTTTTTTTTTTTTAAGAAAATAATTGCTTCTATTCAACAACCACTTATATCGTATTTCTAACTGATAGGAACCAGCTTTAAAATCCTCCTAGTTGGAAACTTTAAAGCTCCCAGCTTCTTTTTGTACGGTAACCAGCATGTCATCTCCAATAGTCCGTTATGTCTGTTGTTATCTATGTCTAGTGAACTTTTTTTAAACTCCTAATATTTTCCAAAGTCTATTTTCTTTTATTTTGCTATTAAAGCTAAATTTGATGAATATTTTCTCCACTCTAATACTTAGAGGACGTTCACAACAAAAACTATGTTGTGTTGTTTAGGTGCTCTAAACTCAGATTGGAAATAATTTTGTTGTCGGGGAATGAGATCCTTTAAAATTATTTATATAAACTTTTTGGCCTATTTTGATTTTAATATTCCCCTTCTTTTTATTAGTCTTAGAAAATAATGAAAGTATCATGCATATATCGATAATTGATTTTAGTTTTCCTCTCTCTAAAGTGACATTAAGTTGACTACCTAGCTGACCTTATTCATTTTTATGTGGCAGGTACCAATCAAGATCTAGTTTTAGTTAATCATTAGGCATGTTTGATAGTCAGAGACCTTGTGCTACTATTATGCATAAATATAACTTTGAATTGGGATCAATATACCGTCTGATTAAAAATTCTGATCAATACTCCAGTATTTGTCAAACTAAAACAAAAGTTTAGCTAAATTTCCAGGTACTGCGTTCCCAATAGCGCCACAAAGACGAAATTCTTGACTAATGAGTTCGTATTCTTAAAGCTAAGCTACGAAGAAACTATAAAAGCAGCTTTTTTAAGCTTTTTATATACTTGTTTCGAAACACTACAAAACATAATGTTTATTACAACTCAGAAACAAAGAAATTTCAATATGTTGGTTTCCAAACTTCATTTTTGCGTCGAGGGAGAAAACATGCAGTGAAATGTATACTAACAAAAAGCAGCGTCATTTGGTGATTTCATCTTGACGAGTTTGGCAACTTTAAGACCAAATTTTGTGCTAAAACTTAGTGTATCGTT
Source organism: Dolomedes plantarius (assembly GCA_907164885.2). Classification (NCBI taxonomy): domain Eukaryota; kingdom Metazoa; phylum Arthropoda; class Arachnida; order Araneae; family Dolomedidae; genus Dolomedes; species Dolomedes plantarius. The sequence continues at coordinate 76,838,479 of OU015502.1, read as the reverse complement.
GTCCTAATTATAACAAACCCTGTAACTACCATTTCCCCCTTTTTACAGGAGGACCAAAAGACTGATTCATTCGAAAGTGAAAAATTATTATCGTTCATTCTTAAAACTAAATGTTAAGTGTTCTGATATATATAAGTCACAATGTTATGCACGTCACTTGTTCGATGCTCGTCGCTTACAAATCCACCGCCGTGTACACTAATGGCGGCTGGTGCACGAAAAATCTGTCGTGGCTGCAATGTCCTCCAAGTTCTCAAATTTACCTCTGGAGGTGCGGGGTCAAGTGTTCTGGTCTTGTCACTTGACTCGGTTCAAAATTATGGGACCGGTCCTTTAGCCAAGTTGGACTCCGACCCTTGTGGTGCTATTAAAAACTGGAGCCTCACCACTCTCTGCCCATAGCCTTAATGGACTTGATCTGATATACTATTGGTTAAGGGGCTTAAGCCACAACAACAACAATATTATGCAATTAATCATCTTCATAATCAAATTGGAGTTACAAGGTTAGCAACCAGGAGTTGCGTAGGATGTGTTTTAAGGAGTTATGGGGCTTGACTGAGTTGTACAGGGACCATAAACCCATGTAATAGCATGAAAATACCCAAATCGTATTTTTTGAAGTTACGTGGTTTGTTAATCAGGCCAATATGTTTGTGTCATTAGAATTTCTTTAAATCAGAATTTTATAGTTTCACTTAGAAATGACGTATGATATCGTCGCTATAATACAAAACGACAGGACATAGTTTAGTTTTAAACTCAACGCCACAACGATGATCTTGAAGAAGTAAAGCGTATCAGATGTTAATTCAAGTGAACACCTCAATGAATCCCAATATTTTTTTTTCCAAAAAATCACCCAACACATCATATCTATGAATCTATAAAACATATTTCTTAAATATTTATAACATATATCTAGAATTATCCGGTGTATTGAATCTCCGGATTAATATTTTTCAGTACCCATCTCTGCATCGGAAATAAAATCCACCTTTATAAAACACCTCTATAAACCTCTATAAAACGTTCGTTTTTCAGATATATTTTTCACTGTTCCTGTTTGATCGTATGCTGTTAAATGCACTACTGACATCTTCGAGTTTGCCACTTCAAAAATTTCAGGCGTATACGTAGTGCAATTACATATATATACATAGTGCAATTACATATACCTGGAATAAAACTAGTTTTTAGATATCTCAACAGCTCTAACTTTAAAAATGCTGCCCAGAATTTCTCTCGACTTTTATAAATCCATTCCCTTAATCCGAAATTAATCTACTCAGGAGTTCTCAGACTGCCATCATATCTTCGCATAGAATTGTAAAATTCCATGAGCGTCTATTTTTTGTAGCTAAAAAATCTTTTTCTGCCTTGGCTACTTTATTTTTCAGTCTTTAAATCTTCTCACCGTTCTTTCTTTATCTTACTGAGAACTCCGTTAATTTCATTTATGATTTTTTTTTCCTATTCGACTCTGACAATCTTGTTACAGTCTGTGCTGTTTTGCTTTTTTTTCGGATGCTGGCGAGCTTTGATACATCCAAGAACATCATTAACAGTTAAAATTATTATAATTTTAATGTCAAGGCAATTGTTATTTTTCTCTTTTTCGTCTGCCGTTTTCCTTTCATCCAGAAACTAAAGGTTTTTGAAAAAAAAAATTGAATTTTGCAGTTGAGAAAGCATTGTCATTAATTTTTCTTTGTTTGATGAGTACTTATGTCACGACATAGTAACGCCCTTTTGGGGATATAGCCTGAGGACAGTAAAACTTACATTGTCTCTTTCTGTAAGTTTGGTTTCAGATTTGACGCTATACGCTTGTGTGTTATATTTGGTTGTGATCAGAGAAATATTGTTTTGGGCTATTTACTTCTGACAGCGGTCTGTTATACGACTGTATAGTCATATGAAAGGGTACCTTGCAATAAGAACCTGTGTGTTACATTCGTCTTTGGGGAATTACAACACTCCGTTGTATCAGTATTCTAAATTGAAATTATAGTTACAGTGGATTGAAATGACAATAACATTTTACGTGGAAACAATTAACAATAAGGTAAAAGCAGTAAATGCACACTTTTAAGTTTGCTGTATATCTAAATTTGGAGCAAAGATTATTCAGAGAAAATTGTTAGAGAATCTGTTTTCGATTCAGTGGGGGTGAAATTGCACTTTTTGAAACTAATTAAAAGGATTGCACATTAATTTAATGTTTTATTTCCTTCCTTTGTGCTTTATGGGAGTTATCCTAAACGCTTGGGGTATTTACATTTTTTTAAGCATGTCGATCTCGGAATATTTAAGAGTCTAAATTACACTCTTTATGAGAAATATTTTTCGCGATCTTGGACACCTCAATGCGTGATGTTGTCAATCAAACAAACCTTCTTCAACAAGATTTCAACAATTAAAAAAAAAAAAAAAAAAAAAACGAAACGGCATGTTTCTGTAGTTCCATGGTGTCGGAAGAGATCCTTATGAGAAGTCCTTATGAGAAGTATTTTTGGCGATTTTGGATACTTAACAGCGTGATGTTGTCAATCAACAGAAACGCCTTCAACAAGATTTCAGCAATTGAACAAAACGAAACGGCATGTTTCTGTAGTTCCACAGTGTTGGAAGAGATCGAGTTTTAAAATATGTGTACAGCACAGTGACAGATTAAAATGCATGTCGGATTTCCTGAAATGCTTGGGGTATTTACATTTTTTTGTAAGCATGTCGATCTCGGAATATTTAAGAGTCTAAATTATACTCCTTATGAGAAGTATTTTTTGGGATCTTGGATACTTCACAGCATGATGTTGTCAATCAAAAGAATCTCCTTCAACACGATTTCAACAATTGAACAAAACGAAGCGGCATGTTTCTGTAGTTCCACGGTGTGTGTAGGAAGTGATCGAGATTTTTAACATGCGTACAGCACAGCTACAGATCAAATTGCACGTCGGATTACCTGAAACGCTTGGGGTATTTAAATTTTTTTTAAAAACATGTCGATCTCGAAATATTTAAGAGTCTAAATTACAGTCCTATGAGAAACATTTTTCGCAATCTAGGACACTTCAGAGCATGTTATTGTCAATCAAGAAAAAAACCTCTTTCAACATGATTTCAACAATTGAACGAAACAAAACGGCGTGCATCTGTAGTAAGAGATCGAGTTTTGTGATATGTGTACAGCATATCAGTGAAAGATCAAAATGTACGTCGGGGAGACAGCCTTTGGGGTATTTACATTTTTTTTAAACATGTCGATCTCGAAATATTTAGAAGTCCAAATTGCAGTCCTCAGGAGAAATATTTTTCGCGATCTTGGACACCTCACAGTGTGATGTTGTCAATCAAAAAAAAATAATAACCTCCTTCAACACGATTTCAACAATTGAACAAAATGAAACGTCATGTTCCTGTAGTTCCATGGTGTCGGAAGAGATCGAGTTTTGTAATATGCGTATAGCACAGTGACAGTGACAGATCAAAGTGCATGTCGGATTCCTCGAAGCGGATGCGGTCAATTTATTATTTGCTTTGCTCTTTCCACATATCTGGGCCATGAAGGGTAACCGAAGAGGCAAAGAGTTATGTCTCAGGACAGCCCGGCTTGTTATGCTAACCAAGTATTGTGGCTTCAAATACGCATTGGTGGATCACGTTTGATAATGTATGGCTTCCTTTCATGCGACTGGCATATACAATACTTGGCCAATACTGCCTTCCCGGTACAACAATTGCCGGTTCGAAGCGGCCAGGTCTTTTGTACTCTGAAATTTTATTGGATTGCATACATTATCGTGATTTAAGGTTTTTTTTTCGTTTCACTTCATAAACCATCATAGTGTCATAATTCGAAAAGTACGCTTAAGATATTAAAACTGAATTTTAGTCGTTTTAAGGGAATATTTAAAAGATTTCTTGAACCTGAATCTCTAAATGTCATGAACCATGAATTTTACGTTTTTCAGCCAAATCTATGAATTCATGCTTTTTCTGTGTCACTGCCTCTTTTTGCATTCACTGTATTGTTAATCCCTTTGAATAGCATTTCATGTTAACATGTTGCAATCATATTTCTTTCTCTGTATATTGTGTTAGGATTTACCCTGTGATATATACTAGTTTAATTAAAGCTTTACAGTAATAATCTGTGTTATTAATTCCTTGGGATACCATCCCATATTAACACGTTGCAATCATATTTCTTTTTTTATATGTTGTGTTAGGATTTACCCCGTGATATACACTAGTTTAAGTAAAGCTTTACAGTAATAATGTATGATATTAATCCCTTTGAATAACATTCCATGTTAACATGTTGCAATCATACTTCTTTCTCAGTATGTTACGATTTACCCTGTGATATGCATAAGTTTAATTAAAGTTTTACAGTAATCATTTGGTTCTAAGGTTTTACTATAATATATAGTTCTAGACAAAGTCCTTTATGGGGATAAATCATGGGCACGCTTATTAATATTCAATTGATTGTGTGGCAGCTGTGCAGCCGCTTTGGACTTTAAGGTATCAAAAAAATTATTGCTGCTACAATAGATCTTATGATAACAGAAAACCTTAATTCAAATAAAATGCATATTTCTACTGATTTACGACAAGTAAAATTACCCACCACAAAGCAATTTTTTTATTAGTTCATCTTCTGATATATGATTCTTTTATACAAATGATTCTTTTATATAAATTTATATTTACAATTATTTGATATAACAGAGAAACTACCAGGGGTTACTAATAATGATGCATCGTGTATAATAATGAACAGAAGCAATGGGTTTAGAGAAATGTTGATATTGCTTTAAATTTACACAAAAGACTATGAGTTAGGATAAAGGACAAATTCCATACTAATAACTGATCTATATCTCATGTCAGGGAGGTTTTGAGGCTAATTATTTCTAACGTTTGCTCACAAGGAAAAGAACGTGTATATATAAATATATATATATATATATATATATATATATATATATATATTTTAAAAAAGGTTATTAACTCAGCCCGAGTAAGCGATTTTATGATTAATTAAAACTGACAAATATTTGTCACTTTGTCCTAAATGGAGAATTTTTTATCCAACGTTGCAGACATCTCGTCCTCAGGGAATCCGCCAATCCACTCCGTCATTTTGTTGGTTACTTTATTATTGGACCACCATAGAAGAGAACCAACGCGAAGGGAACAGAACCATAATGTCCATGCCTTAAACGGATTCGAATCCAAGTTCACTTTTGTGGAAGCTGGCGGCACTAAAGACTGTACTACTGCATATGTACTAACTGCCCTAAGATGCTAGTTTTGTATACCAACATGTATCTTAGTATTATCCACAGTCTAAGATACTTGTCGCATAGTCTATAAATGCTACTATGACGATCACATGTCTTCTGTAAGATTATATACAGATAACTTTCGTGAATGACAAAATGCAGGGGAAATCTCTCGTGGAAGGGCATGAGGCGTCCCGTTGAAAAGCGGGTAGGTGCCAAAATTTTCGTAGAGTATTTTTTCACTGATACAAGGTTTTGTTCCAAGGTTGTTGATTCCAAGGTTTTGTAAGTGCCTAGCTAGTTTGGTTTAGTTCTGAGCTAGGCACTTACCTCCTTTTCTACGCCATTAACCTTGGAACAAACTCTTGTATCCAAACATGATGCACTCATAAAACAGATACGAGTATGGGTAGATAAAACCAAGTTCTGATGAGAAATATAAAATCCAGTAACAGGTATAAAAGATTAAAATGTAAAATAGACCAATAAAAATTCAATCTACCCCCATTGAAAATATTTTGGTAGTAGCAAAAAAAATTTTTTTTAAAGAAATTAAGAAAATGCTAGCAAAAAAAATAGAAAAAAGAAGTTAAAAAATGTTGACAATCTATTTTATTGACTTTTGCTGAGTATTGTAAGAATGTTTGACCAATAAAAAATCACTCGACCCTCCATTGAAAATTTTTTGGTAGTAGCAAACTTTTTTAAAAAAGAAATTAGGAAAATGCTCGCAAAAAATAGGAAAAAGAAGTTAACAAATGTTGGCAAGCTATTTTATTGACTTTTGCTGAGTATTGTAATAATGTTTGACACCTTATTTAACAATATCATATACTGTATATCTTTTAACATAAAAAATGCAGTCGATTCCGGCTAATTGGACCATATCGGGACGCGATCATTTTGGTCCTAATAACCGGCTGGCAAATAATATTAGGCTTATGCAATAGAATTTGTTTCGGTTCTTTAGGATTCGGTCCGAATAAGCGGCGGGTTTGATTAACCGGTTGTATAATTAACCGGATTCGACTGTATATCCATACAAAAAAAATTAAATATGTCAGTATAGATAATTTAAAGTATATTTTAAATTAAATTATTCAATTTATATAAATTGACTTCAAACTCTCCGCGACCCCTCCAATTCTTTTGGTGACCCACAGTTTACGCAATCACTGTATTACACCACCCATCATATCTAAATTTTGGTGGTGCTTGATTGCAACATTGAAAGTCTGTATTGATTTCTGCGACTAAAATCTCAGCTATTCACATTCTTTGTTACTGGTTATTAAGCCTCAATATTAAGTGTTCATGGAGCTATTTGTACTTCCCTAATCAAAGATGCTCATAATTTAGACCAAATATGTTTTAAAGCTTTTCAGTCTGGTGCATGACATGAAACTAATTCTTTGATTTGCCAAATAACTTGAATACAACATGAAAATTTTGGTGCAAATCAGGATTATGGAGCACTGCATTTTTTACAACCATTTACAGACACTCTTCCCGTTACAAAATACGTCTCACCTGTCTTTACACAAGACTGAATTGTACATATCCTTAGGTTATGTCAAAAATTAATTTTGGCGCTTAGGCAAGACTTAAAACTCTGTCTAGACATTATTATTTTGAAATACATGAGCAGCGATTACCTCATCATAAAAACGGAAGTCATAAAACCGAAAATAATTTTATCCTCTACTGGAGAAAATGGCCTACAGGAGATAAAATATATTAATATACACACTTATGAAAAATACACAAAAATGGAAATACACTCAAAAAATACACAGATGGGTATAAAAACACACAAAAATACACATATGACGTGTTTTCGGGAACAAGAAGATATTACCAAGTGATTTCAGTATGGTAGTTGTTTGATCTTTGTGTTTCTGCAGCATTAATTATGTATGATCCGCAGATCATTCATCCATTATGTATTAGTATTCAGATGAGTACTGTTGGAATTTATCATTTTCTATTTCGGTCGTTTATTTCATTGTACGCGGTGTTTATCTACATAACGAAAAAGAACGCTAAATTTTTCTAATGCTGATCGTAGTTATAGGCTTTATTCAAAAGTATAAGTTAAATAACATCAATTAATTGCCAATGTAATTTGACAAAAAAATCTGTATAGTGGTTGTGTCATAAACTGGTTTCATAACGATCTTAGACTGAACGGCTAAAGTTGAGGAAATATTGGTCATGCTATTTTTAGTCGTGACAGTTCATAAAAAAATGAGCAATCAGTAATCATATTTATAATTCCCTATAATGCTAACTTTAATTAAAATTTTAAATTCAAAAGTATATCTTTGATGCCCGGTATAAAGGGCTTAAGTCAAAAACAGTGATTTTTAGATATTTGTTAGTATTGATAAAAATAAAAACCCACAAAAATCTTTTGAATGGTATAAAAGGTAATCTATCAATTTTGTATACAAAATTACATTTCTTTGTACAAAAGACTCAAGTTGAAATTATATTTTTGCGATGGGTATAAAAGCCAATAACTTGGTATATTTAAATCATTGTTTTTGACTTAAGCCTTTTATACCAGGCATTAAAGATATACTTACGTGAATGAGAATATTTATATCTTTGCTAGTTTGTATTACTCCACATTTCCTGAGTTTCTTATTGATAAAATATCAGTATTTATGCAAGTGTAAAACTCATAAACAATAATATATTGGAAGGAATGATTACCTTTTCAACTGCTGCAATAGGGTTTTAGCTTCTTAAAGTATTCTGCGTTGTTAGACTAAACAAAAATTTAAACTTTTAGATAATTAATTTCGATTAATTTTTTATTACAGATAATTTTTGGGGGGAAAATTAAAAATGTAAATATTTAATAACTTTTTAAAAATCTCAAAATCAACAATTTTTTTTTTATAATTTGTTAGCTATATTTTACGGATAAGCATTATAGGAAAATGTTTTCCAGAAAAGCCAAACTTTTCTCTAGTTTTTACATTTTTCAGCGGTTGACAAATTTTGGCGACATATGAACATTTTTCGTCTTCTTTTACCTGGACCGCTCGCTGTCCGATATGCGATAATTTTCAAATGGAAATATTAAGGAAAATTTTGTAAAATCGATTATGCGAATTTTAAGGTTTTCGTATTTTTTAATCGTAATATATTTCAACATAATAACTGATACTGGAAGAATTTCAGAACTGGAGAAGCGATTTTTTTTTGTAAACTAATTTTCTGAACTTTTTCTATTCTAACAATGAAACGCAGAGCCAGAAACATTTTTCTTGAGGTTGACTATGATTTCTGAAAAACGGAACAAAACATAATTAAGTGCCTTTTTTATTTAATTTAATGTAATAGTCTTTAACTGAATGTGATGCAATAAAGTTAAAAGCATAATATTATATTTAATGTAATACAGTAAAGTTAAGGGCATTACATTAAACTGAATGCAACGCAATAAAGTTAAAGTTTTTACATCAATTAAACGGTAATACAATAAAGTTAAAGGAATTGCATTTAATTGAATGTAATGCAATAAAATGGAGGTCTTTAAATTAAATTTAATGTAATGCTATAAAGCTTAATTCATTAAATTTAATGCAGGGCCTTTAAATATAGTCTATATATATAAAACAGTTCCGTAACTGACTCATTCATTCACTGATTGACTGACTGACATACAACGCACAGACCAAACCGCTGGACCTAAACGGCTGAAATTTTGCATGGCGATTCTTCTAATACTGTAGGGGTGCACTAAGAAAGATTTTTCAAAAATTCTTCTTAGATTTTTTTAAATTAAATTTTTAAGCTGTTTTTTAAACTACTTTTACGTTTGCATTTAAAATAATACATTGAGGGTTATAAAATTTATATCACAAGAAAGATCATAAAAATTCCTTCAAAATGAAACTTTTTTCGAATTTTTACCTCCATTTCCAGATTTTTGGTGAATTTTTAAAGATTAATTTTTAGAACTTAATTTATTAAATGCTGATCACGTGATTTCTTTTTCTGGTACTTTCAATAAATTTATCGTCACGTGCGTAACAACTAAATAGACAATGATTTTTTATAAATATGATTTTTTATAAATATATATATATATAAATATTTTTTTACATCAATTGTATATATTGATTGTTTCATTTATTATAAATATATATATTTGTTATTTTTTGGCATTAATTGCATACATTTACCGTTGTATTTAATTTGAATGTACTCCGTAGCGAAGCGCGGGTTTTCAGCTAGTTTAATAAAAAAGACCTATATTTGAGAGAGGAGGGTGGGGGCTCAGTCCCACCTCAGTCTACAGATTTTCCAGTGTACAACATTAATATGTATTAACATAGATGTTTAGTTACTCCATCAAACGCGATTAGCAAAGCGATGCATTACACACTTTTGTATACACAAATAATTTAGAAACACACTTGGAAATGCTTTACGTAGATTGTTAAAACCAATATTTTACTTTCGCATCTATAGTACTGTTTTGCTCCCCAAAAAGACACACTTGACAAGATTTAGACTTTAGACGGCTAATTCATCCACCATAACATCATCCATGCCTTGTACTTTGCAAGGATACTAATTTGTCTGTGTCATCGTTTTGGAAGGGCTCATTGTTAATCAGAGCTCCTCTACGTCGCAAAGTTATCAGAGGTTTCAGGTCAGGAGTGTTCCGTTGACGGTTCAGCAATGCAGAACAGACTTTCGTGCGTCTAATGGGTTGAAGGTTCTAGTGAGTAATGGGAGGCACACTTATGTAATTTTTCCCCTTCACCGTATTCTGGAAAGGGGACGTTTTTTCAAAAGCGAGATAGTTAACAGATTCCATAATGTATGATATTACCTTGCTACGTGCCCTTTGTTTGGAGACAAGCTCGTAGATAGAAGATAGGGTACAGCTATTCGGCAAAAGGTATTTACATAAAGGTTTTTTAAAGTTACCTTTGTCAGTTTGGGGTGTATAATCGCATTTATTTTTACTAGGAAGGTATGGAAAATCAGCACTTTTCTAGTACAAGCTATAGACCTTCATTATTCGACGAATGATTTCACTAGTTTTTTTAATATAAGCCACAACACTCCTGTGAACCAGTGGCTAATTTGAATTCATCATTGCCTTTGAAAAAGGAAGAAGTTTTATGTCAAATATTGAATAAAAAACCATATGTTGTTACATGTTACCTTTACTAGTTTGCGGTCCATAATTGAATCGGCAGTTTAAAGAAGGGAACAAGCGCCAAAAAAATTGAAATTCTTTTTTTTCTTGTTTGTTTGTTTGTTTTCCATACTATTATTTACATATAGACGCTCCTTGTAAGCTGTAATAGATAAGACAGTTTTTTTAAAGTTTTTTTTTTTTTAATTTCCCACAAAACAGCTTTTGGATTCGTTCCCTTCTTCAAACTGCCGATTCAATTATTTCATTCGTATGGTACCCAAAATCATTCACCCTTTGAGGTACGAATGATTTATCAGATTTTGAATATCAGCCACATCCTTCCAATCAGCCAAAAGCTAATTTGATCTCATCACTGTGTTTAAAAAAAATTGATAATTTTATGTCATCTCGAAAAAATATAGTACACTATTTCTAAGGTTTTGAATAAGAAGTTTGGTCACAAATCTCAAACTTCTTTAAATATTCAGTTTAGTTAAATCACGGAAACACTTTTCAGTGTTGTCTTATCTTGCTGAGTAGAATCTTCGACGTTATATGGACACAAAGTAATGCTTTAGAACAATTCTAAAGTAAATTTGTTATCATTAAATAGCTGCTCTTTTGAAGAGTTATTGATAAACGTTTTCAAGAAAAGAATTGCTAAATATGTTCTTCTTGTTTTTTCTAATGTCCCTGGTATTCCAGACCAGAATTGATTCCAGAATTGTCCTAGTATTCCAGACCAGATTGGAAGGATGTGTGTTCCTTATAGGCTAGCGGGTGAGGGTTTGTGGCAACTATATTCAATTTATAATGGCATTAAAAGGGTCGGAGACCGATTTAGCAAGGCGCCACTTCAATTTTGACCAAGAAACCCCCAGAGACGACATGTGTGGTGGAGGAGGGGATCGTATCCTCTCCCACCTTCTCTGACATCATAGAGGGACTTTCCGGCTTACTAATTTCACGTGCCCATATTCGGCCTAGATACGGAGGTATTTAATGGCACTTGTCTGGATTGGATCTGATAACCCTCAGCACCGAAAGCCAACGCGTTATCACTAGGCTAACTCGGGCACAAGCTAAATCTAGATAGAGACAGTGAAAAAAAGCAAGATAATTGAAACAAAATTTTCCACTTGAGCATCGTAAAGTATGGTTTTCAAAACACAATTTAAAAAATTCATAATAATTATAATAATATTACGCAAAGCGTAATGTTATTATAATTACTGTGGATATTTATTTATTTATTTATTGCTGTCAGTGCGGGATAGAAAGACAGATAGTAATTACGTGGGAGCATAATAACTATCTACGTTTCGATTTGAAAACGTTTATTTTGTCCTAAATAAGTATATCCTTCACGTCCTTAACATGGATAGATGACTACAAGACATGTACCTTCTGCAGTTTCAAATATTTCCCATTGTTTACGACGGTGTTATCAAAACTTTCAACAAGTTGGTTTACTTCATTGAAATTTTTATTTATATAAATGTCGTATTCGGAGCTACACAGTCTTTTCTTCACTTTCACGGAACTAATGTTTTCGATTGGTTAACGCTAATTTTTTGTATCAATATAAATTAAATATTGTTTTTCGAAATTGCGTTAAATGTATTCAAAAACGCATGAAAATTATCGACGGAAGGAACGAAAAGTCAAAGTTCATTAGAAATAATAAAAATATGAACACACTTAAACAAAACTTAGACTTCAACTAAAATTTTTGATTATTTAATCACGCACAACCTTTCTTGGCAATAAGTAGCATGAAACTCAATCAAGTGAAAATAAATTAGAGAAGAAAATTCTTAAAATAATTCTTCTTTGTGGTTATTCTTCCCACATTGTTTTTACTAGGTTCATTGCTCTATATTCTCTTTTTTTCCCCAATAACTCTATTGAGGTATAGCAGCATTCTCTGGGCTCCTACCTATACTTACTGCGTAAGAACCTGCTCACAAAGAACCCATCAGCATCAGCGCAAAAAACTTCAACTAATTCTATACCATTCATTGATCCATTTAACCAATCAGGGTCAACCTAGTCTTCAACGCTGACACTAACGGATTCTATGTAAACAGGTAAACGAAGTGTTCTTTCGTTCTGCTCCTGAAGAAGCAGGTTGTTTTTACTTCCTAAGTTCACGCTTTGAGCTAACCTTTCAGCAATTTGTAGTGATTAAGTTGTTGTTGCTGCTGCTTTTTTTGTTGTCATCGTCGTCGTTGTTGTTGTTGTTGTTACATATGGCCGACTAGAACTTAATCCATACAAGTCGGGCCACTCACCCAACATTCAAAAATATAAAAACACAGGACAACAAAAAAGAAACAAGATACGAAACAAAAGAACGACCAAAAGGCCTTAATACCAGTTAAAAACATTGAAGTTCTAGGATAGAAAGTTAAAAAGCCAGAAGCACAATAACTGAAGACTGTGAGATCAGGACATAAGTTCTCTGGCCCTCCAACAGAGAGCACACAAATCACCATTCTGCCGTAAGTTAAAGTCTAGTTTCGAGCAAACAAGTAGGTGAGCTTTATTCATATTTTCATTCTCACATAAGGGGCATAAGCTAGAACTCAAAATCCCTATTTTGGCCAAATGTTCAGCTAGGCAGTCGTGCCCTGTTTTTAGCCTAAAATTGGCCACGGCCTCTTTACGCGATTTATGACTAAATTTTATCCTGTCATCCCCAATAGACTCCTAAATTTTATAGTGACTATTATAAGGGGGTTTTGCCTTTAAAATGTTACATCTTTTAGTCAAGGTTTATTCAGAAATCTATAACTATTTGCACTCTCCCACATGACATAGTGGCTAGCTTCGTGAGCTTCCACGCAGTGGGCTTAGGTTAAAATCCCGAAGTCTTGTACATTAACGTGTTGTCCCTTCATAGGGAGCAATGTTGGCTCACCTAAATGTTGCTCCTATCGCACCTCTACTGGAAGACTGTTGCATCTCCGAAATTTTCGATTGTGAGATAATTGCATCACAATGCTCTATAAGAGGTGCTTCTCATTCTCGAATAATGTTATAAGCCTAGTATCAACACAATCTCCTAGATGGCGCTGATTACCCTCTTCCACAACTAGGAGGGGAAACTTGCTCATGCGCGAAGAATGAAAATAAGATTTTTGTCAGTGCCTAATGTTGTTTAATTAAAACGTTCCTGCAATAAAAATGTTTATTAAATTACATTTGGAAAATGAATGTTTTTAGTTGGAAAATAAATTTGTATTTTTCTCTAACCTGCTGTTCATGTTATCAAGATTTTTTCTTTGTATTGCGAAAAGTTTAGATAGATTGTGCATTAGCATAGAGATATGACAGTATTCCCTCAAGCATTTCAGGCCATGTTGACAAAATTAGGTTACTAGAAGAGGGTTATACCTTGCAATTAAAATTCAAAATCGTGCTTTAAAAATGGAAAACAACTTTAATAGTATACAGTTTTGCCTTCTGAAGTGATTCGAGCAATAAGTTTTCCCAAAATTATCACAGGCGTTCATAAAACAAGAACTGAAATTTATACATATATCTTCTTTATCTGTTCCTGAAAATATGGCTATTTTGAGATATAACACTCTTCTAGCAAAGGTGCGCTTTTATAAAGTAGCCAACAATACTTCTCAGTGAATTACAATATTGACTGGTGAATACTAACAAAAGTCGAGTGCCTCACGACAACTGCCTCTGTATTAGAAAATAATAATAATAATTATTATTATTTGCCCAGCACTGTACGGGGCATATGCGTCGCTGATCTCAAGCTATTGTGAAATCAGGATTAATTAATTTCTCTTACGCAAATACCATAGGCTTTTACGTAATGCAACAAGTCAGACATGGATTCACTCTCGAGGTAAAGGACTGAAATTTCTTAGCCTAGCAACGCATTACAATGCAATACTGTTCTCGCAACCTCACATTCTTGTCATTGCCAGCAATAATTCTCCATTTTTTTGCTGAAGTCCTTGCCGAATTCATTGTTTCGTCATCACGATCGTACAGTGCATGCGAGTGTCTGTGAGCTGTCTCCCACAGAAAGACACCTCCATCAGCCTGGCGGTGGACGGGACAGATCATGCACAGAAATATTTCCCCCCCCTCTATATGGCACATAAATCTGGAAAGTCACTAGACTTCCTTCTGAAGTCTCTTTCTTTCTTTCAGAAAAGCAATCACTGACGTTGAGATATTTACGACCCTTATCTCTGTTTGAAATTCGATTAATAGTGCTACTGATTGTTTGGTATGAGAACAGGATTTTTTGTGCCCTGATTTTTGCGAAAGGCGTGGAGTTTGATATTATGTCTCCTAGATTGATTTATCAATCTGAGCTTTTAGTGATCTGTCTTTTGCAGAGAGTAGGTTTTCAACATTAAAAGCCTGGTGATGGATCGGAGTTTTGAGCTTTTTAAGAGAGAATGGAATTGTAAAACAGAATACCCAGACAAATTAGAAATTTTTTTATTATTCTTTAATCTTCCGATTAGATGAAATTGTTTGGAGGTTTTTCTTATTTAACTGTATATTATTTTCACTGACACTTGTTTATATTAATATAAAATGATGCAAGTTTAAAGATATTTATACAGTCGAACCCCGTTATAATGAACTTCAAGGGACCAAAGGTTTTGTTCGCTTTATCCGGTGGTTCGCTATATCCAAACCGTTAAGAAAAATGCTAAGAGTTCACAAAATGTATAACTCATTAGTTGCAATGTGTATTCAATAATGATGTGTTAAAAAATGATAAAATCTATTAAAAATGATCATTAATGAATTAAATTGACTAAAATCGATTACATTAAACTGACACAATATAGTAAATTTAATCACGTACAATAGGAAAACGGCGGGACCGAAATTTTCGTTCTAACGAACGAAAATGTGTGTCCGTGAGTTCGTTATACACTGGGTTCGCTATAACGGTGTTCGATTGTATTTCTTTAACTCAGTTTGGTAGATTAATTTGTCGAAGTACTTTAAATCATTTAAATTTGTACCTTTATAAAGATATAAATCACTAATGTTGAACAACATAAACAAAAAAATATTGCAGAATCAATTAGATATACATTTTTTTACAACACATTTTACTGATAAAATTGAAGTCATTTAAACCTGTGACCATGTTAATGTAGCAAATGGTATGTTTTCGCAGTATTATTATTTTTTTGTAAAACATATAATGGAATTGGTTCATTTGTAAATATTCCTACATTTGTTAAATTCTTTGAAACTAGTATGTCCCTTAGTATCCGGGGCTTTGGATTTTTCATTCAAAATTTCGAAACATCTTCAGACCATTAAACCATTTTTACATGATCTACATCGTTGCGTACCTCCCTTAAAAATCTACAGCTTTAATATATCTATGGTGCCCGGTATAAAGGGCTTAAGTTAAAAACAGAGTTGTTGTTGCTTATGCCACTTGACCGACATCAACATTAGATTAAGTCCCGAAGGCTTTGGGCAATGAAGGTGCAGCTCCTGTTTTTGAATTAGCACCACAAGGGTCGGATCAAAAACAGTGATATAATGTACCAAGTTATTGGCTTTTATACCAATCGCAGAAAAATAATTTCGACTTGAGTCTTTTGTACAAAGAAATGTACTTTCGTATACAAAATTGATAGACTTTTATACAAATTAAAAGATTTTTTTTTTTTTTATCAATACTAACAAATATCTAAAAATCATTTTTTTTACTTAAGCCCGATTTTTTGTATCTAGCTCGTATAACAGATGAGAATGTTGACAGTTTTGCAAATTCACAATTTCATTGCTCTGCTTTACCATCGTAATTAACTCACTTCAAAAGAAAACAAAAATTTTGTCGATATGCTTTAGACAAATCTTGGTAGAAATACCTACTTTTTTATTAAAATATTTGCTATAGTGTAAAGAAACCCTAAACTTTCATGCAATTAAGTACTCGAAGATTTTTTAAAAGTTTTGCAGTAAGAAATTAACTACAACTTTCTACACAAAAAAATAATTTTTACCATTTTTTTACAGTAAGACTGTAGAAGATGTAACAAAATACCTAGCTCAAAATAGCAACTTCGTAGAATTTCGATCCGGTCACATTAACTCAGAAATTATCACTCCTACGTCCTAAGTTCTGAATACGTACCACTGTGTCGTTTTAGTTCAAAATTACATCCTCGTTGGATCCACTTCTCTAAACGACTGTAGAATTTTCTCTCCGATAATGGTCAGCTTCTTCGAGTCTTTATCTCTCCATTGCCATGCAAGGACAAAAATATTCTCTTACAAGCTTGTTCCAGTCTTTCAGTATCTCTGCAAGTTTAACATACTCCCCAGTTGACAAGTTTTGATATCTGCTTCTTTTTGCGTGCATGTCTAAGGGCTCTCTCTTTTGCAAGGACATTTGCAAAGGAATTTTTGGAGGATGGTGAAGGAATAAAAGAATACTGATTAGAAACGAAAACAATTATTGAAATCCCTCACAATACGTGTGCTATGTTTGTTGGCACTCTCTTTAAGCTGGTTTCGGGGTGATATTTTGCAAGACGAGGACTAAACTGACAGGGCTACGGTTTAAACTCGCTTCTAAATGGCTAGAGTATCTAATCCAATAAAAGATTAAAACCCGCTGGCTCAGAGTTCGTAGGCTAGCGTCTTTGCTATTTGACAATCATCGGTTCTTTCTTTACAAATTTTTTCTTTTTATATGTATCGTGTAAATATATACGGAAATCTAGGGTAGAAACGTACACAGTCAAAGTGAAATTATTAAAGATATCCTCAACAAGTATCAATATATCGATTCTCATACTGTAATATTGATTAATATTCATCAAAACGTGATCCTCGAGCACTAGAGAAGGATAATATGAATTTGTTATGGAAGTATTCTTTATTATTAGGTTAAAAAATTTTTAGTTTCCGGCAATAGAGTTATTACGGTATAATACTGATTACTATTCAGAAAATCAAGATTTTCGAGTGCTGAACAGAATAATATTTGTTCATACTGAAAGTTTTTTTATTATAGATTTTCAAACAGTTTAAAATTTCAGAAGTCGGGTAAAAAACTTTTATTTTACTAGGAAATTCTTGTAGACGCAATATTTTGTGGTTTTAAATTTGATATTCCACGTCAGCAACAATAATTTTTTTGACTCCGTTAACCAATCGAATTCTCAAAAATTAACTACACTTCTGACCATTAAAATTGCAACACCAGGAAGGAAAGTAAATAACAAAACTTTACTTATTGTACGTATACAGCATTAGGAAGAAAACATGATTAAATTTGTAGGCAATTTAGGGGTATGCAGGCTCCGAAATTATTACACAGAGCTGCCATCTCTGGCAGCTAAAACGGCTCTAACCCAGTTAGGTATCGAGTCGAACTGGGCTTGGATAACAGATACGGGCGAGTCATTCCATGCTCCTTCCTGTCTATGCCACACTTCATCAATCGTAGTGGCGGCCCAGTCTCTCAGCAACCCATGTCCAGATGTTTTCAGTGGGTGAGAGATCTGGAGAACGTGCTGGCCATGGCAACAGTCGAACATCCTCTGTCTCGAGGTAGGTCAGAACACGACGGGCAGCATGCGGTCTTGCGTTATCTTGTTGAAAGATGACGTCTCCGAGGCTTCGAAGGTAAGGCACAGCCACTGGCCTTAAGATCTGAGAAATGCAACGCTGGATGTTCAAACTGCCAACGATGCGAGCAATACGTGTTCGTGTCGTGTACCCAATGACTGCCAATACCATCACACCAGGTGCAGGGCCCGTTTAACGACATCAAATGCAAGCAGGCCACGTACGTTGTCCTCAGTGCCTCCAGACACGGATAAGTCCATCATGATGCTGTCCGCAGAACCGGGACTCGTCTGGAAAGACAACGTGGTGCCACTCCTGTATCAAGTTTTGTCGTTGGGCACACCATTGTCGCCGCGCGTCTCTATGCTGCAGTGTCAAGGGAAGCTGCAATAATGGTCGCCGTGCAGACGTGCTGCTCCAGACGTCGTCGCACTGTCCGTTCGGATAATTATCCTGCTAGAAACAAGCCCATTTCCTGACTCAAGGTCCATGATGTGGCTGTACGATCCTGCAAGGCCGACCTGACAACATGTCTGTCCTCTCGGGCGTTAGTGGCGAAAGGCCGTTGAGATCCTGAATGACGTTCAGGATGACCCTTCTGAACCCATCAATTCGATATTCGCATGACAGTCTTTGGATTCCGACCAATGCGAGTAGCGATATCGCGAAACGATAAACCGCACTCTCGATAGGCCACGATCTTGCCGCTATCGAATTCCGTCACGTGCTGGTAGCCATTTCTCCTTCTTATACGAGGCATAACACGATCGTTTCACAAACAAGCAACATTCAAATGCTTTTTCCGAATGAGAAACCCGCTGCGTAACTTTCCTTTTATACAGAATTTGAGATGCCGTTTCTTCCTCCTCCGTCGTTCGATTGCGCTTAAATGCTAATCATTTGCATATCCCAGCATCTAATTCCTTTATGCGAATTTGACGTTTACATCTTCCTTCCTTCATCGTGTTGCAATTTTAATGGTCAGCAGTGTAGTTGCCTTAGTTGTTACTTGACAAAGAAGTATTCACAAGTACAGAAAGTTTACAATGAGAACTACAACGATTATAATCGAACAGAAAATTTTTTCTCCTTTTCTATTCATATAAGCATCAAGTATATGCATTGAGAATCTTATAAATAGCACATTCTTTATGACGATTAAGTAAGAAAGGACAATATTTTTTTTAAAATCCGTAAATTGAAATGTGAGTAAATATACTCTAGAGCTATAAAATCACGGTTAGTTAACTGTTCTAACAGACCTTGAACTATCAACACATCCGCTGATAACAGCTAACTTTAGTAAAGTAAATAGGCATAAAGGAAACGAAAGACAGAGGCAACTTAGCGTTAAACTACGCTGGCAAACACATAATAAAGTACTGACGTTATCAATTTTTAGTTCAGAATTTTAGATGACTTTTTTAAAATCAAGGGAAATGGAGAACTTTGACGAAACCCAAGTAAAGATACAGGGTACGAAATGGTTAAAGAAGGAGATCAGGAGATAAGGAGATTTTAGTTGGTGTTCATAAAACTGGAGATCTTTTTTTAGTAAATGCATTGGAGTAATGCACTAAGTAAAGACATTCACTATCATGCAGAGATAGAGAAAATACATTTAAAAGATTATAACGCACGATATCAGAACGCGGGAGTGTTCATACTTACACATTCACACGAGCAACACAAAATACACAATAGAGCTTTTGAATGTTGCACAAAGTATAAACTATTGATGTTTTTATTGCTTGTTTTTCTTTCCCAAAGATATGCCTTAATAATTTGAGAACAGTGACAGGCCATGAGATAAAATTTCAAGCCAAAAATAAAAGGTGACTCTAACACAACATTTATATATTAATATATATATATATATATATATATATATATATACTCGGAGCGTATTATTGGAAAAATTGTCTATAAAAATTTGAAGAGAGATAGCAAAGGGTTATGGTGCAATTGATGTCTTTTACGCACGTGTAAACGACACTGTTATAAAGCAGGTAAACAGACGAAGCTCTGACTTTAGTGCGGAAAACTCGATAATGGAAGAAATCGTAATTTGCTAGGCAATATACTGTCACGGTTAATTGCGAAGGATTTAACCCAGGGGTTTTCAAACTTATTTGGCCTTCCTCCCCCTTTTCAAAAGAAAAATTTACTAAACCTCCCCCTGGAAATTTTCCTTTTTAAGCGAATAAACAGAGATTCAGTGACAAATTTGCGCCCTTTTAAGTATCTACATTTCTACCTATGTTCTACAACATACCGTAAAATCTTGACTATAAAACGCGCTTTTTTCAGATTTTAGCCTGCAAAAATGAGGTTGCGTATTATAGTTGTGTACAAAAAAGCGTAACTTTAAACATTGAATAAACGACAAACAATAGATGAGCTGTATTCTATCGAAAGTGATTAAGACTGATAATTTTACACTATTGTTTGTTTTGAATTAAAAATTTAAGATTTTTTCTGCCGAATGTCACGTTTTCGTTTATTTTTATTTCAAATTTTATTTATGTTGAAAAATATTTGTTCAATTTTTAAATGAAATATTGAAAAGTTATGGGTGCATATTATAGTAGAATTTAAATTTTTTCCAAAAATTTCACACAAAATCAAGCAAGCGAGTATTATGCACATGTGCGTATTATAGTCAAGATTTTACGGTAGTCAAGATGAAGATTGAAACTTGAAATTATAAATTTTTTTATTAAAATTAACCATAGTAACATTCACATTATAGACGGAAAATTAAGATAACTGAAGATAATATCTAAAGTAAAAATTACGATTAACATTAAAACTAATCCTAGAGACAAAGATACAGAGTACATTGCTATCAATTTATTAACTTTTAACTTACGGGGCCCATTTTTCCGATTCCCGATTTAGAACTGGACATTTCACACCCCTTTGTAAGAACGGTCTTTAAGGGCGTTATGTTTATATATATATATATATATATATATATATATATATATATATATATATATATACTAGCTGAAAACCCGCGCTTCGCTACGGAGTACATTCAAATTAAATACAATGGTCAATGTATGCAATTAATGCCAAAAAAAATTATATATATTTATAATAAATGCGACGATCAATGTATACAATTGATGTAAAAAATATATTTTATAAAAAAATCGTAAGCGATATTTATTTTTTGATAATATCTAATCGTCTGCTGCATTAGAGAGAAAAAAAAAATTTTTTTTGTCTATTTAGTTGTTATGCACGTGACGATAAATTTATTTAAAGTACCAGAAAAAGAAATCACGTGATCAGCATTTAATAAATTAAATTCTAAAATTTAATCTTTAAAAATTCACCAAAAATCAGGAAATGGAGGTAAAAATTCGAAAAAAAATTTCATTTTGAAGGAATTTTTATGATCTTTCTCGTGATATAAATTTTATAACCCTCAATGTATTATTTTAAATGCAAACGTAAAAAAAGTTTAAAAAACAGCTTAAAAATTTTATTTAATAAAATCTAAGAAGAATTTTTGAAAAATCTTACTTAGTGCACCCCTACACTATTAGAAGAATCGCCATGCAAAATTTTGACCCTTTAGGTCCAGCGGTTTGGTCTGTGCGTTGTATGTCAGTCAGTCAGTCAGTCAGTGAATGAATGAGTTGAGTCAGTTACGGAACTGTTTTATATATATATATATATATATATATATATATATATATATATATATATATATATACATATATATATATATATATATATATATATATATATATATATATATTACATATATCTATATATATAAAGCAGTTCCGTAACTGACTGACTGACATACAACGCACAGACCAAACCGGTGGACCTAAAGGGCTGAAATTTTGCATGGCGATTCTTCTTATAGTGCAGGGATGCACTAAGAAATATTATTGAAAAATTCTCCTTAGATTTTTTAAAATTAAATTAAGCTGTTTTTGTAACATTCTTTAAAGTTTGCGATTAAAATAATAATCCGAGGGTTATAAAATTTATATCAAAAGAAAGATCCCAAAAATTCCTTTAAAATGAAATGTTTTTCGAATATTTACCTCCATTTTCTGATTTTTGGTGAATTTTTAAAGATTCATTTTTAGAATTTAATTTATTAAATACGGATCACGTGGTTTCTTTTCTTTTAATTTTGCGTCACGAGCATAACGAAAATAGACAAAAAAAAATTTTCTTGCTAATTCGGCAGACGATTGGACATTATCCAAAAAAATATTAACGTACTGTAAAAGAAATGATCCTCAAATTGTACCATATTAAGTGAACTATATACTTTAGTGTGTGTGTGTGGCTTATTCCACCCGCTCTAGCCGTAGGCTAGACCAGGTCCATGAGGCCAAAAGTTACTATGAAATCGTCAACAAGCAAAGGGTCTCTATAAATATCCTCCTTGGCAGTACTTTAGTATGTTCTATTAGATTTAATTTGAATATTTTCTTATACATTATTTTGTCTATAAAAAAATCCATTACGATTTTTTATAAATCTATTCTTTCGTTTTTTACATCAATTGCATACATTGATCGCTGTATTTATTATGAATATATATACATATTTTTGGCATTAATTGCTTACATTGACCGTTGTATTTAATTTGAATGAACAACGTAGCGAAGTATGGGTTTTCAGCTAGTATATACATATAAACATACATATATATATATATATATATATATATATATATATATATATATATATATATATATATATATATATTTATATTAATATATATATATATTTATATATATATATATATTTATATTAATATATATATATATATATATATATATATATATATATATATATATATATATATATATATATATATATGATTCATGCTATCCCACCCCGTAAGGAAAAGGTTAATGTTCATCTCTGTTTTTGTCAGCATCATTTTTAAATCATCGCAATGAGCTATTTGCAGTAGGTTTCTGTTTGCAGTGAGCATATTTGTGACTGTACTGAACCTATGTTCCACTAAATAGGATCAAAGAAATGCGATTAAAAACTTTTTTAGTATGGCCTATAATCCAGGATAAAATATCCTCTTGCAGGTATCTCCTCTTGCAGACAGAACTGTTAGTAGCTGTGATTGGATTTAAATTTACCCACCTAATGAATCGTTCCAGCGCTAAGGTGACCCTGGCATCGTTGGCACAACGTGCAGGTCTGCAGATCGCTAGAGGATTTTAAATATGTTTTAGTTGTGGTTTTATAAAAGTACACCGGTCTCCTTGGATACCCAGGATCACTGAACTGAACTATAAGTTTTGCATCGTTGGCAATGTACGCGCTTTTCCTGTTTTTGAAGTTTTGATATCCATGTGAAAGTCTACTGCTGAGGTTGGCTGTTAGGGTATTAGTGTTATTTATTTTAATCTGATATTGGATTTACTAGCAGGCCATAACCACACCCCTTGAAAATTAGGCATTAAGCTAACAGATCACTAAAGAGGATGTTGATTTAGAGAGAGATTTTCTTTCGAGAGAAATTTTCTAATCCAAGCTAAGTGACGTTCTTCAAGCGCAGTTTCAGCTTCAGGAAGTTCATGGCTTAAGGAACTGGTAATAACTTCCCCCCCCCCCCTTACAACGTCTTCTAAGCTGACACCATAAATTCGTTAAGAATTTGCTTTAGGACTATTCATTTAAATGACCAGTAAAATTTTAAAAAATTCTGGGTCAGTTTGATTTTTCTTTTTGAAGTCAGTCATTTGAAATCGGTGTTGAATTAAATCAGTATATTTCACTCATAAATCCCTTCAAATTTATTTGATGGAATATTTCATCATAATATCCATATTCAGAGAAACATTTTCGTTGCGGCTAGTAATAGTTCCGGAAAAAAAGTGGTCGCTTTGACGGTGGCAGGGCTTTCTTCCATAACATTGGCTCTATATAGACTTTAATCGGTTCTGAAGCCGTTTAGAGAGGTGTTTATATATATATATTTAGAGGCTGTTTATATATATATATATATGAAATTGGGATGGCCGACTAGAGAAGTTTCGCTGTATATCAGAATGACTTAACCATCTGTATTTATTTATTTATTAACGAATCGTAAATGACCGTTTCTGTTACTTACTTACTTACACACACACACACATGTATATATATACATATATATATATATATATATATATATATATATATATATATATATATATATATATATATATATATACATACATACATACATACATATATATATATATATATATATACATATATATATATATATATATATATATATATATATATATATATATATATATATATATATATATATATATATATATATATATATATACAGAGGCTGTTCGCACATTTTTTAGACGATTTTGGTAAGCGGTAATAATAAAGCGTTTGCTGCAAAAGAAATAATTGTCATTGTACTATGTTTTTAAAAGTCAAAATTATCGTCTACGGCTTGAAAGTTTTGTTTTTATTCAAAATGGCGTTTTTAACAAAGCAGTGGTTCGAAGGCTACATTTATGCTCTTTCGGAAGAGAAATATGCATACTCCGTTATCCAAAAACGATGTGAGAGTCATGGTTTTGTGATATCTAAAGCATCGATAGGTAATATCGTCAACAAGAAAGGAAAAAAACGTCAAATTGGAGCCTCAAGTGGGACAAAAATTCCAAACAAGTATCCAAGGAAAAAACGGACATCTTCGACTATTGCAAAGGTACGTTGTTTAATGTTAAAAGAAAATCCCCCTAGTCAAAGGACAGTTGCAAAATCATTAAAATGCTCGGTGTCCACTGTAAACAAAATGATAAACGTTGATTTAAATCTTAAGAAAGCGAAAAAACGCAATGTGCATCGTCTTCTTCCAAATCATATCGCTGAACGCAGGACACGCTGCGGAATTCTATATGAGAAACACTTATCCAAAGAAAAACTGTCACAATAGATGAATCATGGGTGTATTTAAATGATTTCAACAAAAAAATAGCCATTTATTATCATAAAAGGGGAGAAAAAAAATTTAAGTACATGGTTCACTGAATCG
>OU015502.1:76485868-76810868 GCA_907164885.2 Dolomedes plantarius | reverse complement strand
CCCTTCGTTCTGTTGCCAAGAGCAACTGTCTTTGCAGCTGAGTAGCATTGTCTGTTCTGTTTCGACGAGATGTTAACAGTATATACCGGTCATCAGTTGCTGTAGTGGCGCGTGGCTGACCTTCCCCTGGTCGACGTCTAACATTCCCTGTTTCTTGGAATCGATTCCACAGCCTTGCAACGACACTTCTGGCGACTCCAACAGCATCCGCGACACTACGTTGTGTTTGCCCGGATTTAAGTCTGCCTGTAACACGCCATGCCATGGATTCCGGAAAATCACGTTGTTGAGACATTTTCAAGTCACCTTTTCTCAAAAAGAATTACTGAGCAATTGAATTTCACATTTAAGGCAGTGAAACAGAAGTTTCTGCAACATCCCGATTTCCGCCCTTATGTTCTTATTCTGGTTTTTGACGTCATAAACTTTGATTTGCATATTAAGTTTTCTTCTTCTGTTTCCTGCTAGGCTTTAAATTATGGATGATTTATTTTATGTTACTTATCGGTGTAAGTATTTGCGTAATTTCGTTAAAACCATGTGCTTCCCTAATTGTTTTGAGCAGTGTATATATTTATACATATATATGTATGTATATATATATATATATATATATATATATATATATATATATATATATATATATATATATATATATATATATATATATCTATGTACTTTGTATATAATTAAGAAACATATAGGCACTACTAATATAAACAGTTAAAAAATAGTTCTATCTAAAATTCGAACATTCAGTGAGGTTGTAAGCAGTCATAAAATATTGAAAGAGAACAATAATAACGATTTAAACCTCAGAGAGGCAGTCTGTTTTTACAAAGAGATACAGAATGTGAAGAATTCAGGAAAATTACTCTGCATGAATGAATTAATCAATTTACTGCAACTTATTTAGTACTTTCAACAGCAACAACAATCAGAAACTAACAAAACGCGGTAAAACCAAATATAAGGAAGTCTTTTTAGCATCCATGTTCGCAAATTATATCTCATATACTGTATCTCATCACTAAAAGGGTTTTAAAGAAACATGTATATATAAAGCTATAAAATCATTTATATATAAAGCAATAAAGATATATTTTTACTAAACTATACCCATTATTATGAAAGGCATGTATTCTTAATAGTTTGGTGCACTTATTGCGAGAGTTTCATATCTAAATATCAAGCTTTATCAATCGGTATTTAATAACATTTATTTTGTATATTTACTAATCCAGTATTTAATTATATACGTTTTAATTCTATTTTTTATTATTTAAATAATTATTTTCGGTTCCAAAAATATATTTTAAATATGCTTTACTTAATGAACGAGTTGCATATCTTAATATTAAGCTTAATCAATCGGTATTTAATAATAACATTTATTTTGTAATCCATTTACTAATCCAGTATTAAATTACATATGTTTTATTTCTACTTTTTATTATTTAAATAGTGATTTTTTGTTTCCGATTATAAATTTTAAATATGCCTTTAAATATTTTTTACTCTTAGGAATTAAAATAATCAGTTCAAATAATATTTCTCGGGATTTTTAAATTTTATTTTTGAATTCACTATGCCTTTTGATTTTGTCTTAGATTATTATTTTTTTTTTTTTAAGAGGATCTTTTCTTTGGTCATGGTATCGCATTACAGGTAAACTTAGGATAAGTTCAGTTTGTAATTAAGCTAATATTATCAAGTTTAAACAAAATAAGGATTAATCTTTTTAAAAAAAGATTTATTTAAATGTGTTTATGAAATAGCTGTATTATGTTCACTTCCAACCGATGTATTAATTCCTAGAGAAATTTACTGGTACGATCAGTTATTATAAATTTAAAATATACACAAAGTTTTTTTAAATATCCACCGAATTTAGACATAAACAAATTTTCAGGTAGTCTCTTCTAACAAAACTTCCGCGGGTTATTGACGTTATTTCGTTGCTTACCTATTTTGTATGTATGTATGTATATGTTATGTATATATGTATCTATATATATGTAAGTATATATATATATATATATATATATATATATATATATATATATATATATATATACATATATATGTATATATATATATATATATATATATATATATATACATATATATATATATATATATATATGCATATATGTATGTCGAAATTTTGACGTATTTTGGTACTTTTCTGTTTAATTGTTTACTTCTTGTCCAAGCGATACAGAGTGGGTTTGGCACGCTTCCAAAATTATAACTCGCGAGGTGCGGACGGACGGTTTTAGCGTCTGAAATTTTGCTTTCCAGAGGACCGTTATGGAGGAACGTAATCCTACGTTAAAACTTGAAAATGCACTCAGTTATAGCACGTAGATAAAGCAGTTAACATTTGTAAATTTGTAAACTTTTTTCTTCTTCTGCTATGAAAAATCATATAGAGAGTTAAAATATATAACAGTTCACCGCTTATTGTTAAAAAATATATTGCTTAATTTTAGCAGATTAATTTCAAACCTAAAAACTTTTATTTTCCTTTTCTTTAGCTACTAAACTTCCCCGATCTCCTAAAGTGTACCTGTACAATAGTACAGATCTGAAATTACTAGTCTTGAATAAAATATTTATAAATTAAATATAAAATCAATCCAATGTAATTTTAGATAATACTTAGATTTAAATTAATAAAACATAGAAAGTCTCCTTATTGTAAATAACCTGGAGGCTTATGATTTTAATGATCTTTTACTAATATTCTTTTAAGGAATATCGATTATTTTTAGTAATATCGATACTGTAGATAAAGAAATCGATATTAAAGCTTAATTAAGAGAATTTATACCAACTATAGTCACATTTAGTAAGTTTTCGAAACCACTCAAAATCTTTCACTACATAACAGTAAGATGTGCATAAAAATATCTTTTTGGGGTTTATTTTTACTTAACAATACAGTTAAGGAATATTAAAAATTTTAAAACTCTGTGGTTTTTGTCGATAGAAACAGAAATCTATGAACTAAAAAATATAATTAGATATTACATCGTAATCAACAATTGTTTATTTTTTTAAATTTTGCCACGAATAGTTTTTAAATTTAAAAAAAGATAAATACCTTGATTTTTTTAAAAATCTGTAGCAAAGTTTTCAACTGAAGTAATGGAAGTATCATGTAAATAAAGGAAGTATCATTTTGAACCTCAAGACTGAGTGACCAAACCACTTTCCCTGTTTCGAGCTATACCCAATAGATGGCAGCAGTAGTATTTGTCTTCTCTTATTTCAAGTCCTTGAAATCGAAAGTTGAATCAAGAGGAGGTTAGTTTTACTTTCTCAGGCCAGTAGTTATACGTATAAGAGAATTGAATATTTCTACATACATGATCTGGGTATGAATCAAATGCATTTATGAGAATTTACTTTTAGAGTTAAAAAAATAGTTCCTGGTTAAGTACAAAAAATTCACACCTTAGGGGATGGGAACTTTTGAAAAAAAAAATTAATTACAAAAGAAATTAAACATATGAAAGCAAATTTCATGAATGTAGTGAAAAACTACGCTACAACTAGATCAGGACATCTAGTTTGTTTTGTTAAAATGCTTATGATAACGATATTTTTTATAAGAGTTCTAGTTACTTATATATTTTTACATTTAAAAATATTGAGATCCTATTAATGACTCTTTTGCTCTTTCTACAGTTTCCCTTTTTAAAAAAAATTCCGCTGAGACAGTTGGTCTGGGAAACAATTACCAAACAATTGTAAGTTGTCTGGGCTGTATGACTAAAAATCAAATATTTAAAACACATGAAAAATAGACTACACCTTCCACCAAGATGGTTGCTGTATGCATATGTACGTGCGAATGTGTAAGCGTGTCTCATGAATCAAAACGAGGCAATACCTGTATAACAGAAGGTCTGCAACAATGAAAGAATCAGTCTTGCAGTTTAGCAAAAAAGTTGGCATCAGTTAAAAAAAAAGTTCAACAAAAGTCTCAAAAATCAAAATTAGGCAATACCTGTGGAACAGAAAAGGCCTATAACAATGAATTAGTCAGTGTCGTAGTTAAAAAAAATTTTGCCATCAGTTTAATCACCAGTAATGATACTCGAAAACAAAAGTTCAACAAAAGTATCAAAATTAGGCAATGACTGCATAACAGAAGTGGTATAAAACAATGAAAGAGTCAAAATTTTCGTCCTCAGGTAACCATCAGAAATGACAAAACCGTATGAGATTTTTCCGTGACCCTGCAACATTATCATTTAACAGTATCTCTATCATGATTTGAGTAGCATAACTAACCAAGAGTGAACGGTGATTCGTAAAGCATCAGCATTTTAAAACTTGATACGCAGATTTGATACGACTACGATGCACCTGAGCTCGATATCTTTTGCTAATCCATCAAAGAAAAGATACGTGAAACGGGTACTGCAACGTGGGCGCTGCCCGTAGCGTAACAATGAAGGCAGTGTGTATCATTTGCAGATGGGCTTTGACGTAAAACAAATGATCTTGGGAAAAGAGATGGTTGATAAAAGATAGGTTTGCTTGGCTTACTATAATCTTTTTGCATCATGATGATATGGGATGTTGGTAAACGATACAAGTGCAGCTGCCCTTAACAAACGCTTTATGGGGTTTGGTATGTAACAAAATGATCAAGGAAAAAAGATGCACTGGTTAATAAAGGTATAGGTTAACATGGCCTGCTATAATTATGTACTATAATTATTATGATGTGTGATACGAATGAACGATACAAGTGCAGACGCTCCCTTACACACGGTTTTGACAGAGTATGTCGGGTTGCCAATTTAGTTCGTGAAATTATTGAAAACCATTGAATACCAATCAGTGAAAACCATGAGAACTTTGTAAAATATTTCAAGAGTAGGGTAAAATATTTCAAGATTTTATTAGCTCTACGAAGATTTAGGTAATATTTTCTTAAAATCTCATCATCTGTAGGTGATCATCTGGCTCTTAGTTCTCCTAATTTTTATTATATAATTTAAATTTTATTGTTAAAATATATTACAATTCAAATGAGAAAGAAATCAATAGTAACAAATAAAAACCTCCAATAAGATTATGCGCAGTTTGCTTTATGAAATAATCAATGAATGTTAAAACTATCGTGGTAAGATAGATCTCTTGATTGGCATCGCTTAAATAAATGTAAATTTAATCCTTGTATTTTAAATAATCACCAATTAACAGTGTCTATGTTAGATCTAAATTTTATGATCTTTCTAGCCCCTATTGAGAATTTGTGAATTAAACAGTCCATTTTTTCCGGAACAAGAAATTATATTTGATACTATACATTTATTTTTTTTCATGTTGGCTGTATGTTGGCTGTCTAATTCTAAATTGCTTCACGGCAAAACTGATTAGTTTCTAAGCCTTGAGACTGATTAAACCCTCTTCCCGTGTAAACCGCAGGGTCCCTTACTATCCTAAGGTCATGAAGAATTCAAGCGTATTTTGATTTTGTCTAGAAACTTAAGTTTATTTTGAGATAACTTAATCGTACATTTCCTTTTATTCGCGTTATTAAATGTTCAATAATCATTTTGAGGGGTATCTTTCCTTGTTTTGGATCACATGTTTGTCGATCTAACATCCATAAATGATGCTTATACAATATCCCTTTTTCCCCAGCTTAAAGCCTTATTACCGTGTTATTGCCATTTCAGACAATTCTTCGGGGTAGGTGGAAAAATGAAATGAACCCTTCTTAGGTATAATTGCAAACACAGAATGTTTTTGAGGACATTTGCAGTTGATCTGACATCCATCAAAATTATTTAAATATTTTCCTTTCTTTTTCTTCGGCTTGAAGCTTTATTACCATGTTGTTGTCATTTAAGACAATTCTTTGGTAAATAAGAAAATCTTTCAGCTGTCAGTTGGTAAAATGAAATTTGAAACGAACCGTTCTTTTAACGAACCCTGTTTAGACGTTATTGCATTTATGGACAGTTAAAAATGCATCTGGGAATTATTCGTAGTTGTAATTACCTCTTATGCTCTTTGTCCCGATGAAGGCCTAAATTAATAAGCCTGAAATTTGTTGCCATCCTTATCGAAGGCATTTAAAAGACGTGCGTTTCTTTCAAGCGTTTTCCACGAGTTTCATGAAAGTAGTAGTCTTTAATCACACAGTAAGACTTTTGGATAATATATAGATTTTAACTTTTCCTGATTTTTTTTATTTTGAAGAACAAGTCACATAAAACCATAATACATTTAATAATATAAACACGTGTCATAAAATTATTTTAATATAATTTATCTTATACTGAAAATTATTATTATTATTATATATATATATATATATATATATATATATATATATATATATATATATATAACAGTTCCGTAACTGACTGACTCACTGACTGACTGATTGACTGACTGACATACAACGCACAGACCAAACCGCTGGACTTAAAGGGCTGAAATTTTGCATGGCGATTCTTCTTATAGTGTAGGGGTGCACTAAGAAAGATTTTTGAAATATTCTTCTTAGATTTTTTTAAATTAAATTTTTAAGCTGTTTTTGTAACTTTTTTAAAGTTTGCATTTAAAACAATAATTTGAGGTTTATAAAATATATATCACAAGAAAGATCATAAAAATTTTTTTTAAATGAAATCTTTTTCGAATCTTTACCTCCAATTTCTGATTTTTGGTGAATTTCTAAAGATTAATGTTTAGAATTTAATTTATTAAATGTTGCTCACGTGATTTCTTTCAAAAAAAATTTTTTTTCTTGATAATGCGGCAGGCGATTGGACATTATCCAAAAAAATATTAAAATACAGTAAAAGAAATGCTCCTCAAACTGTACTGTATTAACTGTACCATATTCTTTAGTATGTCCTATTAGATTCAATTTGAATATTTTCTTCTACATTATTTGGTCTATAAAAATATCCCTTGCGATTTTTTTTATAAATATATATATATATATATATTTTTTACATCAATTGTATACATTGATCGTCGTATTTACCGCTGTTACACGCATTCAAACAGTATCGTTTTTTCTTCCTTTTCAAGTTTGACTGACCAACCCTGGGATCAAACCTGAAACTTCAGCTTTCCTGACAAACGGGCTGGCGTTATGTGCTACCCATATCATGTACGCTTGGGGGTATCTCACTATAGAAATATGTAAAATATAATGTATATAATGTATATTATGTATATTAATATACCTTGAAGTTTGACTATAAAGCAATATTTACACGATTAATGTTTTTATAGAATGGATGATTGCTAAACAGAAGGATAGATACTAAATTTTAATTGAGTTGTTCTGGAAGAATTTTCAATTGAAGCCAACACTCACTCAGTTCTCGAGGGGGTGATGGAAACTGTTAAATTAAAATATCAGACGACTATTTTCGAAAAGTAGTTCTTCACGAATTATATAACATGAATTTTTAATATAAAAAAAATCTTACGGCAATATTGGAAGAGTTGCTATTGAAGGTACAGAATCTTTCACAATACCATTTTGTTTCAGAGCTAATCATATAACTAACTTTTTCGTGTTGGGTCTCGTTATTTTCAGCACTGAAACACTTTTTAAAGGGCCTAATCAATCGCTAGGATTTAAATTTTGTACTTTTAAATTTAAATAATGCCATTGAAAAAGCTTTAATATCAGTAAAATTATATTAAAATGATTTACTTACACTTATTCTGTTATATGTGTACTAGCTGAATACCCGTGCTTCGCTACGGAGTACATTCAAATAAATACAACGGTCAATGTATGCAATTAATTTGTATGTTTAATATCCATAAAACATGCTATTTTGAATTAAATTCTTAAAAAACTTCCTATCTAAATTAGTCTAGTGGTAATATTTTATCTTTTACCGTATTTTAATATTTTTTTATCAATTTATTTCGTTGTTATGCACGTGACGCAAAATTAATTTAAAGTACCACAAAAAGGAAAGAAACCATGTGATCAGCATTTAATAAATTAAATTCTAAAAATTAATCTTTAAAATTTCACCAAAAATCAGCAAATAGAGGTAAAGATTCGAAAAAGATTTCATTTTAAAGGAATTTTTATGACCTTTCTCGTGACATAAATTATATAAATCTCAGATTAATATTTTAAATGCAAATTTGAAAAAATTCACAAAAACTAACAGTTTAAAACAGTCACTAAAACAGTTTAAAAATTTAATTTAAAAATTCTAAGAAGAATTTTCTAAGAAAGCGAAAAAACGCAATGTGCATCGTCTTCTTCCAAATCATATCGCTGAACGCAGGACACGCTGCAGAATTCTATATGAGAAACACTTATCCAAAGAAAAATGGAAAACAATTGTCACAATAGATGAATCATGGGTGTATTTAAATGATTGCAACAAAAAAAGAGCCATTTATTATCATAAAAGGGGAGAAAAAATTTAAGTTCATGGTTCAAAGAATCGAAAGAAAGTTTTTCTAAGGGATTCATGATTGTTCCTGGTTTTTCTTATAATGGCAAGTTAAAAATAAAGAGAGTGGAAAAAATGTCAAGATTAACTCCAAATAGTATCAGGAACATATTTTATCGCCAATTTTTCTGAATGAAATACCATCGCTTTACCCACAGTGCCATCAATCTGTGAGACTCCATCAGGACAAAGCTAGCAGTCACACATCAAAATCCACTGTAAATTTCCTAAAAGAAATGGAACAAAAACTGGTATCAAGGCCATACCCTTCACTGATATCCCTACTAAATATCCCGATGTATCACCTATGGATTTTTGTGCTTTCGGACTTTTAAAATCTGCATTATCCAAACGTCGTCCCAAAACCCTTACAGGACTCTGGAAAGCTGTTCAGGAGGAATGGGATAGAATACCTCTTCTGACACTTCAAAAGGCATTATTATCCTGGAAATTGCGGTGTCGAAACATAGTTCAGAATAAGGGATGTCAAATAGAACATTTAAAACACAATTTTATGTAATTTAGTTTTGTGAATACAGTATACATCGTCTAAAAAATGTGTGAACAGCCTCTGTATAATTAATTTGATAATATTAATTACAAAATCTGGCTCATTACAGTTGTATAATAAACATACTGAGAGATAATATAGTTAAATAATGACCTATAATATTTGCCACGATATTTTTCAGCTAAATCTCGTTAAAATTGATTACAAAGAGAGCACGTAAATAAACCTTTATTAAGTTTCTACCAGCAGTTAAAAATCGCTTTGAAGAAACAAATATATTCTGTGATGTCTATTTTTAACTACTTGACATTACTGATTGCTGATCTGCAGTATAGGTAAAGAATACCAATTTTAAAACATTAGACGCTCGATAAACTAACGAAATGTAGCTGAACGTGTTTATATAAATAATCAGAAAGAAACATTTAGCCTTATCTTTTTTTAGACGACAAAGAATAGGAAAATCGTCTATAGAAAAATAAAGCACTTATGTCACATAATCCATTATGTCCCGACAATATCGAAAATTATGTCAAGGAAAAAAATTCATTTTCTGGCATATCACGTTCTGTCGATTAACTAGTTGACATCCGGTGATCATTTTTAAAGTGAAACTAAATTCAGCGTCTGGTAGAGCGCAGAATTATTCTGCAGATAAATAAGACGAGGCGATATGGTTCGATTGCAGCAATTTGCAACCGCAGAAACGACCCTTGCCATGAAGCAGGCGTCCAGAGCCTCAAAGACTGAGGACAGTAAGTTACTGGAAATCTCGTAATTGCAATCAAATCTCTTACAGGATTTCTACATCCTTTTTTATGGAACTGTGAACTTTGATTTAGATCAACTGAGTATATCTGGACGTTTCATATCATACTGATTAAAGTCGAATATGTCGGGGAAAACTTATGCTTAACTTTCTTGGAGAATGTTTTTAAAGCATACCAAAGGGACCATAGATGTTCTATTCTATATTAGTTAGATGTTTGCTTTCATTTCTTTTCCGCAACGATGCATTCCCTGTACATGTTAGTCATTATATTTAATGTAAGCTATTAAAGTCTCTCAACGAAGATTATGAATTCGACAATCATATGCGGACTTAATCTATAAATTTTAATCTTTTAATACTCAGATTAGAAATAATGGATTACCGTAGAAATTAGAAAGAAGACAATAAATTATTACCAATATTAAACACCAACAAAATAAATGATTTAATTATTAATTTAGGAGCCTGTAATCGCATAAATAACGCAAAATTTTATGTGAATACAGAAACATATTACATTGAGAGCATATTAGTATCGAGTGTCTATTTGGATAACCTAATCTTCGTAGATTGATGAATAATTGTAAATTACTATGCAAATATTATGTAATATCGTAAATAATTATTATGTAAATATTATGTATATCGTAAACAATTATTATGTAGTCGTGAATACAAGTCTAATGTTTGAACAAAACACTTTCCCCTTTAAAAATCATGTTGTGTTAATAATTATGTAAATATTATGTAATATCGTAAACAATTATTATGTAGTTGTGAATACAAGCATAATGTTTGAACAAAACACTTTCCACTTTAAAAATCATCAGTTGTGTTTTAAATTCCTTCTTTATGCTATCCTCCAAATGTAATTCTTTTGTATAGAAAGAACATTGTGGGAACAGGAAACAAACGGGAAAATTTGCTTAAAAATGAAATGTCATTTATGTTAAAAAAATGACTGTGTGTTACCAAGAGTTGTGTTATAGATTGTGTCCAGTTAAGAAAATTTCTATTCACTGCATCTTTTAAATTTTATCTCTTACAATTGGATTATTTTTCTTTTGCATCGAGAGATCACTTTTTATGTGTTTCTCTGTTAAAGAAACTGAAAAAAACGCTTCTAAAGGGATTCTGTGATTGTAATATAAATAAACAATCTATGCAGATTATCTGCGCATACTTAAAGACGGCAAATGAGATGAGGGGTTAGAATTAGCCTTGGGCATAAAACGCTGACTGCCTAATTGGCAGTTCAAAATGACGTCAAAGCAGACAAGCAAACAATTTTTTCTTCCATTAATTTTTTAGTTTAAAACATCAAACTAAATGGTTTTTAAATCATTAAGCAACTTAGTACAAGCTTTATGTTTTTTTCCTTGAGGAAATTTCAGAATAAGATGTCCAGAATGAAAGGAAGAAAAAGATCTGAATGTCATTTTAAATGCCAATATCCATTGTTTAGTAAGAATGCTAGTAAATTTTGTTGAACGGCAGTAATTTTGTCTAACCATAACATCAGCAGTATGATCCATAAAGCTGCTGTGTACTAACCCTATTGGATTTGCTCACCTCAATGTTAACCTATGGAGAAAATGTGTTTACTATTTACAACTACATAAATGCTGATAATCCAATAAAAAAGGTATTTTCAAATAGCCTGAACTTTCCTGCAACTTCCAACATGATTAATTTAATAAATTTAATTCACCAAAGGAATATAGTAGCATTTAAAACACACTTTACCAGATTTTTCTCCGCAAAAATTTAAATGTTAAAATATTATGTACATAAGGGGCCATACGACTGTTAAAAAACGAAAAAGTATAAAAATTGTGGCACTTTCGACATTCTATATCTTGAAAAGTATAAGATTTAAAATACAATTTTTTTTTGTGTTGATAGAACAATGTTTTATTTATGAATATATACCTGTTTCTTTTTTGATAGTTAAAAATAATTTGTGTTAGATAGTCATTAAAAAAAAGCAGTTTGCTTTGTTCAAAAGTGATATCAAATCTAACGCACATAAATACTCCAAAAAAAAAATTGAGTTCAAGACAAAATTTCTGCTTTTAACACATACTGCAGAAACTAATGTTTAATTTGAACCTAAATTTGTATATATTAAAGGTATATTTCTATTTTTACTATGAAACTGAAAATAGTGCATTTTTGTCTTAATAAATTAAACTTTATCTATGCATGAAAAATTCATTGTCTAGAGATCTGTAAACAAATTTAGGTTCAGTTTCAAACAAATGATAATATGTACCATCTGTGAAAATTTCATGCATAAATATGAAATAGTTCTAGAGATAACAAGTGCGTTATGTGAAAAAAATACATTTTGAGATAAATCACTTTGCCCTTTAAATCTATTTTCAGTAAACATCTGACACGTCTTTATTCCTAACTTTCGTAATGATGGGAATTTTTTCAAGCGGATTGTCTTAAAATACTCAGAAAAGGTTAATCTTTCAAATATTTATTTTTTTTTTTAAATCGACTTTTTTGACGGTTTAACAATCGTATGATCCCTAAAAAAACTAAAAATGCCCCAAGGTGTAAAAATTTCTTTTTCTATTACGGAGTACAATTTAAAAAAAACTCTTTCAATCCAAGTCGGCAATCCTTGGACACATTTTCTCCATAGGTTAACACTGAGGTGAGAGAATGCAATAGGGTTAGTACAGAGTACCCATAAATACCCAATATGACACAATAAATAAAGTCTTCCACAGTTGAGATCTAGAGTCTAAACCACACGATATACAGAAATCAACTTAACTGGAGAATAACATAAACGTCGATGTAGGTATTCGAGAAGTTTTAGCAGGTCCTTTCACAATACCCATAAGATAGATTCATTTCTATAGGAATAAACAAATAGAACTGGTCACCTTGAAACCATACATTTCTAGAAGAAACACAGATGCGTCTCACGTGTCTGATATATTCGCGGCGATTATTATAACGTAGTGCCTATTAGATTATTGAGCCAGAAATTAAGTCGCAAGAACGGAGTAAAATGCCCAGGGTTGGGATGGGGTACGCAAAATATATTTTGTTCAAGAGGGGGTGCTCGGACTACATAGGTTTAAGAACCCCTGCACTACACAATGTGAGCGGCGTGTGAGAAACATAACAGACTTTATTGAATTTCTACTTATAAGCGAGAAACAAAAAAAAAATTCAATAAAGTCCGATCTTTGTAACATAGGCGTAGCATGCTTCTAACTTTTTTTTTTTTAGGGGGGGGGGGGCACGAAAGGAATTCATTTAGAGCCCTCCTCCGCGCATTGACTGCCTGGCGGGGACCTTAAAATGCGAAATATTATTATTATTTTTAAATAGAATAACAATACAACCGATGTTTGAGTAGTATTCAAAAGTTATACAATTAGAAACATAAATATAATATAAATGAAATGAAAAAAAATATATAGCATCGAATTTTTGTTATGGATCATATCATTGTTAAAAACTATGTTAAGGTTAAAGACTTAACAGGAATTTTGAGTTTCACAGTTTGAAAAAGCGGGAAAAAACAACTGTCTTAAGTTTTCTACAATTTTCCGATTTTAACTGAACTTCTATTAACGTTTTAATTAATTTCTAGTTGGGGGGTGTGCTCCCCCCCCCCCCCCCCCGACGCTACGCCTATGATTTGTAACACCAAAAAATATCAGTAATTTCATTAATCATGGATGTCAAAATTTTAATATGATGCAAAATTTTTAATACATGGATTTCAGTTTAATAAAATAGAATAAACTTCATAAATTTTGCTATGCATTTGAAGGGGATACTGAGCTTTACAAATTTCATCAATGACTTCAGATTTGCTATCTGAATCCAGTCCAACCGATAAAAATAGAGGGCCCCTAAACAAATATTTCTTAATGATCGATAGTATGTAATACGCTATTTTTTTATTGCATTACTTTACTCAAATAAAATTATATCTTCTGGGGATTCCATAAATTGTTACTCTGAACCATAAAGATTTATAGGGATATTATGTATAACATTTTAAAACTATGTATTACTTTTATAAGGGAGACAACTATCATGTTGAGTAGCAAATCCTCTATATATATAAAACAGTTCCATGACAGACCGACTGACTGACTGATAGATAACGCCCATACCAAACCGCTGGACCTAAAGGGCTGAATTTTGCATGGCGATTTTTCTTATAGTGTAGAGGTGCACTAAGAAAGATTTTTGAAAAATTCTTCATAGACATTTTAAAATTAAATTTTAAAGTTGTTTTTGTAACATTCTTTAAAGTTTGCATTTAAAACAATAATATGAGGGTTATAAAATTTATATCACGAGAAAGATCATAAAAATTTCTTTAAAACGAAATGTTTTTCGAATCTTTACCTCTGTTTTCAGATTTTTGGTGAATTTTTAAAGATTAATTTTTAGAATTTAATTTATTAAAAGCTGATCACATGGTTTCTTTTCTTTTGTGATACTTTGAATTAATTTTGTGTCACGTGCATAACAACGAAATAAATTGACAAAAAAATATTAAAATAAGGTAAAAGATAAAATTTAACCACTAGACTAATTGATATGGAAATTTTTTGAGATTTTAATTCAAATTAGTATGCTTTATGGATATTAAACATACAAATTAGTTGCATACATTGACCGTTATATTTATTTTGAATATTTTATTCTACATTATTTTGCCTATAGAAATATCCGTAACGATTTTTTTATAAAAATATTTTTTGGTATTAATTGCATATATTGACCGTTGTATTTATTATAAATATGTTTTTTTGGCATGAATTGCATACATTAACAGTTGTATTTAATTTGAATGTACTCCGTAGCAAAGTAGGGGTATTCAGCTAGTTTTTCTATAATATAGAGAGGAGCTTTGTTAGGGAAACCTGCAAAGGATATGTGATATTCTGTTACCGTCCAATCGTTTGTTTAAATCTATTGAAAGCAAACGAATTCGATAAAAACCACCATTTAAATAACAACGTGTCCCCGGGCCTTTAGATACACCGCCATTGATTTCAAGTCTATATTTATCTCATAGAATTGACGAGTTCCGTGCGAAAAAAGGGTAAAGAATTATAAACTTAAACACGACCTCAGATTTCCCGTACCGTATCGCCCGAGATCTCGAACTCTTTTGCGAACAAAGGAAATTCGATTTCGAATCGAAGTGATCATCGAACAATACACGATCTGTCCGTCGCACTAGATGTCGTAGGCGCGTTTACTAATGTGCGAATTCAAATTCTAGAAGGAAGGAGGGAGAGAGGGGGGGGATCATGATTATAACCTAGAGAGAATCGAAATTGGAAGGTCAGCGCCGATCTATTGTCGGAGACAAAAGAAGTGCTAAAGGGGGGTTGGAGTACAATTGCGCAATCAACTATCATCAGCCAAGAAATGGGTGAGATTTCCCCCTGCTTCTGAAGAAGTACATTGTACATAACAGTGTCGTTATCACTAGGCTGATGTCGCCAAATCTTAAAAAAAAAATATGCCTGTAGTACAACAAATTGCATTATGGCGATATCTTCCTCGCTGGTGGTGCGAAGGTTTAGTCTACAATGAAAGAGTTAATTTGGTGATAATCCTACTCCTGCGCCATAAGGGCCAAAACAAAGACATTCTCGATTATATCACAAGTAATAATGTTCCCAAGTGTAAGTGACAATGATAGTCCTTTTTATTGTAGTAAACCCCCGCAAATATGTATATATATATATATATATATATATATATATATATATATATATATATATATATATATATATATATATATATATATATATATATATATATATATATATATATATATCTGTGGCTTGGAACAAGAAGTGCCTAAGTCAGTTTTCTCCAAGATAACTTTGCTTATGTTTCCTTAAAAAATAGTATTTTCAATGTAAGAAGTACCCAAGTCAGTAAAATGGTTTAGTAAACATTTATAAAGCGTTGGGCAGATTTAGGTATATCTTACAATGAAAATAACATTTTTTTAAAGAGACATAAGCAAACAAAGTCATCTTAGAGAAAACTGACTTAGGCACTTCTTGTACCATGCCATATATATATATATATATATATATATATATATATTATAAAGCACCATTATAAAGCGTGATCGCACCCCTCATCCCGCTAGCTTATATGGACTTAGACTGGAATACTTCCGATATGGGGTTGCATTAAAAATAACAACAACAATAACTACACTGCATGCCATGGATATTTTTGAAATTATATTAATATATCCTATTCTGTTGTTTGTTACTTATATCTTTCAAAAAATATATAAAATCAGCCGTGGATTAAACATTTATTTGAACTTATATTTGGCATGTTCCTGATATATATTCCGCTTTGATTTAATATTTAAAAAATTGAAAAACAGAAATTCCAAAAAGGGTGCCCAGGTTTTTTAATCTCATACCCAAGGGTGCCGCAAAAGTAATAAGGTTGGGCATCTCTGATCTAGAGTACGCAGCTGGATTGCATATCCTGTCTATTTTTACTTCTTAAGACATAGTCTCATCTCAGTTTGTGCAAAAATGTCAGTATTAAATTTCACTGCTACGGCAAAATTTCCCCATAAAATATTTTACAGTTTTAGGTTGTGGGAATATAAAAGAATTAGTACATTAACTTTTTTCTTTCTTTTTGCACTCATTTATCTTGCATAAAATATGATATGTTAAAACATGGAGGACTAAAATAGTAACTATAGGGTGCTAATTTAACTACTTATATGCCTTTATGATGATTAAGAGCATACTAGGTACCAAGAAGCAAAAGGTCGTGTGACTTGGAAAGATAAAAAAAAAATTGGACATTAAAATTTTCGACATTTTTGAGGAATATTTATCTTTTCATGCATAAAATTTTTTTTTATCGCTGTCTGAGCTTGGAAAATAGAAATTCATTGCCAAAAGATAACTATGCATTTTCTGGCTATAAATCGTGGAAATGAAACATGTTTGAGGAAGTGTTCGCTGTGAAAATTGTATCAAAAGAATTTATTAGTAATGTCTTTTTATCGCTTGCGCTTGGTAAATGATAAATGACTTAAAATTTCCATAACTTTACATATCTGTATCTTAATCCCATTTAATTTTTTTTGACTACGATAACCACCAGATATGCATGTACATACATATATACATACACAGACAAATATATATGTATGCATGTATGTATATATATATAAATGTATATATGTGTATATATATATATATATATATATATATATATAAATGTATATATGTGTATATATATATATATATATATATATATATATATATAAATGCATATATGTGTATATATATATATATATATATATATATATATATATATATATATATATATATATATATATATATATATATATATATATATATATATATATATATATATACTGTATTTATGGCAATACGGTGCGTCAATAAATTTAAACTTTAAAATTTTACTGAAATCATTTTAAAACATGCCTTAAATATCACTCACAGTTTTAAGCGATGTCCTTGTGAAGGTGTCAATTATTTCTAGAATAATTCGAACCCCGGCTTATTCGAATTTTATACCTGTCTACTTTGAGTTCGAATTAACGAATACCGTAAACACAGTTCTTTTTTTTACGAAAATGGCATAAAAACATTAAGCAATTTTTAACTCCATCTCAATTACAAAATATTATAAAGTATCTAAACAAGGATTTCGGTCTAAAATTCTGATAAGATTTTCTAAGGATTTAATTTTATGATTTATTTTTCTGAGGATTGGATAGTGGTTATATTGCAAGTGCTCTAATTGTTTAGCTTTATTTAATATCATAGCATGATAACCTCCATTTACTTCTGGAGAAAGGAAAATGATCAATATAAAAATTAAATCAAAGCCAGCTATTCAAAATGAAGTGACATCCAAAGAGACAATAAAAATTTCAATGGTTCATAACTGGCTATTAAATCGATAGTAGACACAATTAAATATTTACATTTATGTCATAATTAAATTAACAATCTCACTATAAGATATGTAAATGAGCAACACACTCGACAATGAAATCTTCCGCGGGACATTTGTTTACCATTCTGGGCACGTTGTTTGTGCATAAACCCAAAGTCAACAATCAAGTATAAGAGGGCGAATTCATTGACTATAGCTTTTTATTCAAATGACAAGCGTACATACGGCCACTGTATCTACGATAGCATTGTTT
This sequence comes from Dolomedes plantarius, assembly GCA_907164885.2. Classification (NCBI taxonomy): domain Eukaryota; kingdom Metazoa; phylum Arthropoda; class Arachnida; order Araneae; family Dolomedidae; genus Dolomedes; species Dolomedes plantarius. The sequence goes on along the minus strand of OU015502.1, from coordinate 76,792,869 downwards.
TATTCACTTTATAATCAGATTAATATATAATGGCGAAAACCCTCAGGTCCTTTATTAAGTTTGGGTGGATGTGATTTGGTTATGTTAGGTTACGCTAGAATACAAAAGGTTATTCTAACGCTTCCAGCAGCCACGCATAAGCGGTAAAAAATTGAATTGGTTTTGGTAATTGATTGTAATACAGCAAATGGATATCAATATTTAAGCTTCCACCAGTGGTGAAGTTAAGATCTTTGAATTTCTTGTTGGCTGGATTTTTGGAGCGCTACTGTCATATTTTTGCTATACGAGGGCTAAACAGACCAAAACTGACATTTTTTACTTTCTCGCAATTTAAGAACATTCTGGCGGTCTTATTCTACTTCCAGTAAGAACAAAAGCAGTTCTTCATCTTACTAAACCACACGTGCTTGGGAGACCATGTGGAAGACTTCTCATTTGTGGGAAAGGTGTCAAAGCTTTAGTTTAGTTTACGTAATCTCCAATTCCTGATTTATGAGCAATATTTCCTCCAAAGAATCAGTGGGCAAATATTTTGGGTCCTTTGGAAATATTTAGATGTTTTCGTCTGAGGTCTCAGGTACAGAAGGCATTTTCAGTAACTTTTGTTTCATAATGGGGCACACCTATACAATTTTTTTTAACGTGGCTGTAGAATATGTTTTGATTCCAGTTTGTGCCAAGAAGCTTTCCAAGGCTATTGTCAATACCTGCTGGTGGTGAGTTAGAGAACTTACTCATCGTTTACGATGCTCCCATCAAGTGTAAAGTCCTTCTCTATGGCATTATGTATAGTTCCACAAAATGTGACAGATAGTCTATAGTTTTTGAAGGAAAAACATCATAAGCTAAACTGGAGGCTAAGACATTCTAAATGTTACGCTTTTTCATTAGTTTCAAAGGATTGATATAATAAACCAGTGGTGTGCAAACCGTCGATCGTGACCCACAAATCGGTCGCCAAAAAGCTTGGAGGGGCCGCGGCTAGTTTGAAGTAAATTTATGAATTATTTAATTGAAAATATGCTTTAAGTTATCTTGCAAAAAAATATAATTTTCATCCTCGCTGACCTTAACTTTTCTCCACCGAGTACTGATAATAGACCCTTCGGAATGCAAAGAGGGAAATGGTTTGTCTCGGATGAGTCAGTGAGGAGGTGTAAAATGTCGAAGTAGTTGATGTTACAATGTAATCGTTTGTTTTTGTAAATATGTGATAATCATGTGTGTTCTTAAAACATGTGATCGTCCGTGTGTCTGTGCATTTTTATGTCAAGATGTCCTGTGTAATGAAGTCCATATTCTGCTAGTCGGATGTTGTTATTGACTCAAATTAGGAAAATTTGCCGTAATCTATAATTACATATTTTTAATTTTTTGCACATATATATTTTATATGTTAAAATATATAGTATAGGATACTGTTAAATAAGGAGTCAAACGTTCTTACAATAATCAGCAAAAGTCAATAAAATAGTTTATCAACATTTTCTAACTTTTTTTTCTATTTTTTTTGTTAGCATTTTCCTAATTAAAAAAAATTGCCACTACCAAAATATTTCATAGAGGTCCAGTGGTTTTATATTGAAAGAAGCTGAGTTGCGGTAGAAAAATGTTTGCTGACCACCGTAATAAACTATAGGCAGGCTGCAAAAGATATAAACGCAGGTAACAGGAAAAAAATATATTTTTTTCTATTAAATCAATAGCTCTTAGACATACATCTATACACTATTATTTGCCACTAAAATACAACAAGCAAACAGGACAAACAAAATACAAAACAAAATGGCACATAGAAATCTTGGAACAGAAACAACAGTCTAATTGGGGTGATATCCATTGGTCCTCATCAGTTTCCTGTATCTGACATAAAGGCAGTTACTTGATAATGCGGAGCACAGTGGCAAATGCTGTCCATCCATAGGCACTTCCATATCACAAAGAGTGCAGTTTGGGCTTTCGAGAATACCTAACCTGAAAAGGTAATTAGGCAAACAGTCGTGTCCCGTCGCAAGTCTAATGCTGCAGTCACACACATCTAGACACCCAGTCCCCCGACACTTGTTGACACATTTGGGGGTTGATTAGTTACGGTCCTCCCCCTAAGGTTCCTCGAATCTCTTTGATTATCTGCTGAAGAACCGCTCGACCGAAGGATCGCTGCAGAGAGCGCTGCCCATAAATCACACTTTTCCCCCCTGTGTACTTTGCAGTGCAGATGTGTGTGACTGAAGCATTAAAGCAGCAACACTTGTTCTTCTTTGTGCTGAGGGGATATGAAATATTGCATCTTTCCATTCCTTATTTTGTATATCTCTAAATTTTCTCTTTTCATACTGAGAATTCATTTTTCTCTTTATAATTCTTAATGCTGAAATGAAGGGGATTTCCGTAATCAAAAAATATAATATGTAGGAAAAATTGGTGGTTGTTGGGACAAGAATGCGACATGCATTTTTTTTTAATTCTTATCATTACCTGATACCTTTTATTATACCGGTGACACTACTGGAGACCTAAAAAATTAGGTATTGTATTTTTGCTGGCTTTTGTATCCGTGTGATATTATTCATAATTTTGTTGTAATAAACCTTATTATAACTTTCTCATAAGCGATCCTCATGCAGACAGTCTTTTATTGCACTTTGCAATGTTTAATTAAAATCATCGAATTCTAAAACGTAAAAATGATATTTATTTTGAAATCACTTACAATTTAGGCATTCAGAAAATGAAAATGTTATTCAAATTGAGTTAAAGTAGACGGAGGATCAAAATAAAAGAGTAATTAAGTATTTAAAAAAAATCTTAAAAATTAAGCTTGGTTAAAATCCTTTATGGGGTAACTTTTTATTATCGAATTCAGAATGATTCTGCATCCCTTATTCTATTTCTATAAAATTAAAGTAACGATATTTAAATTTTGATAATTCGATTTTATATACTGAAACTTGGCAAATATTAAGATATGAAAATCAGGTTATGCAAATACATCTATCAAACACGATTAATATTTTCTCAGAGTCGCGTAATTGATGCTTTGTCATTCCTAGTAAGGGTGTTAAATTTTTTATTTTTTATTTTAGAGCTACAGAAGTTCAGATGAAGCCTACTGGACTGAAATCCTTTCACCCTTTTGACTGAATATAACAGAAGATCTTAGAAGAGTCAGTAACAGGTATGCTATGTGAAAATTTGTTTTTACACTTTCTTCTTGGTAGAATCCTACTTTTACATGTGTAAGATTTAGTTAAGATTTCCGTAAGCATGGGTAAAAATGTATTTGAGTAATGATTTAGACCAGTGGTCCCCAACCCCCGGGCCGTGGACCGGTACCGGTCCGTGGATCAAATAGTACCGGGACGCTCAAGGAACATTAAATTATTTCCATTTTATTTACTGTGATGTATTTCTCGAGTTAGTGCGACTTTTCTGGTTTGTGCTAATTTATACCTTTGTAACAAAAGAAATCTTGTAACTATTTTAAATTAGTTTATTGTTTATTAAACATTTCAAGATTATGAATTAAAATTGCAGTCATAGCCCCCCTCAGAGGGCCGCGGTAAAATTATCAAACGTTGACCGGTCCGCGGCGATTAAAAGGTTGGGGAGCACTGATTTAGACAACACCAACGCCTTCTATATGTTGTGACTTTTCATACATTTTTTCAGTCTAAGTTAGAAAATATTTTGGAGATTGAATAATTAGATTGATGACGTTGACACTGAACGATTTGTTTTGATGAAAAATAAGATTTTCAATGCTTTCATCAAAGTACAGAAAACTGGTAGGAATGAAAAAGATATTTATGTGAACATAATATGAATTATCTGCGGTGTACTAAAAGCTAGGTCACTTACCCTTTAAAAAAAGAATCCTAGAAATGATTATCGAGCAAGAATTTTACTGGAATAACAGAATAACTGTAGAAATTCTTACAATTGCAGGTAAACTGAAAGAAATTATGAATATATGTATTCCTTACCTCTAGTCTACACAATTATAACTAGTAAAATGTAAATAATTCAACAGAGAAAGATATTAAATTACAGGGAGAATGCAATGAGAGTCAAACGAAATAAATAAAAATCCTGCACTTAGAGCTAAACGCACCATAAATTCAAGATTCTGTAGCATTATAAGAACTAAACCAAAAAACGAGACAGCCAACCGGTCTCTTCATCTGGAGGCCTAATCGAATCAGTTACCTCAAGGGGGAACTCTAGTATATACCGCATAAGTTAAGAAATAAAGCCGGCACAGGTAATAAGCTCACGGGTTATATATTACCTGATCATGCTTTAGCCACAGAAAGCAAGGTTTCTGGTGGAAGAGAAGGCTAGAAGATCAAACCCCAGAGAAATGTAAATAGTGAGGTATTTAATACTGAGAACACGATTTAAAAAACCTAAGTTTTGATTTACGTTGCTTAATTAAAGGCGCGGATATTAAATCTCAACATAGTGTACGGGGATTTTTCTAACTACTATTTTTCCAACCAAAAAGTTTAAGAGCTCAGTGAGGAATGTTTCAAAACTTGAATTTTTTTGTCAAATACACTCATGGACAAAAAAATTAGCGCACCAAGAAGCAGTCATCAAAATGAAACTAAATTTTACATACGTAATGACTACTTTGATATAAGTAAATGATAAGAAAATCAAAGAAAAAGGATAATTTATTTCAGAGAAAAAGGCAAAAGAACGGAGGAGTTAATACTCCGTTGGACCCCCTCTAGCGCGAATGCACGATGCGATACGATCGGGCATTCAGTCATACAAGTTCTGTATGATGTCTTGAGACATTTCGTTCCATATTTGCTGTAACCTTGCCTCTAGTTCGTTCAAACTCGTGGGATGCCCAACTCGTCGTCCCAAACGATCCCAGATATACTCGATTGGAGACAAATCTGGGGATCGGGCAGGCCAAGGAAGAGTAGTAACAGTGCGGAGACAGTCTTGTGACACCCTTGCCGTATGTGGCCGAGCATTGTCTTGTTGAAAAATGGCTCCTGGGAGCCGTTGCATGAGTGGCAACACACGTGGTTGCAGGATTTCATGAACATACCGCTGGGCTGTCATGGTGCCACGGAACAATACTAGGGGTGACCGTGTATTGTAGGCAATGGCACCCCATACCATCACACCAGCTGTGGGAGCGATGTGTCGCTGTACAGCAAAGGCAGGATTGAAGCGTTCACCACGGGCTCTCCACACACGAACACGATTGTCATCACTGCCGAGATTGAATCTGGATTCTTCGCTAAAGACGACCTGGTTCCATTCCGCTGCAGTCCAGTTTCCTCGTGCGCGGCAAAACTCCAAACGGAGGCGTCGATGGGTGGGCGTCAAGGGCAGCACATGTAATGGGCACCGCGATACCAACTGTCCTTCAGCCAGGCGCCTTCGTATGGTTCGAGAAGACACAGAGACCCCTAGTGAAAGTGCTACCTGTGCCTGGATGGCGGCCGATGAAGCAGTTGGCTGTACGCGTGCATTTCTTACGATGTGGCGGTCTTCTCGACGACTGGTCTATCGAGGGCGTCCTGAGCCTGGTCTTCGTGTACATGACATCTCTCGGGTCCACTGGTCCCAACACCTCCTCACAACACAATCAGAGCGGCCTAATTGACGAGCTACTCGCCTAGCTGACCACCCAGCTTCCATCATCCCGACGATTCTCCCCCTCTCAAACTGCGACAACTGCTTATATTGTCTTCGAACACGGCGTAATGGCATGTCTATCTCAGCTCTTCCTTTGTAAATGATTCAGCACACTCAAACAAGCTTTGATTACCTGTTTTATACTCCACAGAGTACGATGTTCAACGTCCTCTACCGGCTATACGTAATGCGCAATCACGCTGCATTTCTAATCATTTGCATATCTCCCCGACATGTACCTTCATTGCAAGTTTCGTTACGATCCCGCAATTATTTCTTGGTGCGCTAATTTTTTTGTCCATGAGTGTAATTCAAGCCTGAAAAACGTCTAGTTATTGAACAAACTAAATTTAAAAATATAATAGACAAAACTTTTTTTTAAAAACATTTCTTTCTATTTAAATATCTCATTTTAGGTACAAGACATAAAATTAGAAATGCATGCACGTTTTTATATTATTAGATAAATTTTCCCCGCATAGCCTCTCATGGGGCTTCAAGATCTTTAAGGTCCACATAAGAAATGCCACAGAACCCTCTAAACGTAATGCATGCTTGTGCTGGATGTGGTTAATTTACCATCATAATAACATTTATGGATTTTTGCCAAATTAATGATCAGAAAACGATCATTAAATACCACTATTTCCTCAATAACTAGCGAGGAAAGAAATAACAGATAATGTTACGTTCTATTCATGACATCATTTACGAGGGAATATATCTATGGAGTGGAGTCGTCATTTGTGAATTTTCTAAAGAGCGGGCTGTAATTAGAGAAAATGTTCAGAAAACGTAGAACAGTAACCTTTCTGAAACAACTGCAACTGGATTAGGCATCAAGGTTATTAAAAGAAATGGGAAATTATTAGACACCTGGTTATTGCACAACTGAGATTCAGTTTTTTAGTCTGTTATAGTTAGTCAATCTTAAGAGAGTAGAATGAATGAACCTTTCCCGAAAAAGCATACACTCATTCAAAAAAAGGTTATAGTATTGCAAGAAGCATGTACTACTAGTAAGAGGAATCATTTACACCAAAAATGTTATCCCGGTGTAGCCTGCAACGGGAAAGTTCTTGTCCATCCTTTAAAAGGACTGTTGACACAGTCGACAAGCAAGCTGGAGGTGGCAAAACTTCAAAAGCGATATTTCTGTAATTTCTAAGGCCGTCTGCACACGGAGCAACTCAAAAGAAACTGATAACTGACTCAAATCACAAACCAGTTCGTGATGAGTCGCAACCTATGTAATTGAATGGAGCCACGCACACGACGCAACTGGTTACAAACCCGTCGGACGGGTTTGCGACTCATCACGAACTGGTTTGTGATTTGAGTCAGTTATCAGTTTCTTTTGAGTTGCTCCGTGTGCAGAGGGCCTTATTGGTGAACCATTTTACTTGTGAGTCGCAAATTTCAGTCAATCCTGCCAACGACGGAAATAACCAAATGTCTGTATGTATTTCAAAATGTTAATAGCTTAAAGAAAACAAAATTGAGATAAATTTTGCTTTTGAAATGCTGTCACACCAGCGTATTTCTATGCTGTAACATATCCCATAATGATAGGGTTTGGCGGATGCCCGGCGAGCGCTTCTTACGTGACTGCATTGTGCCGACAGTTAAGTTTGGTGGTGGCAGCATCATGGTGTGGGTTGTTTTTCATGGTTTGACCTGGGTTCCTTAGTTCCTGTGGTTGGAAACATGAACTCTGAGATGTATGTGGGCATTCTGGACAATGCTGCTCTCCCAACTCTGTGGCAATATTTCGGGGAAGGTACACTTCTCTTCCAGCAGGATAAATACTCCATTCACACATCAAGACTTGCGCGGGCATGGTTTGAGGAAATGGGTGTTCAAAACCTGGACTGGCCTTCTCAGAGCCCCGATCTAAATCCCACTGAACACCTTTGGGACGAATTAGAACGCAGATTATGTAGCCAACCAAATCGACCATCCTCACTGCCAGCACTCATTTCAGCTGTGATGGACGCCTGGAAGTCAATTCATATGTACACCTATCAAAAACTGGTGGAAAGTCTCCCCAGACGTGTGCAGGCTGTCATCGATGCAAAAGGAGGACCAACATCATATAAATATATGCCTCAGGACTCTCCGAGTCCGTACCACTGGGTGTCCGGATACTTTTGGCCAGATGGTGTATATGTATGTATATGTTACGTATATATGTATGTATATATATCTACGTAAGTATATATATATACATATATGTATTTCAAAATTTTGACGCATTTTGGTACTTTTCTGTTTAACTGTTTACTGCTTGTCCAAGTGATACAACCTGGGTTTGGTGCGCTGCCGAAATTATAACTCGTGAGGTACGAACGGACGGTTTTAGAGTCTGAAAGTTTGCTTTCTGGAGGACCGTTAAGTAGGAACGTAATCATACGTTAAAAAGGATATTGAAGGAAAATTAAGTTCAATCTACGAAGCTCCAGTGCTCTTCATTATCTATCTATCAACAAAAAGATAGTGACCGTGCCACGGACATTCAGTGTAAGAAGATCGACACAGTAATTGCAGTGGGTTTATCGGGAAAATGTGTTAGCGATATGAACTAAGAATTACTTTGAGGGTCCGTTAATTACTTGCCTTTCCGAAGTTTGACGTCATGTTTTGCTTTTCCATTTTTAAGCCGATTCAAGTTAAGGGGATTCAATTTATAATTAAGCCGAATCACCGACGCAAGTTTCGTTTAGATTACGTCATGTTTGGCAAACTGCCGTGCGTCATATAATTAAACATAAAAGTCTTCAGTTTCCGGTAGATGGCGTATTTCGAAAAAGTTACGTAGTTCAACCCGATATTTGAATATCGGCTTTTGACATGAGTATATAAGCCTTCAGCACATTCAGGAGCACATCAAGGAGCTTGTGCTTGAGCTGAGGAGATAACTGGACGCTGTATCAAGCCTGCCTAGCTTAAGGTAACTTTTGTATCATTTCCGTATTAGAGCTCTATGATAGTCCATCATAATATAGAAATAAACTGAGTTTACGAAGTATTTTAATAGAAAAACCCAGCTTATATTACCAGTTGTTATTAGTGAGAAGGAAGATATTAACATTGTTGTTTTAACTAATTTTTCAAATGAATAAACTTTTATTATGTTATTGTTAAAAGGCTTGTCGTCTATACATTATTTTTGAGCATTTAAGTATCCAAGTTTGAGCATCCAAGAGTTTTAACGTATACCCTTTTTTAACAAACATGGCTTTTACTGCACATTTTTACTCTGCTATTTAAAGATATATATTAGAAGGATTATAAGAATTGTTGACGTGCATGTTTTACATGTACGCTAACAACCCTCTAACTTCACGTCACCTCGACGCATTTTTCTCTCACGAGTCCCTCCAAACTCAAATACGAATTCCTCAAATGACCAACACCGTTGCGCCTGCAATCGAGAAATGATCACCATCGGTCCGCTATCAAAAGCGCCGGCGATACTTAATATCCCCCGCGAGTGTCCCACAACCCCGAAATAAATCACCTCCGGATCGCCGATGCCTTATCGCTCAGCCGGCCATTATCATGTGCGTTCGTGGGCCGCTGGAGAAAAAATTGTCACTCATTGTCAAGGGTTCCTTCTGGTGGACTCCACGGAGAAGAAAAGGCCGTGCATGGAAATGCGATTGGACTCGGGGAACGCGGGCAGAATACCATATGAGAAGACACTACTCTCTCTCTCTCTCTGCTTGGAAGAGTTCGGCGGAGGGATGCGTGGAAGACAGGGGATGCCTGGTGCGACAGGATCGGGATGTATCAACAGGTGGGAGTGTCTCGATCTCGTTAACAGGGTTCGGCTCGTTGAAGACTCTGTTATTGGATTATTTCCTTATCGGGATGTCTGGCGATTTGGGCTGGGATTTGGGTTTATCGAAAATTACTCGCTAAAAGTGATAGGGAAAGTAACGGGAAGAATCAATCATGACCTTGGCAACGATTTGTGTCAAGGACGTTAACCTCGAATATGTAATTTTATTTAAATGCTCAGATTGTAATTTCGGGTGCATTCTTAAGGAGCTCATAAAATTTTATTTTTAACGTAGAATTACGTTCCCCAATAACGGTCGTTCGGAGAGAAAAAAAATTGTCCTGCGTCGCGAGTTATAATTTTGTCAGAGCGCCAAAGCCAGTAGCAGTAAACAAACAAACAAACAAACAAAAAGTAAGCATACGATAAGTAATCCTACATCCTACGTTAATAACCCGCGGTAGTTTCGTTAGAGGAGACTACCTGAAATATATATATATATATATATATATATATAAGAAATTAACAAAGATGTGTTTGCGACCAAACAATATAAAAAAAGCTAAAAAGCCAAAACATAAATTTAAATTAACAATGAACATTAACAATGAACATTAAAACTCTTGTAAGCTTAAACTTCCCGCTTGATACGCTACTTATGAATTACGAAATAACAGTTTTATAACAAAGAAAATCAAGAGATCCAACTCAGTTTAATATCCAAGTTCTGATATTTAAGCATAAAATACCAAATTTCTTATACATTCAGTGTGGTATACAATACATCACAGTTACACTATAAGTAAGCTTTAACTGCAAAAATGCTCATATATCATTATTTTTATGCATGCAGGGACATAAAGGCCAGATCAAAATTTTGGGCGAATGCTTCAGTTCCAAACTGAGCCGACGCTGAATCACACAAATAAGTTATTAATTTCTTCTCGCTTGTCCATCTAAGAAATTATATTATCTTGTCCAAATGTTCGAATAGGGGTTTCAGGAACCAGTATAATAATATGGCTTTTAAATGTGAGACACCTTAACATATCGCTTAACATATTTCATACATACTCCTTTCAACAACGTCATATCTCAGAAATCGGCGATTTTTAGTTATGCTTATTTTCAGAATGCCCTGAAAAGTAGTATATCCCTGCAAGATCGTCATATGTCACCGCTCAATATTTAACCGCTAGAGAGAAGAATTAAAATTTCTTATCAATACATTTCAATGTACTTTTAAACTTTCAAATCATACTCTTGAAAAATCTTGTTTTTTGAGATATGACGTTCTTCAAAGGAGTGGGGGATATGCTGTTTCTGTAGTAAGTCTAGACGAAAATTTTCAAGAAAACTTAAGTCTGTAGCTGTTATATCTATACTTTTAAAGGTTGGTTGGGGCTCTCCTCTTCTCTTTTTGCTGAACGAGGGCTAGTTAGACCTGCACCTACTGCTTATGGTGCATACAGATTGGTACAGAGTTCTCTGCCTGCAGATCCCCGACTCCTGTTATCACATTAGTCACGGTAACATTAGACACGGTATTTAGAACCACCCCCATTCCAATGAACACGTGTCTTCCAGATATTCCCCCATTTAGAACCCCCCCCATTCAAGCCGCCAAAGTCTCTCGTGTTTCTTGATCTAGTATCCCCCACCCCCACTGTCACCATTTGACCCCCGGGACCTCGGGTTCTCCTTTGATGCTATGCATGCGGACCGCCAGAGGAGGAGATCAGCGCATATACAGAGTACAGAAAGAACATTAATCACTGTCAGATGCAGAGAACTCTGTACCAATCTGTATGTGCTATTAGAGTGGGTTCTGAGTGGCAAAAAATATCCATGCCAAATTTGGGACTCGTACCCACAGACTCCGATCCGAATGCCAAAGTCCGACTGCTTTGAAAGGAGGAAAATCTCAAAATATTCAATTTCATCGATGTGTCCTGATGTTTTTGAACGACTACTAAAGTTTCCGGTACTGTGAAATTGAACATGCCTTTAAGTAATTGAATCTGATGCGTACCAATTTTTCATCATATGCTATTATTATTTTTGTTTTTCTAATACGGAGGCACTTATCGTGAGAAATTCACCTTTTGTTATTCACAGCTAAGTCTTGTTGGCTACTTTATTGTGGGGGAATCATTTAGGTGAGCCAGCATCATACTCTATTATAAGATTTTATATCCTCGCAAACTTTTGATTCACTTTCAGAAACATAAAAATACTTTCTTCATGCTTCTGGGGAATTTTGGGTAGAATAAAACCATCAAATGGGAAATTTCTTCTAAAACCTGTATTGAAATTTTAAAAGAATGTCCATATAGGACAGTTTGATAAGTAAATTAAAATTTACGCATATGTTATTGTATTCTCGTGATACGAAGCATTGAGGAATTTGGTAGAAGACAAATCTGGTTTGAATTATGGAAAAAAAGTCATAATTTTAGAACATAAATTTTAATCAAGAGAAGTTTCATAAAACATAATATCCTTTTGAAAAATGCATATATTTTTAAAATTTTGAATAGATACTTCCCATGTTGTCCATGTTGTAGTTTTATGAGTTGTTCGGATGGGTGGTTGAATTTTATTGACAGTGGAAAACACGGGCACATTGTACCAACCTGACAGAATAGCGTAAAACCACTAAATACCTGTGGATATCAGTATGATAATTGGCTATGCTAACAAGGGTTTTTGAAGGGATATGTAACCATAGCATAAAGTCGTCCAAGATTATGAAAAGTACGAGAAATGGGCACTATTCTCGCGCTAGTTCTATCCACTTTCGACACATTCTGAATTGCTGAATTTAGATGTTAATCCCAATAACAGCTTAAAAACAAAGAAAATCATGTGACCCGTTTAGTTTATTTGCATAGGTCTGATATTTAAGCACAAAACACCAAATTCCTTTACATTCAGCATGTAAAAGTTACGTGACGTTATGGATACAAGTAATGCTCTTGCATTCTAACTGGCACATCGATCATTTTGTTGACCAAAGTCGCCGAGTGGTATTGTCATTTTGTTACTAACTGTATAGAAATGTTTTTTTTTTATTAAATATTTTCTTAAATGACCTGTTTTGCAGTAAATTTACGTGACGTCATGGATACAAGTAATTCTCTTACATCCTAACTAGCACTTCGGGCATTTTGTTGACCATAGTCGCCAAACGGTATTGTCATTTTGTTATTAACTGTATGTAAATGTTCTTTTCTGCTTTGAATCTTTTCTTAAATGACCGATTTTGCAGTAATTTTACGTGACGTCATGGATACAAGTAATGCTCTTAGATCCTAACTGGCACATCGAGCATTTTGTTGACCAAAGGGTCGCCAAGTGGTATTGTCATTTTGTTATTAACTGTATAGAAATGTTCTTTTCTGTTTGAATCTTTTCTCAAATGACCTATTTTGCAGTTAATTTACGTGACGTCGTGGATACAAGTAATGCTCTTAGATCCTAACTGGCGCATCGAGCATTTTGTTGACCATGCATAGTCGCGAAGTGATATTGTCATTTTGTTACTCTTTGCATAGAAATGTTCTTTTCTGTTTGAATCTTTTCTTAAATGACCTATTTTGCAGTTAATTTGCGTGACGTCGTGGATACAAGTAATGCTCTTAGATCCTAACTGGCGCATCGAGCATTTTGTTGACCATGCATAGTCGCGAAGTGATATTGTCATTTTGTTACTCTTTGCATAGAAATGTTCTTTTCTGTTTGAATCTTTTCTTAAATGACCTGTTTTGCAGTAAATTTACGTGACGTCGTGGATACAAGTAATGCTCTTAGATCCTAATTAGCGCATCGAGCATTTTGTTGACCATGCATAGTCGCGAAGTGATATTGTCATTTTGTTACTCTTTGCATAGAAATGTTCTTTTCTGTTTGAATCTTTTCTTAAATGACCTATTTTGCAGTTAATTTGCGTGACGTCGTGGATACAAGTAATGCTCTTAGATCCTAACTGGCGCATCGAGCATTTTGTTGACCATGCATAGTCGCGAAGTGATATTGTCATTTTGTTACTCTTTGCATAGAAATGTTCTTTTCTGTTTGAATCTTTTCTTAAATGACCTGTTTTGCAGTAAATTTACGTGACGTCGTGGATACAAGTAATGCTCTTAGATCCTAATTAGCGCATCGAGCATTTTGTTGACCATGCATAGTCGCGAAGTGATATTGTCATTTTGTTACTCTTTGCATAGAAATGTTCTTTTCTGTTTGAATCTTTTCTTAAATGACCTGTTTTGCAGTAAATTTACGTGACGTCATGGATACAAGCAATACTCTTAAATCCTAACTGGAGCATCGAGAATTTTGTTGACCATGCATAGTCACCAAGTGGTATTGTCCTTTTGTTACTCACTGTATAGACATGTTCTTTTCTGTTTGAATCTTTTCTTAAATGACCTGTTTTTGCAGTAAGTTTACGTAATGTCATTGATACAAGTAATGCTCTTAGATCCTAACTGTCGCATCGGGCATTTTGTTGACCAAGTCACCAAGTGGTATTGTCATTTTGTTATTAACTGTAGAGAGATGTTCTTTTTTGTTTGAATCTTTTCTTAAACAACCAGTTTTTGCAGTAACTGGCATGTTTTAGTCGAGTGTATAATTTACCCTTTTGAGTTTTTGAAGCTCATTCACGAGGGAGTTACACGTGCCTTCATATCTTAAACTTCGAATTATATCTCAAGTCATTTTAATACCTATAAATAATTCACTAAAAAAAAGCTTTCACTTTGAATTATTCATTGGTAGGTATTACTTACATCGTATTATCTTAGAACGAAAGATAACAGCATTTAAAAATAAACCGGATAGAAAAGTTTTAACATTGATTTAATCTGACGTTTAAATAACAGCCAAGATACTGCATAATGTGTTTTGGCGAGAATTCGTAATAAAATGGAAGATTGGTTATTTAAAAGCTTCACAATATTAGTAGGGCTTTGACTAGTTTCATGCCTATAAATCAATATTTTTATAGAGCGATGGCATAATCTTGTATCAAACTAAGCAGTTATTGAAATTTATTAATACAGTAAACAAATAGACAGAAGAAACAACTTTTGTGTTATCCATATATAATTACAGAGAGAAAATAGTATTTTATCTAAATGAGGCAATCCTTAGAAAAATATAAATCTAGACTTACTCCAAAAACATAGCTCTTAAGGCATCTGTGTACTAACGCTATTGGATTTACTCATTTCAGTGTTAACCAATGGAGAAAATTTGTCTACTATTTACAGCTAAATGCTGTTAATCGAATAAAAATGGTAATTTTAGAGAGCCTTAACTTTTCTGCACCTTGCAACAGGATTAATTTTATAAATTTCGTCCACCAAAGGAATTTAGGAGCGTTTTAAACACACTATATCAGATTTTTCCCCGAATAATTTAAATTTTAAAATATTATTTGCATTTTTTTAAAAACGAAAAATGCCCGAAGGGGTTAAATTTATTTTCCTATCACGAAGTACGATTAAAAAATCTTAAATCCAAGTTGGCGATCCTTGAACACATTTTCTCCATAGGTTCTCCGTAGGTAGGACACATTTTCTCCATAGGTTCTCCATAGGTAGAACACATTTTCTCCATAGGTAGGACACATTTTCTACATAGGTTCTCCATAGGTGGGACACATTTTATACATAGGTTCTCCATAGGTCGGACCCATTTTCTACATAGGTTCTCCATAGGTAGGACCCATTTTCTACATAGGTTCTCCATAGGTAGGACACATTTTCTACATAGGTTCTCCATAGGTAGGTCACATTTTCCCCATAGGTTTCTCCGTTCACAGCAGCCTTAACAACATAGGAAAATATACACATAGAAAGATGAAACGTAAAATTTGACAAAAAGAAACAAAAATAGATAATTAAGTTAGTATTGTTGACACTCATATTTAAACGAAGAAAATATCTTTAACACTGTAGCAATAATGAACTCTCTTTGTATATGATTTTAAGTTTATGTTCTTCCCCTTCCTCAAGTTAATTCCTTCCAAGACTATATAAAATTGCAATGGGTAAAACTTGGTAAGTTTGACAATGTGTAGAACCAGTTTTCTAGACGACTGAATTTATTGTTAAGCTTAAAAACGGAATTGTTTTGTTAACATTGCGCGTAGAAACTTTATTTAAATACCAAATTACATAACTTAAATATGTTGGAAAGGGAATTTAATACAAACACTTATTAAGAAATACGCGAAAGTAGTTGTTTACAATGGTAAGTGGAAGAAAGTGGTCACTAAAATCTTAAACATGATGGAAAAGAAATTGAAAAAAAATATATGAAATTGAGTTGAACGATAACAGTTGTTTATCAGCTGTCCGTTCGCTATCATTGAGCGATCGATCGCTTTTCGTAGAAATGATCCTCAAACTTGCACACCTCGATACTGGAAAACGACAAAAACGACAGAAAAAAAACGACAAGAAAAAACGACAGAAATGAAAGACTTAAAGATTGTACAATAATGTTTCGAGTAAAATACCTGCCAAAGGCTCAGCATAAGTGGGAAGATATCAGATAGGTGAAACAGTTTAAGTCAATAAAACATGGAACCTATGATAGAGCAGCAGTGTTTTAACAAAGAGCATGCTGAAAGAAGTTTTAAAACACTGAAATGCATAATGTCCTGCTATTTTTTGATTTTTTTTAGAATTTTAAATTCAAGTATTTCATTAAGTAACGAAGCGTGTTAACCTTATATAATACCGCTCTAAAGCAGTTCTTTGTTCTATGAAAATGTCATTACTGTGGATAAAGAGAGACATAGTTTCATTAATTTTCTCTAAATTTGGTTTTGCTTTAAATTATATATATATATATATGTATGTATGTATATATATATATATATATATATATATATATATATATGTATATATATATATATGTATAAATATACATATATATATATATATATATATATATATATATA
Organism: Dolomedes plantarius; assembly: GCA_907164885.2. Classification (NCBI taxonomy): domain Eukaryota; kingdom Metazoa; phylum Arthropoda; class Arachnida; order Araneae; family Dolomedidae; genus Dolomedes; species Dolomedes plantarius. The sequence continues at coordinate 76,776,439 of OU015502.1, read as the reverse complement.
TATATATATATATATATGTATATATATATATATATATATATATATATGTATAAATATACATATATATATATATATATATATATATATATATATATATATATATATATATATATATATATATATATATATATATATGTATACATATATATATATATATATGTATAAATATACATATACATACATATATATATATATATATATATATATATATATATATATATATATATATATATATATATATATATATATATATATATATATATATATATATATATATATCGATCGATAGGTAGAGAGATAGGCAACTGTGCAATGTCCATAGACTTATGCATATGTCTTCCTTTTTACAAGAGTATTGCTTCAACTATGATCGAGTTATCTGAAGACATCCTGTCATATATCACGCTCTAAGTACACCGTCCCATAATGGAAGCCTGTCAATGTATGACAATCATTTTCAATTGTGAGAACATTCATTCTTTTCTTTCCCATTTTGATTTGTGGCCGAATGGTGGAAACATAGTTTATCCTAGACCCGAAATCGAGCTGCCGTATGGAAATTGACGCGATCGGAATTTTCTCCCCCTCAGAAAATGGTCAGAGCCAAATGGGTGAAGGCATTTACCGGCATCAATTTCGCCATCCGTCCAGAACTGACGGCCAGCATCTGCCCGATTCGCTAATTCCCGGCGGAGAAGAGAAGACAATAAATTACCCCACGGAATAGTCAAGTCTAAAAATAGCCCTCGTTTGCCTGCATGTGAATGAACTGCGTAACCGATCCCGGCCCGGCGCGGAATACCAAGCAGTTGGAAATCGGTCGGTTGTGCGCGCTTGTTTCCGGCTGCCCCGTCCGATAATTCAGTCATTGTTCAATTTCGCTCTCCTGCCGCGTTTATTCATCCCGATTATCTATTTATCCAGGGATGACAACTTCTGTTGCAGCCGATGAAAGGTCTTTCTTTTCCCTACAGGCATGGCAGACGATGAGAATACATATGGTGGTACGGATGCTCCTGTAAATAAATAAATGCATTTATATATAGTATCCTTCAAGTGAGAGTAAGCTATTTTTAGTATTCGCATCTCCCCAGAGGTGTCCCTTATCTTAATAAATTTTCGAAATTTGCATACGCAAACAGAACACGAGATAAATGAATCATAAAGAACGTCTAAAAATAGTAAGAAATTGAGGAAATGGTTATATGTGAGTGGTTTGCGATTGATTAGAGTGCGTAGAGAACAAAGAACTTTCGTTGGATCGTGGAACACGTCTATAGTTGAGGCTTGTTAGAAAAAAGTTCGACAGCGCGTGATTAAAAATTCATCTCTAGATTGATTAGCATTTTCATTAGCTGTGAAAAAAATTCAGATTTATCGGCTGGGACAATAGAATGGTGTCTTGTTCTTGCTTGAATTCACGGGCAGGCATCAAAACCCCCTGTGAACTGAAAACTTATGATTTCTCTAGGTGATTACGCTGAACTCTAAAGTTCCCAGCAGGAAGTATAAGGTATTTTATTTCCGGTATGAACTTAGTGAGATCGACGTGAGACTCAGAAGAGAAAACACCAGTTGAAGCTGCTTGAAAATTTTCCTTGAATATGTTTTAAGGCTGCTGTGTACTAACCCTATTGGATTCGGTAACCTCAATGTTGACCTATGGAGAAAATTTGTCTACTATTTACAGCTTACATAAATGCTGATAATTGAATAAAAATGGTATTTTCAGATAGCCTGGACTTTTCTGCACCTTGAAACAGGAATCATTTTATAAATTTGTGCACCAAAAGGATTGATGAGTGGTTAAAACACTCTATACCAGATTTTCCTCCTGATAAACTTAAATTTAAAAATATTTGCATTTTTTTAAATGAAAAAAGCCCCAAGGTGTAAAATTTCTCTCTCAATTACGGGGTACAATTTTTAAAAAATCTTTAAATCCAAGTCGGAAATCCTTGGACAAATTTTCTCCATAGGTCAAGAATGATTTGAGAGAATCCAAAAGGGCTAGTACACACCAGCCCTAAACATATATACGGTCTGCTCTTAAGCGTAACCAATTAGGGATTCAAATGTATGTTGTCAAAAAAGATATATTAGAATTTTAACACTAAATTTTTTAAATATGATTACGCTGAACTCTAAAGTTCCCAACAGGAAGTATGAGGTATTTTATTTCCGGCATGAGCTTAGTGAGATCAAAGTGGGAATTAGAAAAGAAAGCGTCTGTTGATGCAGCTCGAAAATTGTCCTTGAATATCGTTTAAACATATATACGATCTGCTCTTAAGCGTAACCAATTAGGGATTCAAGTATATGCTGTCAAAAAAAAATACGTTAAAAATTTAACACTAAATTTTTTAAATGTGATTACGTGGAACTCAAAAATTCCCAACAGGAAGTGTAGTGTGAGGTATTTTATTTCCGGTATGAACTTAGTGAGATCGATGTGAGACTTAGAAAAGAAAGTGCCAGTTGATGCAGCTCGAAAATTTTCTTTGAATATTTTTTAAACATATATAAGGTTTGCTCTTAACACTAGAAAGACGGGAATTTTTTTCTTACTAAAAAGACGGAACGCAGTCATTTTGAAGGGTTAAAAACAAAATCAAAAATTTTAAATATTTAAATTTAAAAAAAATGGTTAAATACTTAAAATTTTGAACTATTTCATAAAAATATATAATAAATTAGTATATATATTTAGGTATATACCGGGTGTCCCAAAAATGACCGACGATTTGAAAAATCAATTAAAGAAAAACGGATGGTGATAGAAATGTACGGTTTGCTGCATTCTGCTTAGGTAATCAGGGAATTTATTCTCCCCAATTTTCAAAATTAGTTACAAAGTTCGTCAACAGATAGCGCTTCTGACTGGGAAAAACTATAAAACAATGTTTTCAAAGCCAGAAGCATACGCAAAGTCGCATGGATTGGCCTCCCTATTCGCCAGATTTGACGCCATGAGATTTTATTCTTTGATGGTACTTGAAAGACAGGTGTATCGTCACAATCCACAAACTGTAGATAAACTAGAACAGTACATCTCTGCTGCTTGACAAAACATTCAAACTGAAATGTTTCCAAGGACGTCTGCGAATTTTGATCTCAGATTGTGCCCTGTTGTTGCTGCAAACGATGGTTATTTTGAAAACATTGTTTTACAGTTTTTCCCTGTCAGCAGCGCCATCTGTTGACGAACTTTATAACTAATTTTGAAAATTCGTGAGAATAAATTCCCTGGTTACCTAAGCAGAATGCAGCAAACCGTACATTTCTATCGCCATCCGTTTTTCTTTAATTGAATTTTCAAATTGTCGGTCATTTTTGGGACACCCGGTATTATGCCGACCTACCAACCTGGTATGGTTTATCCGTAAAAATATATGCATGGTTGGAGCAGTCCTTATTTTTCAACACCAATATTTCAGAAAAGCCAATATTTCTGTTATTTGCAAAAAGGGGAAGAGACAAAAAGTAACTAACATTTTTTCCGGTATTATTTCAATGATTTCTGCCTGTTTTCTACATTGCCGTTAAATTGGCGGCTTTCAGACTTCGTAGGTATACAACGCATTTTCTCTCCCTCTTTACTATCGAATATAATTTTGTAAATGTACGTGCATGTTTCGTGCAAAATTAGAAAAAGTCGTAAAATTAAATAAAATTTCAGAAGCCTAAGGACATAAATATAGACACAGCTATCAATAGTATGTCCGAAACCGTCAAAATGACGGCAGCCGTCTTTCTAGTATTAAACGTATGCAATTGTATATTATCAAAAAAGAGACATTAAAATTTCAACATATATTTCAATAAAGCTTTGTTTAACCTTTAGCTTACGGGGATAATTTTTCTGATTCCCTCTTTAGAACGGGAAATCCCATACCCCTTTGTACGGAAAGGCATTAAGGGGGTTAAATATATATATATATATATATATATATATATATATATATATTCTTGGGATACATGCTATTCCACCCCGTAAGGAAATGGTTAAGTTTATAGTTTAAAGTCGTGGTGCAACCATGAGGGGCAGTATTTTATAATGCATGTTATCAGTATATTGCAAGTAGAGTATTCTTTATGCATTATACTTGGGACCAAAAGAGTTTCGATTTTTTGGAACGTTTATTTATAAGGAATAAGTTATCTTAAGAATGAGGCCCAAGTTTGGAAACAAATTCAACTTATGTTTTATATATTGCTTGTACACACAATTTGAAGGTAATATGTAGAATGTATTTAGTATTTTCATGCATGGAACTAGGTTTATGGGAACTAAACCAACTGAAAGATCAGCTGTCACAACTTCAGCCATCTTTGCGGACAATTTGTAGTTGATTGGCTTCATCATCATTACTGGTGATGCCAAACAACTACTTAGAGATGCTAAACGGGTGATGGCAAACTACATTAGTTAATTGTTACTTGATAAGCATCAAATTACTCTTATTCACGTGCAAGTACATAAAACTAGAAAAATACGACACTCCGTTATTACAATAATGAAAATGTGGTCACTTTTGGATTTTTTAGCTTATAAGGACATATATTTTCTAAAACAATTTCAGATTTTTCATTTCCGGATAAAGGATATTCAATCTATGTTTGTACAATTGGCAAGGTGTACAATTGGCAAGGTACAATTGGGGGCTGCAATGTCCTCCAAGTTCTGAAAATTACCTCTGGGGGTGCGGGGTCAAGTGTTCTGGTCTCGTCACTTGACTCGGTTCAAAATTGTGTGACTGGTCCTTTGGCCAAGTCGGAGTCCGACCCTTGAGGTGCCAGTCAAAACTGGAGCAGTACCTTCCTCGCCCATAGCTTCGGGACTTGATCTGATGTTGCTGTCGGTCAAGTGGCATAAGCAACGTCAACAACAACACAACTGGCAATAAAATCTCATCTTCTGACTTCCGTTCTTATTATATTGACTATACGTAGTTATATATTATTACAATGATTATATGTAGGAACAATTCCTGGTATAACGTCATCTTCTAACTCCATTTTTTAGTCAAATACTATAAATCTAAGTAAAGGTACATATTAAGTACGTTAGGAATGAGTAAAGCGTACTCTTCGACATTTGAAGAAAGTAAAAAGCATTATATTTCCAATCATTCTAATAATTCCAACTCAAAGAATGAACCCATGTAAATTTATTTATTGAAATAAAATCAACATGGTACAACACTTTGCACCAATATTTCCTCTCCAATTAATCTCATAAAAGAAACATTCAAATATTAACAATTTGGGAACTGGCATCAGTTAATAGAAAAATAAAAAATACAATAAAACGGTAAAATAAAAAATACTGACTTGCGACTTCTAAATTGGTTTGACATTAACACAGATCTGCGACTCCCAGTCAAAATATTTTACCACTTGGAAATACGAAAACTGGTGAAATGTCTACAGTGTGTGGTTTAATGCAGTGGTACAATCGTGAAAAGCCTTTTTTGAATATTTTGGAAATAATAATTCACGTTTTGATGTACCTGACAACTTTACAGTCTCACCTAACACTTTGCATAAAGCATTTCTAGCAATTTTACAACTTGATATAATATTTTTCCTATCCCCTTCAATAAATGCGGATACAAAATACAAGTTTACATCAACATCGACATAAAAAAGTCCAATCTTGTCTGATCGGTTCGATTATGGACACATTAAAGTCCATGAAGATATGCTTGTGATCACAACATGCTTAGGATAATAGACAGCAAGTACCCAGCAATCACAGTATTCCCGTCTTTCCCTAATGGCCTACTATTTTCTATGCCCATATTTATGACAAAAATCTAGTCTATAAATCTATTGTCACGCCTGTCACTGACAAACTTTTGATTCATTCCTATCCATCCCCATCAGACATCTGCTGAGAGAATCGTTCCGGCTTACGACGAGTGGAACATCTGATCTCACGGGTGGTCTGTAAGTAACACATAGGCTTTGATGACCCCTCCGCGTCCTGTCGATTGTTAAGTCAGTTTTACACTAGCTTTGCGATAATTCACCGAGATATTTCAAGAATTGGAGAAATTTCGAATGTTCTTAGCCAAGCAATCAAACAGCAGCGATGCATTTCGACGGGAGATGGATATCGGCGTAATAAATCAAGATATCAATCGGCGTTTGCAATCGAAATCACCATCAGTGTTAAAAACTGCTACTGAATTCATAGTAAATTCCCATACACTGATGATACATTCTCAAAAGACGTGTAAGCAAAAAATATTTGGATTAATATTGGGGCTCTCTATTGTATGCAAAGTAGAGGTGAGTTAAAGCCCTGTTTTCAAGGTCCTGGCTATCCGAAAGACTGATTGTGGAGATTTCAAAGTCCAAACGGTCCCGAAGCTGAATCTGATGCAATTAAAGTAAATAAAAAGGAAATATGTGGTTTTAAATCTATAGTAATAAAACTTTTAATGGAAAGATGTTAATGCAAATAATATTAAACATTAACATTTAAACATTATTTTGTAATGCACTTAATAAAAAAATAATAATGTTCAATGATGTTTTAGAAAATGCAAATAATATTTTAAAATTTAAATTATTCTGGGATAAACTCTGGTATAGTGTGTTTTAAGCTCTCATAAATTCCTTTGGTGGATGAAATTTATAAAACATTGTTTTACATTGTTTAATGCAAATAGTATTAAAAATTATTTTAAAAATAATGTTTAATATTATTCGAATTTTTTAAAACATTATTATTAAACATTAATATATTTTTATTATTTGCATTTTTTTAGAGACAGAAAATTTAATTTATTTTTTAATCGCAGTTTTAATGCTTTTATTTTATTAAATCTATAAAGATAAATACTCATATAAAAATGCTTTCACTACTTGAATTTTTTAATTAATTAAAATCAAAATTTAAAGAATACTTAGGTTTGGAAATATCTGCCGAGCTCTTATTGCATATTTTTTTCCATTTTGTACAAATGGAATGTTTCAAAATAATTTGTTTTCCGTATGAAAAAAAATATAAAATTTTTAATCACTTTTGAAGACCCCAAAGTCTATTTTTCTGGGTAATTTTTGCTTTAAAGAAATATTTCCCTGAAAATAACTTAATGAAAACAGAAAAAAAGAACTTGCAATTCAATGCTTGCACTTTTGCGTAACGGCGTTTGACGATTTTGAAAACAGAATACATGTGAATTTAGTTTGTTTACATAAATATTGTGCGAAAAATTAAAAAAAAATTATAAAAGTTAGCAGTTTATAAAGTCTGTGGATAGTGGAAACGACTAAAAAGTGATTAAAATTAGATAAAAGAAAGTGAAAAAGAATAATTAAGTGAAGATTTGTGCTATTAAGAGAGAAAAGGAGAGAAAAATAGTCAAGTTTATATGATTCAACGGAAAATTTAAAAACGTGGTATATAAAAAGTTATTTTTATCTTGTAATTATTACGGACTAAAATGTGGAAAAAAAGTGCGCATTAAACTGCAGATTTTACGGTAGGTTTAAAGTACAAATGTACAGAAAGGTACTAAGACACAGTGCAGCATAAAAAGAAATATCTTGCAATGTAATCGTAGCAAGAATAAGCGATTTCGGTTATTTGATTCTAAAACCCTATAGTATATATTAAGCCAAGAAAATAAAAAAGCGCTTTTTTCGAGAATCCTTCGTCCCCGACCTCCTTAACCCTCTTAACATTTTAGAAGTATTTTTCCATCACACGCGTTCAGCTTCAAAAGTGGTTGTGACAGATTATTCATCCTCAGTTGTGTGTTCGAAAGTGTCTACGATGGCAGAATCCTGACGCTTTTGAATAACGAAACTAGAGGCTGGAATAATTCGTCAGAAATGCTTGTTTCAGCTGATAGAAAGTAACCGATAAGAAGTTCCAAGCTCTCTGAGGGTTAAACATTTAAAGACTCCCTTTTTGAATGAAGAGTTAAATTTATAAATAAATTTAGATTTTTTAATCTTTCTTTTTCTGATCTCTTCCCAGTCCCTCTTTTCCCTGTCCACGTTGAAACGAAAATAAACCAATCATAGGCGTTAAAAATTTCATTGCTAATCGTTTGGAGGCATATGATTGGTTTATTTTCGTCTCAAAGTCATCTTTTCCTTAACGCAACGCAACGGACTCCTATGTGAACAGGCCCTAATTCGTTACACCGTCTAAAAGCAATCATATATAAATATTATTAATTTAAAGCATCAAAATTGAATTTTAGAATTCATTTATTCCTTAACACACCTTAAAGTGACCCTTAAAAGTCATTAGCCCCTGAAATCGGAGAAAAGCAAACTTACAAAATTATACATAAGTGCTTAATGGTTTATAGTAGCTTAAGGCTATAAAATACTTGATAAACTCTGTTATTTCTATTTAATTCAGTTGAAATAGATCTAGAAAAATTCGCCCAAATAAATCTCGGTGGTCTATGGGAACGGAACGTCCAGCTGAGCTCGAACCCCCAGGGCTCGAAGTAAGTTTCAGTATTTGAGGGAAAAAAATACTTAATTGGAGACTCGACAAAAATTGATGTCTCTAAATTTACTTACATCATGGTTTTAAACAGTTTTCTTAAGTCTGCTGTGTACTAACCCTATTGGATTTGCTCACCTCAATATTAACCCATGAAGAAAATGTGTCTACTATTTACAGCTATATAAAGGCTGATAATCCAATAAAAATAGTATTTTCCGATTGCTTGAATTTTTCTGCGCCTTGCAACAGGATTCATTTTATAAATTTCGTCCACCAAAGGAATTTATAAGCGCTTAAAACACACTATACCAAATTTTACCCCATAGTAATTTAAATTTTAAAATATTATTTGCTCTTTTTAAAATAAACGAAAAATATCCCAAGGTGTAAAATATCTTTCTTTATTGCGGAGTACATTTTAAAAAGCCTTTCAATCCAAGTTGGCAATCCTTGGACCCATTTTCTCCACAGGTTAACACTGAGGTGAGCGAATCCAGTTGGGTTAAACTTATATATATATATATATATATATATATATATATATATATATATAACCCCCTTAATGCCTTTCTTACAAAGGGGTGGTGGTGAAACTTCCCGGTCTAAATTGCGAACCGGAAAAATGAGCCCCGTAATCTAAAGGTTAATACACAGCAGCCTTAATATAATATCTAAAAGCAATCAGAGGTATATCACGTACAATAATTAAAAATATTTTGTCAATATAATCTTTGCGAAAAATATTCACTTCGTTAACATCTCTGTTAAGAAATAATATTGCCATTTTTGATACAAATTTTTCAATGAAATAATGTAAAAACATTTTTCTGCGTGAAATAAAGCATATTTAAAGTTTTTATGGTCTTAAATAGAAAGTGTTTCTTCCCGCTAGTTAAAATCAATGAACTTAACGAAGTATAATGCGTTATTTATTTACTTACGCATTATTTTCGTCTCACTTCACCTTTCTAAAATCACCGAATAGATCAGCTCTTTCACGCGAGACTCCTAATTAATTCTTCAAACTCCCATTTACGACAGGCCATGCTTGAAAGAAAAATAAACGCTGTTGAACGTGTGTTGCTGCCCAGTGTTTGAAAGCATCACATAACAAAGCTGCCTTATTGTTGAATCTTTATGTATCTATTTTGGAAATTTATGTATTGTTTAATTTGAATATCTCATACATATTCATCGAAATTCTTTTATACTGGGAGTGTCATTGAAATAATCCATAATGTATTTGAGCTTGAAAATTTCATACCCCTTTTTTTAAGATTTTGGAAACCTTTATATAATTAAACTAGCTGAATACCCGTACTTCGCTACGGAAGTACATGCAAATTAAATACAACGGTCAATGTATGCAATTGATGCGAAAAAAAATGTTTATAAAAAAATCGTAATGGATATTTTTATTGACAAAATAATGTAAAAGAAAATATTCAAATTAAATCTAATAGAACATACTAAAGAATATAGTACAGTTAATATAGTACAGTTTTAGGAACATATCTTTTACTGTATTTTAATTTTTTTGATAATTTCCAATCGTCTGCCGAATTAGCAAAAAATTTTTTTTTATTTTTCTCTATTTCGTTGTTGTGCACGTGACAATAAATTAATTTAAAGCATCACAAAAAGAAAAGAAACCATGTGATCAGCATTTAATAAATTAAATTCTAAAAATTAATGTTTAAAAATTCACCAAAAATCAGAAAATGAAGGTAAAGATTCGAAAAATATTTTATTGTAAAGGAAATTTTAGGATCTTTCTCGTGATATAAATTTTATAACCCTCCGATTATTATTTTAAATGCAAACTTTAAAGAATGTTTCAAAGACAGCTTAAAATTTTAATTTTAAAAAATCTAAGAAGAATTTTTCAAAAATCTCTCTTAGTGCACCCCTACACTATAAGAAGAATCGCCATGCAAAATTTCAGCCCTTTAGGTCCAGCGGTTTGGTTTGTGCGTTGTATGTCAGTCAGTCAGTCAGTTACAGAACTGTTTTATATATATAGAAGAGGTGAGGATAGCGTCCATCCACGGCCGCGTTTACCACTGTACAAAATAGGCACGTGCCTAGGGCCTGCTGTAAAGAGGGCTCCGCACAGTGGTATTTGTCGGTGAGAATATAGTCACTCCTTATGAAAATTGAATTTAATGATCGAAAACTAGATTATATCCACATTTTCTAACATGAAAATAAGTTTTAAATTTTTAACATTACTAATGAATAATGCCGAAAAAAAGCATTCATTTACCGTACTAAAGTTGGTTAAAAAATATTTACACAGTACTTTTTCGAAAGAAAAGCTTGACACATTGGCAGTAATGTATATAGCAGAGGATATTTTAAAAACTCTTTTTTATGAGTATATTATTAAAAAATTTACAGATGTAAAAATAAAAATTTTTAGTAACCGTATACTTATAATATAAATAACCACAACTTAAAAAATTGGGATTTTTTTTAACCATTCTCTTACGGGGTCCATTTTTCTGATTTCCTATTTAGAACAGGAAATTTCATACCCCCTTTGTCAGAACGGCCATTAAGGGAGTTATTATATATATATATATATATATCCATTCTTGGCCCGTATTCTTGGAATACATGCTATACCACACCATAAGGAAATGGTTAAATAAATATCACCCTCACTGTTATTTATAGAAGTAGGTCCACAACTATCATTTGCATGTCTACGGCCCGAAAAGCTCTATGTAGAAGTGAAATGGTATAATTCCCCACGGTTTGTGGCCAATAACGAATGTATTATAACAACAGCTCCGCTAAGGACGGAAGGAATTGGCGAAGAAGGAGACGGATCTTAGATTGGGTTCCTCAGAGTTAGATGTTAGAGACTCTCGTCTGCCCCAGAGCCTTGGAGAAGTGCAAATATCCCGCTAAGATGTTCCTACACTGGAGATGATTCTGGGTCCCGGTCGCCGATGCTACGATCATCGCTGCATACATCCGTTATAGTAAGTGCCTCCCCAATAGACTCTAAAAATCATCTTTGACGTCCTTAGTGGAGCTGTTGTCCGTTTACAGGGGGCCATTCTGGCCCGCCCCTCACTTTCATTGGGCAGTGGGCAGTTTTTCTTTCAGTGGTTCCTGCCCCAATTGGTTCTATTAAACCGCCCCTGTCGCCTCTGTCCATAGTCTATGAAGTACTCCCCCAACATAATTTTATTTTGCAAAACAACTTTGACCCTTCTCATCTGACGTTTTTACTGTGGCCCATAAAATAACGACCATCCATCTTGTAAAATTTAGACTTCAGATCGCTATCACTGGCCACACCGACAGCTATTCTTCTATTTTTTATTGGTTTACAAGCCTGTATTTACCCCTGCCTCTGCATCCTTTATAATACATTCGTTATTGGCCACACACCGTGGGGAATTATACCATTTCACTTCTACACTCTAGACACGGTCTTGCGTCCATTAACTCTTTTACTTAATTTGTTACTTAATTTGTTTATTTATTAACTGTTACTTAATTTGTTTCAAAACACAATTAATCGGTGGGCGCAGTGGCCCAGTTGGCAAAGGCAGCGATCCAGTGATCTGAACGTCACTGATTCGATGCCCGTCGCTGACAAATCCACCGCCATGTACATTAATGGTGGCTGGTGCACGATAAATCTGTCGTGTCTGCAATGTCCTCCAAGTTCTCAAATTTACCTTTAGAGATGCGGGATCAAGTGTACCGATCTCGTCACTCGACTCGGTTCAAAATTATGGGACCAGTTCGTAGCCAAGTCGGACTCCGACCCTTGGGGGTGCTATTTAAAACCGGAGTCGCCCCCTTCAGCCCAATAGCCTAAATAGAACTTGATCTGATGTTGCTGTTTGTCAAGTGGGATAAGCAACAACACAATTAATCGTCAGAAATGTCAGGTTGTGTGACCTTGGTTTATTTAAAAAAAATTTGAAATATCTAGATACTGCATTTTATACATACCAGTGCTCAAATGTGCCATAATTGCACGCATACTGCGTAATAAAATAACGAACATTTTTATACAGTTATTCTTCATTACAACTTCATTATTCCAATTCGGTTCGTTACAACTTCATTATTCCAATTTGGAATCACTGCATGGAATCAATTCAGTTTCCATACAGTTCCGGAATCTCGAATGTGCATCACATATTCCTCCTGAAATTTTTAAGGGATAAAATTTGGCTAAAAGATCTTGAACATAAGATAATAGTTGCTTTTCTTAAACTACCTCTAAAAATTTAAAATAGAATGATTGCTCGACATTTTTATATATTTAAGAGTTAATGTCATAAATACATATACTTTTACATTCATATTTAAATAAAAGATAGTAAGGTTGTATTTTAAAACTATTTTAATTTTTTAACGAATCGTTGAGAATTCAAACCCATAATCACACTCTAACTCGAATTTCACATGATTTCAAGTAGTGGGGCCAAAGTGGTATAATAATGCATTATTACAAGGATAAAAATAATGCTCAGTTTAGAACGTATTATTACACAATTTGATATTTATATCATAACATATATAATAATATCCAATACAATAAAACATAACTTGTCTATAAGTAACTTTAGGGCTCGAGATAACCTAGTGGTAGCACGTCGGATTTCTGAGCTGAGGATGCTGGGATCGAATCCCGACAAGTGCCATTAAATACCTCCGTGTCTAGGCCGGATATGGTCACCTTAAATGCGTAGTCCAGAAAGTTCCTCTTTGGGGTCAGAGAAGATGGAAGAAGGTACGATCCTCTAGATGTCATCCCTGGGGGTGTTCGGTTAAAATTGAGGTGACACCCGGCTAAATCAGGCTCCGACCTTGTGGTGCCATAATAAACCGAAGCATCAGCCCTTTAGTCTATATGTACCTGGCCTAGAATTAGTTCCGACCAGGGGGCATTAGAAACCACAACGACATAAGTAACTTTTATTTCTGATGGACCACGGTCACATAAACTGACTTATTGAGGTTGTGTTTCGTTAGATATCTTACAAAAAACTAGATGTTTAGGTATATTTAAAAATTTATTTTGCATGTGTGTTTGTTTGTTTAGGAGAAGGGGGTATATGCTTTTGTCTAGTTTAATTACATAAGAATTTAAAATAAGATTCGTGAAATTTCATGGAATTTCAAATTACAGTAAAACCTTGTTTATCCTGCCTTCGCTGATCCAGATCTCCGGATAATTTGGATCGGATTTGTAGACATTTTTATGTAATATTCACATTAGATAATAATTGTTAACTATGGTAGCAAGAACGTAACTGCAAGTACGCCTAATATTCGCTTTTTAGTTTAATTCAATGTACAGTTCCTGCATAGATTGTACAATAAATTACGGTAATAAAATGCTTTTTGATGAGTTTAAGAAAGCTTTACTAGACTTACCGATTCTTTGCTAAGAAATGATGTGAAAATTTATTTTTATATTTTTTAGTGTTTTGTAAACAATGCTATAAAATTTTGTTACAAAACATAGCTTTTTATCGTAATAAACGGTAAGTCTGCTTTGCAGGGCCGGATTAACCCACTTTGGGGCCCTAGACATTGTTATCTTACCGGGCTCCCTCCCTCTCCCACAAGAAATAGAGCACACAAAAAATATAAAACAATAAATAAAACATAACCAAATAATGTGAAAAACTAAAACAAATCTTAAATTTTTATAATAAAAATATTTAATATACAACAATAAATTTTAGCTTTTCTAGAAAAGTTTGAATAGTTTGTTTACAAATTTTAAAAAATTGAAATTTTTTATCAAATGTCTGACAAAAATAAGTATATAAATATGAATAAACTTTATTTAAAAATTCTGTTTTCTAGTCTTTAATTCAGCAAAATTATCAATTATTTCATCATAATTAATATTATCCAAAGAATTTTTTTGAAGAAACATAATAACACATTTCCTTTAGATTTTAGATATTCACGATAACCATATAAAAAGCAATATACTTTTGTTTATTTGTTTATTATATACAGTTGTCCAACAGAAAAGTAAACTATCTTAGCTGCAAATCTTTTCAAAATAGACAGTTTGACCGGGTCCTATACATTTGTCTCATTTGTCTATGCGATGATCCGGTCCTGCTGCTTAGTTCAGGAATTTGTTTTGCTTATTACCCATATTACCTGGATTATCCGGATTTTCGATTATCCGGATTGCCTATAGTCCCAGATAGTCCGGATAAACGAGGTTTTACTGTGCATTTATTATAAGTTCAGTTGAATGGATTACTATATACGATTAAATAAATGATACGTTTGTAAGTATGGTTTTTTTTTAATACATGATAATATGTACGATTTTATTGCACACATGATCCTTTTCCCCTTTTTCCCAGTAGAGTACCCGCTAATAATGAATTAGGTACCCTATTATATAAAATCACGTGAAGTATGTAGATCTCGTGCTGACCAGTTGTCGACACTAGTAAAAAGTGTAAATCAATGTACGCAATCGATCATCGTAACCAGAAAAAGTACTGTCTTCGATGACCTTTAAGTCTGTTAAATGTAATTAATTTTTCTTTTTTTTTTTCGGCCATTTTCCAAAACCAATTCGCGATTCTGACTGCATGAAATGGATGTGAGGTCCTTAGGACTGATTACAAGGACCAGAACAACGAATTTTAAATCAAAATCTATGAATAATTTCTTTCCCCGTCGAATGAAAAATCTGTACATATATTAGTAACAAGAACACGGTAGCTTTTCTTAAAAGAGATGGATGAAATCTTGTCTCCCATGTGCACTCTGCGCCCGCTATCAGGTACAAGAATCGGGCGGTGTTCAATACTCGTCCTTCTATCAAATCTTGGGGAATCACGGGACAGAGGATTTCAAAGCGATAACATATTCCAGGCACATCTTAATATGTTTCTATATTTTCCTCCAGTAGTTTGACAGATCGTCGGCAGTGTGTTTGTGGGGTTTTTTATATATATAAGAGAACTAGTTCTGTTTATCAACACGAATCTGACTTGTGTTGGTTAAGTAAGCATGAATAAATGGATATGTTCATCTGCCGTTTCATGGATAATTTAATATCGGCGTTGCCACGCTACAAAATGCAAATGTGGGATATTCTGAGGTTTTTTTTTTATTTATGCGAGTTGAAATGGTTTATTTGTTTGCTCTAGTGTCAGATATAAACGTGATGCGATCGAATTCATTACGATTCGCACTTTCTTTTTAGTGTTTGCTTTTAGGAACGCCTCTTATCAATCAACATTTGTAATAAAACAAGGGTAGTATCAACATGCGAATCAATCCAGCTGTTTTAGAACATATTATAAGCACAATACCATGACATTTCAATTATGCGTGTAGGGAAGCACATAACAAGGTGATAAGCTGGGTGGCTTTTTGATATTCATTGATTTAACAACTACGATTTGATGCGTCATATCCAGTGTTTTTCGTGCTTCACTCCCTCTTAGACATCTAAGATTCCCCTTCAATCAGATGTGTCACATAAACATTATAATCGCCGATTTGAACGAGATTCTATCAAAATATCTCAAGGAAACAGTGTTATTTAACGCTAACGTTTTCTAATCGTAACCTGGTTGAAACGTGTGTGAGACTTTTTGATTGAACATTGAAGAAAACTAGCAGCTACCAATAATTAACTCCATTCTAAAATATCCATGTAAAAAATCGTTAAAAATGCGTTACAACTGCCAAAATAAACCAAACTTAACAACATGGTTCATATTAAAATACAGGCAATTACAAATCAAGTCATACAGATACAGAGATTAGAATTTTAATTTACAGTTACAGTTAAGATTAACAAAGTGTTAACCTTTATAGTCGTGATCCGACGAATCATTGTCATGTAGAAGGAATTATAATTGTAGAGTCAACTCTTATTTCATGAGGTTTATTAACATATTAAAATCTTGGTTAAATACGTCATTTACAAAGTTTCGTTCCGACGAACGTTAAAAATACTCGTGAGAGCCGGGGCTCATTCTTTCAAAGTCCGACGAGCTCCCCGTCTCCTGTAAGCGTGTTGACCCTTCAACATTCCTAATCCATTCCCCCGTTCCTTACTCGCGTCTGTCTTTTATGCCTCCTCTTCCCCTTCTCGAACGACAATCGGCCTTTTTTATCCACGATACGCAGACCACCTATTGTCGGTTTCATTGTCCACCGTTCCTACCTTAGGTGACGTGCGCCGCTGTGTTTCCTTAATCATTCTAAATGAGTTCGCTGCCTCCTATTGTCAAGGGTTTCCAAAGGTGTATGGCTCTCGACACCTGTTTGCGCTCCTTTTGATGCCTATTGAAGACGCTATTACACACGTTCATCAATTCCACTTAGGAATGGGAGACGAGAGTCTGACACAAAGCTTATCTAAATGCTTCATATTAAAATACAGACAATTACAAATCAAGTCCTACAGTTACAGAGATTAGAATCTAATTTCAATTAGAAGAATTCACAAAGCTAATCTACACACTTCATATTAAAATACAGACAATTACAAATCATGTCCTACAATTTCAAAGATTAGAATTCTAATTTCAATTACAAATATTAACAAAGCTAATCTACACACTTCATATTGAAATAGAGGCAATTACAAATCAAGTCTCACAGTTACAAAGATTAGGATTCTAATTTCAATTACAAATATTAACAAAGCTAATCTCCACGCTTCATATTAAAGTACAGACAATTACAAATCCAGAACTACAGTTACAAAGTTTAGGATTCTAATTTCAATTACAAATATTAACAAAGCTAATCTAACGCTTCATATTGAAATACAGGCATTTACATACAGTTGAAATATTAACAAAGCTAATCTACATGCTTCAGATTAAAATACAGACAATTACAAATCAAGTACTACAGTTACAAAGATTAGGATTTTAATTTCAATTACAAATATTAACTAGGTAATATACATGCTTCACATTAAAATACAGAAAATTATAAATCAAGTCCTACAGTTACAAAGATCGGGATTCTAATTTCAATTACAAATATTAACAAAGCTAATCTACACGGTTCACATTAAAATACAGACAATTACAAATCAAGTCTTACAGTTACAAAGATCAGGATTCTAATTTCAATTACAAATATAAACAAAGCTAAGCTACACGCTTCAAATTAAAATACAGACAATTACAAATCAAGTCCAGGATTCTAATTTCAATTACAAATATTAACAAAGCTAATCTACATGCTTCATATTAAAATACAGACAGTTACAAATCAAGTCCTGCAGATACAGATATTAGGATTTTAATTTACAGTTACAAATATTAACAAAGCGAATCTACACTCTTCATATAAAAAATACACACACATACTCATCAGGTCCTATAATTGCAACGATTAGAATTCGAAATGAAATTACGGGGGTTCGGGACACAAAATTCGAAAAAAAAGCACATTTAAATTTTCAGGTTTAAATATACTATAGAACTTTTAGATTCTAATAACAAAAAACCCGTGTTACTATCACTCAAACCACGTGTTGCGTGTTATTATGTTAATCCCAAAGCCAGGTACAACTTTAAATGTCTGTGCGTGATAGAGAGTATAGACAGTTACAGCCCATAGCAGCAGCTCTCTGTACTTTAAGCCTATTTTTCTCAGAATCTGATTTTTCATAACTGGTCCTAATTAGTCAAAATTGTTGGAGTATTTTTATATGTTTACTGGTTTTTATGTAAAAAACCAGTAAATATACCAGTATTCATATATATATATATATATCTTATGTGTATGTGTGTGTTGATAAGCTGTCTGGATGATTTAGTATCAGCGTATGTAGGCCATTTTAGGTATATTACAAAAATGGAAGTATAACTAGAAGGGTACGAAAGCATGTTTAAGATACAAATAAGGGGATACCCAAAACAAGTAAATTCGCTTCCCAGAAACATTGCACCCCAACACATCATTTTTGCTGTGTAGGTTGCGCTTGGGGCCCTCGAAGGGCTTGATAAGCCACTGTGTTCAGGTTTATTCATGGTTTATTACCCAAATAAAATGTTCGATGAATAAATGTTTTGTATGAAATTCTTTGTCTGAAATCATAACCAAACGTTTTAGCGTTTTTTAAGTAATTTTTTGATTTGTCATGCTCTAAATCAAGTAAGCTTGAACTGCAATTATTAGTAACAATTAAACTTGATTTCCCCGAGTGAACAAATTCCCTTTTCCCTACTTTTGTGATCTGGAAAGTTTTTAAATATCTGGAGTTATATCCTGATTTCGTCTTTTTGAAAACTGACAGTTTCTTTCTCTTTCAAGAATGTACTTTGCAGGATTTATTGGGTATGTGATATCAGATGTGATCTTTCTCAATGTCTAGCCAGCAAACTTTTAATGTGTCTCTCTGCTCAGATATGGTTCAGGAGACATTTTTAAATATATGAATAAATGAATTTTTAATGTATTATATATATATTTAAACTTCTCGCCTCTAGGAATTATAAAGAAAGAAATTTACGTAAAGTCGATGCTGAAGTTTGTTTCATCAAGAACTTGAAAATTTTAAAATTACATCGGAAGATATATTTATAGCGGCGTTGGAACCAAAAGATTAATTTTTCTACCACTTTTTATTAATAATTCAACATAATAATGCATCTTCTATTTAAAGAAATGAAAAAGTAAACATTTAAATATGTTTGTAATTTTCTAATTATTATCAGCGAGAAAGGAATATATACAGTCTTATCCTAATACAGGGTGTTCAGGCTAAAAGTATCCAAAAAGTTATGGCTTATTTTTACGGAACTACCCATTAGAATTTTAAAAAAATTACTTAAATAGGAAGAACATCTCACCAAGTTTTAATATCAATAGATTTCGATGTGTGCTCCTTTTGTAGCACGACAAGCGTCTAAACGATAATCCAGTTCTCTCAGAGTGTTTCGTAGCATATCAGGAGTTATTAGTGTATAAACAAAATTTTTTTTGTATAAGTAAAAAATTGAAACTGTGGATGAGTTCAAGAAGCGTATCATTCAAGTAATTCGTCTAATAACTTGGAGAGTCTAATAACTTCGAGTCTAATAACTTGGAGAGTAATTCGTCACTTCGAGAGAACTGAATTACCGCTTAGACGTTTGTCGTGCTACAAAAGGTGCACACATCGAAATATATTGATATTAAAACTTGGTGAGATGTTCTTTCTATTTAAATATATTTTTTTAAATTCTAATGGGTAGTTCCATAAAAATAAGCCATAAATTTTGGATACTTTTAGCCCGGACACACTGTATTTTGTACAATCATGTAGTGCATTTAAAACATTATTTGCTATTTAATTTTTTCAATTGGACATCTGGGTCAATACTGCATATAATCGGTCAAGAACAGAAATGGCTTAACCAAAAATATTACCAAATTCAAAAGTCGAAAAGGAATTCAAAATTCACTTATTATCAAGGTTCAAAGAATAAAAGTTTTCGATAAGATTTTATTATCTCATTAATTCTCTGTTGTGTTTTGTAACACGAATCTATCAAATATTAATCGTTTTACTGTATTTATATGGGGATTAATTTGATCACTTAATTATAGAAGAATTGACAGCAAATTTTGTTGTACATTTACTACGAGTAAATATTTTTTAAATCCTAAAATTCATATTTTTAACTCCAAAATAATTCAGTACTGTATAAAACAAAGTTTTTTTAGCCTACAATATTTAGCGCTACAGAAAATAATTTAAAACCGTAGATCTGAATATACAAGCGTTTCATTACATGTGCAAAGGTTTTACAGTAGCTCTCTCTGGAAATTTATATTCTTAACAGCACGCAAAAATAATAATTCCTACTTTATATTTGTTTTGCTTTTATTCTGTTGACAATACATTTCGTGTAAATGTTCTGCGAATTATTTGTGAGCTAAATAAAAAACTAAACATGCAAAGCTCATGACAGATGCACCGGACTTGTACGCTTCACAACGTCGTAGTAAAATTTGGTTTAGAAAGCAAGCATCAGATTGTGCCACTGATAAGCATCTAAACACCTTTCACCCATTCTTTCCTTTAATAACCACTTTCATCTTTACACAAGACGTAGCGTCATGCAACACTCTTTATTTACGACCGTAAAACAAAGAAGACTGTTGTCTCCATTGCCAAAAGCCGACACCAAATGGTTTTAAAGACATTGTACCAACAGTCCATCCATTTCGCTGTCAGCTCAGTGACAGTCAGTTACCCGTGTATGTGTCTAGCGAGGACCACCTTATGCCTTGAATATTAATTGCCATATTAGTGCGCCAGGCACTGGATGAGGGACTTCGGAGCAGAAGGATTGACGCATCACTAAGCAGGAATTGGCGAAAATTTCCTTTGCCGAAGTCTGCAGGAAGCCCGTGCTGGGACAATGCCCCTGTAGCTAACATTAGAAACTCTTCGCGATCAGATATTCTTGGTAAACAAAAGACGCGTACCCGGCGACCTGTTGTAGAACACAAGATGGCCGATGTTTCGGTGACACCACGTCTCCCACACCTGCTGCTTTCGAAAGTGCATCTTCCAGTGAAAGGGAAAAAAAGGAGAAAGTTTATTTATGACTCTTGGCCATGATTAGATAATTTAAAGACTTTTAACTGAGATCCTTATCACGATTAGACATCGCGAGAAACGCGATAAGAGTGGAAAATGGGCAATTCGAAAGGATAATGTATAGCCAAAGGAAATAAAGATAAAGGTGATAGCAAAATTATAAGCATTTAAGTTGATTTTTATGCGACACAGCAATCAGACAAGCAGAATTCGACAAACATTTACAGTGATATTTCTATTAACGTCCAATTTACCTCCAGAATTTTATTCGAAAGACGTTGTAAGGTTTTTGATGGCCGGAAGTTCCCCAAAAAACTTTTTTCTGAAAAAAAACTAAGAAAACTTTCTTGAAATAAATTTTATGTTTAATACATTGTTGACCGGTACCGAGTAAACTCGTGTTTTTACTCGCAAATGTTGAAGACAATTTAGGATAAAGGTTGAAGTGTGAAAACCTGTGTCCTATATTGTCTTCTACAATGCAAATGTAGAAAACAATTTAGGACACAGTTTTAATTTATCATTTAAACTGTGAATATCAGACTCCCCCTCTCCATATAAAGAAAACGGATTTCAGAAAAAAAATGCCGTACTTTTTCCCGAAATTTCCGTCTTTGATGGTGACTTGCATATGTAGTTAAATAAAATTGCCGGTCAACAATGTGTTAAAATATAAATTTCGGTAAAACGATGTAAGTAAAACAAAGGTAACTCTATGCCAAATGATTAAAAAGAACTGCAGTTTGGGAGACTCAACATGCCCGTTCGAGGAGCATGTTATTCCTAATCATAGCTCTCTACCTATAGGTAAAGACATTTAGATAGGTCTGTCAAATATGTGTGATTCACAATTTTATGCTATTCACGAAGCAATAAAAGTATCATTAATGTATATTTCTTAATATAAACTGCTTTGTATCAACTGATTTATGTCATATAGGATTAAAAATATGCTACATTTATATTAAAATATTTCATGTAGGAGAAAGGAAAATATCAAATCAAGTGCTACAAACAAATTTAAAATGGCCGCATATCTTTTTCAGATTTTTTTTTTTTGTGTGACTTTGTGCTTTTACCCTTAGCATTATACTCAGCCACTCAACCCTTGTTTACATAAAAAAAACCACTAAAATAAGTAAATATAGCTAACATACTTGATCAATGCTGCATATAATCGGTTAAGAACAGAAATCGCTTAACCAAAAGTATTACCAAATTCGAAAGTCGTAAAGGAGTTCAAAATATTTTACACACTTATTAACCTATACGATGATAATTTCAGAAAATATAAATTGTCTGTTGCTTTATATCCCATATTTGCCTTAACATCCGAAATACTTGTATACCTACGAATGACTGATATTGTGTTACTTATTTGTAGTCAATATGTGAGTTTAGATCTATAATGGTGCATCTACAAATAAATTAGGACTCTTTTAAAAGATTCCTCCACATGCTAAGTTATACTATCAGTTTTCCTATTTTATTCAGTTTCTTTAGTTTTTAACCGCTGTCTGAGAGAGTTGTTAAGGTTTAGTTTTTATTACATATCCAGCAACGCAATGGTAACTTGAAACTGCAGCAGTTGCCATTTTGATGATGAATATATACATATCAATGAGACGAAGTGATATTATTTTACGCCTGTGTTAATTATGGCGAAATTATAAATGAGAGACATAATTTCACAGACTTCAGTGTTTGCTTTTTTATCTTAAATTACCTGTTTAAGAGAACATAAAGGCTCCAGTCTTAGTCTATATATTGTTGAAAGTTTCACAGACGGGAGGAATACTTCACAGACAGGATATGTCAGGATGATATATCCATCTGCTATACATACCAAGACATATATGAAAGATAAAAGGGACTTCCTTATCGAGAAGCTGTAGTTTTAAAGAGTGGATTAAAAATAGACCTGACAGATTCTCCCAGAGATTATCTCGGCTTATCGTTGTCACATGAGACCGAAGAAAAGAAAAAAAAAGATTGTTTTTAATCGGAGTATTCGATTTTTAAACTGGTCAGGTTTGTTAAAACCGTCTCTCATAATTCAGTTTTTATTGATTTGGTTCATCTTGTATAACAATTTTCTTTGTGTCCAGACTAATAGCCACAAATTCTTCAAAATGATACAGCGACAAATGAGTTAATATTGCATACTAAGTTAAGAAAGTTTCCTTGCGAAGTTAATATTCGAAGTGGAAATTTTAAATGTGCTTAAGCTGTAACCACAGAACAACCCTGATCGAGTTTTCTAAATCACGGGTAGGTTCTATTACGTGTCTATGCTTCTAACATAGGGAACTCAAAATGCAGATTAAACAATAAACAAAGAAAAAATACATTTTAATTACGTATAAATTAAAGTGTATTTCTTCTTTGCTTATTCTTTAATATACAAGGCCCTGTTTCGTGAACTCTAATGACATTCATATACTCGAGAGGTTATGAATAAATTTTTTCCCTGACTATGAAAGAATCAAGAGTCTGTCTAAAATCATGACACTGACATAGAAGTTATGTCTTTTTTCCCAGTCCCCCATATAGGCGATACACACACCCCAGCGATGCACTAGGTTCTGCATGCCGTTATTGTAGTAGTTGTCATTTTGAATTGAACACCACTGAGGCCTTCAACTGAGGAAATTACTTCAGCATGCAAAGAGAAATGCTTCTCACTTACAGGTTCCTTAATTTTGAGAAAGAGAAAGAGTTCGAAGTTGCGAGGTCTGGTGAATAAGGTGGGTGTAGGACCAGGGTGCAACCATACTCTCTCAGAGATTTAATTTTCTTAGTTACTTTGTGAGCTGGAGCGTTGTCAGCTAAGAGAAGCACCCATTTGGACAGTTTACCGCGTCTGTTTTGCTTCAATGACTCGCGTAATTGTAGCAGGATATTACTGCACTACTTCACAATAATGGTCAAGTAATCAATCAAGATAATCCCTCTGGACACCCCAAAAACTGAGAGCATCACCTTTCAACATGACTTTTGTTTACATGCCTTTTTGGAGGATTGGAGGAAAAATACTTCCTCTCTTTGCTCACTGTTTTTGTCTTAGAATCAAAGGCATAAACTCAATACTCCTCCAGAGCTACTAATCTTT
This sequence comes from Dolomedes plantarius, assembly GCA_907164885.2. Taxonomy (NCBI): domain Eukaryota; kingdom Metazoa; phylum Arthropoda; class Arachnida; order Araneae; family Dolomedidae; genus Dolomedes; species Dolomedes plantarius. The sequence goes on along the minus strand of OU015502.1, from coordinate 76,752,259 downwards.
CAAATATGACATCCCTGCCTGCTTGACACATAGCCAACATATTGCTTCTCTTTGTTCCTTCTGAAAAGGGGACTCCAAAAGTGGAACCTGTCAGCCAGATTCCTTTGATCTGTGCAGGTGACCCTGTTGTATGCTGGAAACCGATCCATATCCAATGTCAGCCTTAGCCATTGTATAACCAAAGGGGATACTTTTATCTGAAAGAAGTAGATGTTTCACTTTCTGAACCATGTCGATATCAACGTCCGAACAGGGACTGCCTGCCTTTGGTCCGTCTTCCACACATGTTCGTCCTTATATGAAATGTCTTTTTCATATTTTCCCTCTTGATCACGCTCCTGTATTTGATTTTAAGCGGGATGTCACTGAATCGTTGCCATCTTGATATCATGGACATCAAATAGTTCTCAAACAAAATAAATTTACTAGTAAATTATGTAGCCATACACATATTATAAAGCAAGAACCATGATTCTAGATTCAACTTTTGATTGTCATATATATATATATATATGAAGCTAAAAAACTGAACCGGCGGTGCCTATATCAGCTTTCTTGACTGTAGGCTGGGGGTGCCATACAGCATATGCCTCAGTCAAGTGGTTAACCTGACGTGAGACACCCAGAGTTTAGTTCCCAAGCATGCTTGGTCCTCATATTATCGACACACTCAAGGGATGAAAGGCTGAGTCAACCTTGCCAGTCGCTGGACGTGTGGCGTGGCAGTCTGACGCTTTTAACCACTACGCCACCGGGCGTTGTGTGTGTATATATATATATATATATATATATATATATATATATATATATATATATATATATATATATATAGAGAGAGAGAGAGAGAGAGAGAGAGAGAGAGATAAATAGATAGATAGATAGGGAGAGAGGGAGAGGAACAAAAATGCTTGAGATTCATGCAATCTTGCTCAAGAGTAGAAAGTATGTAGTTTCAAGTTGTGTAGGGGACCATCCCATGAGATTTAGGTGCACAGATCACACTCGAAATGGAACAATTCGAGAGCATCACTCGGTGGTAACCTATCCTTTACTGTTACTGTTGACTTTATTCAACAAATTCAGAAAATCTCATTGGACTGCAACAGTATGTGTAATAAATTTCAATTATATGTATACGCTAACCCACATACGCCCAATAACAGTGTGAGAGAGACAATACAATAGACATGAAGGATAGGATGTCAAAAATTTACAGTAATTATATAACAGTAAAATTAATAAAGTTTACACAACACAGTTGTATACATTTCAGCACGATGTTTTATAATGCTATGTGTCATAAATTTTAATGAATTTTTTACATCAAATTTAAAAAATATTTCCTTTTTAAATATTAAAGGTAAAATTGAAAACCGATTAATAGTCAAATCTTCAAAAGTCATGAGACTTCGGTGTTAAGTATTTATTTTAATCTTCAGCAGGGATCAGCAACTTGTCAGTCGCGGACGTATGATTGACTGAGTTCTGTGTTTCGGTTGTCAGCGTAAACTTTACTCCAACAATACTTTTTAAGCATTTCAAACCATGCGGATTTGATATTTTTGTCTGGATATTTTTGTAGTTGGTTAATAATCAGGAAAAGTCGTCACCAAACATTTCGCTTCAAAACCTAAGTATTTTTAACACGACACAATTAGTCTTCGCTGAGGCGCTACTAATTGTGTTCCAGAAACTTTACAGCAGTGCTCTTTCAGTCTAGCCGAAATACTCATTATGAGCATGATTAGTTCACACCTGGAATTTGGGGAATCGGAAATAGATCCATTTAACTCTTCAGCGGGCACGCCAATTTTTGGAACACCAGCAGAAGCACGTGACACAAAGTGCAACGTCTCTTTCAACCTTGATTATTCCTTTTGTATTACACTTTTTTTTTCAAATTGAAAACAATAATTCTGCGTTTTATGACAAGATATAAAAAGGGTTATAATATTGAGATATATTTATAATGAAAGGCCAAAGAATGCAGATACAATCGCCTAATTTCAAAACTGTCCGGTTTATTGTATCTAAGGACAACTTGCGAATGGATTCCTGTTATGTCCAAAAGCCTAAAAAATAATGAGATTGTCCATTTTCGTGATATGCGGGATACCGTGTAATAACTGCACGTTTGATCGAGTACATCAACTCCTCGTATTGTAATCCAATATAATCGTTGGTTTACCACGGTTAAATCCCGACTACCAATATGAATGCAAAGAAATACAAGGGTCAGAAAATCAGACGTGCATTAGAGAGGGTGTAGCTACAAATAGAAACTGCTTAGATAATTCAAACTTTATATGTAAAAACAAACCATTCAAAATTACGAAATTGTTGCACTTTGTACTCGAGAGCGCCCGCTGAAGGGTTAAAGGTGCCTACCACTTTGTCACTTCCACATCATCATAATTGAACTGTATCTCCATGCAACCAAAAATATCTAAAAAGTCCAAAAACAGTAGGGGGTCCCGAAGGACCTCGTCTTTTGTAAAATCCAAACAAGCCAAAAGATGGGCAGGGAAGGCCATGTCGGCAGAGCACCAGTGACACTCCGGGAAGATCTTCTGACCCTCCCCAAAAGTGAGCGCTCTAAAATGGCCACTCATGAAGCGCGAGAAGACTGTTTGATATTTTCTAGGCTTGAGCTGGAAAGACCCACCCAAACTTCTTCCAAAGTACCATGGGTGGCAAGGAGGAGTTCTCCAAAGATGGTTTTGTTCTATGTTCTTAAGGGAGTAAATCTCTCTAAAAGTAAGAGCCTCACAAAGGCTCACGTACTCCTCAGCAGCAGTCCTGGCTAAAAAGTCGGCCCTTTCATTACCGTCAATCCCAACATGGGAAGGGATCCACTGAAAATGATTAGTGTGTCCAGATGAAAGCCGGTCAAGAAAATTTAAGATGTCCAGGCTAGTCTGGTCCCCAATAATAGTCCAATTAGAGGGGTGCTGAATTGAAACACGACTGTCAGTTAAAATCCAGACATGGTGAAATTGATCCTCAACTTGACACGCATACTGCAAGCCCTTCTTGATAGTAATAAGCTCTGATCTAAAAACCGAACAAAAATCTGGAATTTTAATCTTAAATTCCACAGTACCGGTAGGAGTTGGTATGTGCACTCCACTACCAGAAATTCTCCCATCACCCCTGCTGGACTGTACAGGCTTGTATGTTTGCTGTGTCTGTTGAAGTTCATGCAAAAGATACGACATTTTAAGGCTATTCATTCAGAAATAAAATAAAAAAATAATTTGCTGCGATTTTAAATGTAATTAAGAAATTCGGGAAACAGCTTAATCATTTAATCGGTCAACAATCTCATTTTACATAGAAAAATGCCTAAATTAAAGCTATCATTCTTGCCTCTTACAAAATATCACAGGTTAAGGAAAAATGGGGAAAAAAGACTTTTGAAGATGAAGAATATGTTAAATAAACTTTATTAAAAACTGCAAACTGTATTTATTTGATTCTACCCCAAACATCTTTTATCTTTCATTTCGAACTGTCACAAGACAAGAGGAGACAATCCCAGAGGATTATTTTCCAGTTGATAATGGACTAAGCTCCGGCTTTTCATTTTTTAACTTTGGGAGATCTCTGATATAAATGATACATCCCATTTAACCTTGTTTTTAGAACGGTTTTTGATGACTTCACTGGAAAAGAAGAGCTACTTAAATTATTTCTCTGTGAAAGCAAACACTAGAGGAAGATGTATTGTGTCCTTTAACACCAGAACGTCCGTTAATTATGATGTACTCATATCTACCGATGTAAAAAACTGTCACTTTGACGGACTTTCTGATTCTATTGTAAAAGATTACCTTATCTCGTAAAAAATTTAAATTCAAAAGCTATTTGGCATAACAACTGATAAGTCACTTTCTTTGAACTGGTTAATTTATTGCTCTAAACCTCTAGGAAGATATGTCATTAAATTTTGTGTCGATTCATTGCATCTTTACTGAACAAGAGCTGTAAAGAAAATGCCTGAATACTGACGCAGTCATTAAGGTTGTGGTGAAAGTCATTAATCTGGTATGATCTCACATGCTTAAGTAGGAATGTAGGAAACCCCGTAATTGAAGAAAATGATTATTGAAGATAGAAAGCTACTTCTAAAGCTGCTTCGAGCACACTACATAAGAATATTTTCTATAAAATAATATTGAATAATCCTCTTAAATACTTCCGAACGCTAAATATCAATTCTGAATAGGCATCATGTTAACATAAGAATGCGTACTGTATGAATGCGTATGAATGCGAACATCTTGCGTCATTCAGCCAAGTACGTCTTTGGTAAACAGCAAGCATTTTAAGTAACTGGCAACTGTAATTTAGTTTCAATCGAAATTACAGGTATTTGGTTTCTCTACCATAATTTGAAGATTTCGGTTACCCTTCTGTAGACCCAATGAAAACTTCAGAAGTTCTTATCCGCTATGTGTGTCTATCATAATGAGAACAAGCATTGAACGATGTACTATTTCTAACATGAATTTCTGGTTCCATCAGTAAACATCGAGTGAATAATTCACCGTAGTCCACAATGTCATAATGCCTGAAATCGGCGCGAATTCTGAAACAATCAGAAGCACCTTCTTGTCTCTTTGGCTGTTGCTAGTCTAGAAACGCACAACTGAATATCTCGATATCTCCGTAGGAACTTGAAACACTAAAGCTACGATGTTGTTGACGTTTTGACTTCTAATCAGTAAGAGAACCTAAATTTGGACTTTCAGCAAAGACATATGGACCGAATCAGTTTTCAAAACCATCATGATGCCCTTTTAGTACCATGTTCATCCTCAAAGCTAAAATTATCATTCAAAGTAGTTTCATTTTCTGTAGATAAGCCAGAAATGGATTCTATGTTATTCTGTAATATTGGAGGCTTAAAACTATCTGAATCAATATATATTTTCAATATCCCCCTTCCCTCTCCACTGATACCTTTTCATTAATTAGGTTTTCATACGTGATTTTTTACATTGTATATAATTTCATATAGGATTTATCATTTTACCTACTATTTAAATTGCAATAAAAATAATGTACCTTGAAATGTGTAAAAATTTCTTCTACTTAAAAAAAAAATGTTTGATTCGATTTTTTTGCAAATTTGCAAACATTTTCTCTGCACACATAATAAGCTTGCTTAATAAATTAAATCTATGAGAGTCATAAGCCTTTTTAAGACAAATTTTGTGGGTGTTCATATTATTTAACGACTTGAACGGCAATGAACCATAATGAAAAAGTCTCAATTGTTTCCAAATTTTTTTTTTTCGTTACTTGACCATCAAGATTTTCTTTTTCACAAGTCTTTTATGACTTGAAATTTTTGCTAGTATTGTTTAAAAAGTTTCTTTTAAAAGAATTTTTGGATCCCGTAAGGTCCCTTTAGAAAGAGATTTATTTAGAGGGGAATAAATTAGTGACCTACACTAAAGAAACTAATGGCTTTGTTGCTTACACTTAAGTTCGAAAGGTTACGAAAAGTTTCCCTGTAACGATGTTTTTATTAAAATTTTTCTTTATCACAGCTACTTTTTTTCTGGTAAAAAACAATACTTCCAACAGTTAAACCATAAATGCCGCAGATATTTAAGAAAAGGTACAATACAACCTTGACAAGATGGCAACTTGACAACCCTTGTTATCCATTGTTTATACTTTGTAAGAGTAATGTTTTAGTCAGGGCAGCCCAGAGGGGGAGGCTACTGGGGCACTTTGCCCCAGGCCCCCAACTGCCGGAGGGGCCCCAAAAATTTAAAAAAAAATTATTTATTAGATTTCCTCCGAAAGAAAATTCTGAAACTTGTACCGTACTTCAAAATTCAAAATAATCTCCTGAAAAAAGCCCCCCCCCCCTTTAAGAGTGTTATCTCTAGATATCTCTTTCAGGAATGAATTGTTTCTTTAGGAAAATCTACGTATGCAATTAATTCCTTCAACCATATAAATACATTTTCCATATATGAAATGATTGGTATAGGAATGAAATATAAAGTTTTAAAAAACGTCTTGGTTTAATTCTGAAATGGAACAAGTGGTTAACCAGTGTTTCAATTCAGTTCTTCTGTGAATAATACTGTACAGTGATCTGGATTATGAAAGTTGTTAAATAGAGTCGTGAACAAAACTAACTGCAAAGACATTTTAAGTGTTTTAAGATTAAAAGTGTTCTTTCATTCATCGCTAAGTAAATGAAACTTAAAATGCTATATTTCTCTTAAACTAACTATCACTCTTTCATTTCTTGCCTAACAATAGACATGAAATTGTGTAAAAGCAATACAATCGCTGTGTAATTCATATTAAGCCTCTAATACTTTGTACAGACATTTCTGATCACATGCTAAAAGTTATTTATATTTAGCACTAATATTGTTGATATGCAACTGGGTATCAACCGAAACACAGTATTTATCCTTTAGCTTCAGATGGCTGTATGATTGTGCTCTTTATAAAATAATTAACATGTGTTGAGGTTGCTGTGTGCTAGCCCTGTTGAATTCGCTTACTTCAATGTTTACCTATGGAAAAATTTGTCTACTATCTACAGCTACATAAATGCTGATAATCCAATAAAAATGGTTTTACGGGGAGCCTGAATTTTTTTTTTTTTTGCACGTTGCAACAGGATTCATTTTATAAATTTCGTCCACCAAAGGAATTGCTGAGTGTTTAAAACACACTAGACCACATTTTCCCTTCGAATAATTTAAATTAAAAAAAATATTTGCATTTTTTTTAACGAAAAGTACCCAAGGTGCAGAACTTCTTTCTCTATTACAGAGTACAATGTTTTTTTTAATCTTTATATCCAAGTCGGCAATCCTTGGACACATTTTCTCCCTAGGTTAACATTGAGGCAAGCGAATCCAATAGGGCTAGTACACAACAGCCTTAACAATATTTTGCAAGTTCCAGAGAAGCAGTTGACACTGGGTGGTTATATTCAAATTGTTTTCACTCAAACGCCTATTTCAAATTATTTTCATTCACGCATAAGTTTTCATAAACTTGTAGCATCAAATTTATGACTGGTTTAAACCAAAGGTAAGTCATAAAATTAAAGTGTTGTTTCTATACTTGTGAACTAAGAGCCATTTTGAAATGTTTATCAGGCTTCTTATTGCCCAAGTTCTTCAGAGTTTTTACGAGCTTTATTTTTCTCCAAATGGTAGCGTGTGGGAGAGAGTATAACTACGTTTCATACTTTATTGACTACGGTGTCTGAACGAGGTAACGTAATCGCTACAAGTAATGGCATAATAACGTTGATTCATCGGAGATACTGAAGATATTTATTTTATCGTTACGTCCTACACCAAAAATACCTTTTAATGAGTACTTGTTGAAGTGTGTGGAAGCAAGTAAGATCGGCCGCGTACCTTTTTTAAACAATATGGGTTGAGCGTATGGTGGCTTGAAAAAGTCTCAGTGAATTATATGTAAATTTCTGGTGAAAGGCCACGTGACTGGACCTTGAAGCTCGATATGTAAAACTGAAATAAGGTATTTGAGTTTATATATACATACATAAATATATACATATATATGTATATATATATTATATATATATATATATATATATATATATATATATATATATATATATATATTATATTATATATTATATATATATATATATATTATATATTATATATTATATATATATATATATATATTATATATTATATATTATATATATATATATATATATATTATATATTATATATTATATATATATATATATATATATATATATATATATATGATCAGAGAGATTTTTATCGGTTTTCTACGCTGATTATCTGGCGAACGGCGTTCTATGATTGGTTTCTAGCCTCTGTCATATGCAAATTCCCTCCGTGCACCTCGATCGTGTCTTTGTTGGCCGTTCGCAGAGGTGTGTTTTGTGCGTGCATAACGCGTCCGTTTTTTGTGATACACGTACCGTTCCAACGCTTTTTAGGGTTTTCGCATGCGCTGAGCATTTTTCGACGGGAAAAAGTGGGCGTTCCCATTTGAAAATTTCGAGTTTCTATACCTATAACCGTAACCGTGAGCATCACTGTGTTGCCGTTCTTAATCCCGAGCTCATACCTCTGAATAACTATATCTGAAATTTCATCTCTATAGGTTGAATGGAACGGCCGCTAGAGGTCCATATATTGGCAAAGTTTCTTTATGACCACCCTGTATATACAGGTGGTTATCAAAATAATGGAAACACCTATCAATATTAGTGGTGTTTATGAATGTGCTTCGTATTCCTTAAAAAACAAGTCTGGCCACTGGTATTTTTCCTATAATATAGTGTATGTAGTATTGTACTGTCAGGTAGCAGTAATGAAGTTAAGGGCATCGTGCTTTTTTTTTTTTGGGGGGGGGGAGATTTTAAATTGCCAAACCTTGAAGATCTTGAGAAAAGGGCAAATTGTTGGAGCTCTTTTAAATTGGATTATCTGTTACTGCAACCCTCAGGATAATGGGTGTTTATCGAGCTATGGTATCGAAAGTCATGATAGCATACAGAATGCACGGAAATACATCCTTTGCCAAACAGAATAGTGTATGTATGTATGTGTGTGTGTGTGTATGTGTGATAATAATGTATTCAATTTTCATTGCTTTATATAATTTTTTATATTGACCTTTTTGTTTTTTTAACTTCGTTTCTATCTATGTAGCATTGTTGCTTCTATAACACACATTTTTACAGTTTGCAGAACAGCCAATGTTGGGGAATATGTGGAATAACAAGATGCTCTGTTGCCCAAATTACAGCGCTGGAGAGGAAAGAATTAAGTTTTTAGAAAGGGAAACAGACTTAAAAGTATTACTCAGAAAAGGGGGTTGAAAATGAGGAACTTAAATAAGATAATTTAGTAATTTATATCATGTTTATATACCCGTAAGGTTTTGGTTCGACATAAAATTACTAAATAAATAAAAATAATTAAAATGCCATTGACCTATCCAGAGTAAGATCATGGATTGATTCTATGTGATACTTAGGGATAAGAAAGAGTGCTTATTTTTTTGTCTTTTTCCAGGAACAATTGCTAACGTAACTGTAAAATTGCACTCGGTGATAGATGAATCCTAGATATCGACCCCCCCCCCCCCAGATTCCCGCAATTTTCCTTCAAAAATCCATATTACATGAGCATATTACACTCAAGAACCTCCCAAGAGTATACATTGTTAACTTTACCAACAAATATCACTCGAAATCAGATATCGCAGAGCAAACTAACAATAGTTCCTACAGCACCCAACGACTGCGTTATCGGTTGCACAGCTCGTTTTCTCCCAGTGCTCCACATCTGATCCCACTGCTGAATTATTCCAAACAGGTGAATAATAAAGTGTCTAGCCGACGTCTTCCATCAACGGTAATCCAGAAAAATTGTCGCTTTTTATCTGATGGCACAAACGCATCTTCCGCGCTGCTGCTTTTTCAAACCAGCCTCTGTCAGCCAAGAAGTGTCCATCAAGGACTTTCGCCTAATCGCTAATTCAAACACACGGGTATAACGAAATGGAAATTAATCATGCCGATAAACACGGAGGAAAGGAAGCAAAAGGGGGAAGGAAAGGAGATTTTTATCACTTTCGCGGTAAATTATCTCCGATGCCCGCTCTTATAAAAGCCAGATTCTAGCGATCTCTGGTAATCCGCTCCTATGGCAGCAGCGCGGGTGTGTGATTGAAGACGGCCTTCGGAACTTGACTGTCGCCTAAATTCATGTCATTATTTCAAGCTGTGGAGGGAAGTTAACCGCCTAAACTCCTAACTTTCCCCTCTATTTTTTTTACGGATGAAGAGGTCTAACACGGTTAATATTAAAATTACAAAAAAATTACGATTCGTTTCTGATACCATGCATGTTAAAGAGATATAGACAGATAAGTATGCTTATGCACAGGACATATATTCAGAAATGACGTGGTATATCGGGTAAGACTTCCATTTGACAGGATGTACGGCCCCGTGAGAATTTGTTTTTTAGGTAAAACTTTGTTACGGGCATCTAACATAAAATTCTCACGTTAATAACATACGTTTGTAAATACGAAAATCCTTGAGGGGGGTAGTTAGCTATCAACAATAATCTGTCATCTCTCTGTTTGTTCTGTTCTAAATTTTGAGCTTTTGCTTTCCTCTTTCGAGAATTATATCTACAGTATTAATTATGATAAAGATCATTTTTTTAGTTTAGGAAAATGATTCGTATACTTTAGTATAGCTTTCCTTTTCCTGTATTCTTGAATGTGAGAAATTTTTTATAATCACCCCCGAAAAAAAATCCAAACTAAGCTCTTCTTTTACATTTGTATGAATTTCAAAGAAAAAAATTAGATGTCTATAAATAAATTATTTCCTCTTTATCTGAATGATTTTCAACAGTACAACAATTGTATTCTGTATATTGTTGACGATTTTTTCTAAGAACACATTATACACTTGAGTCGAACGCTTTTTCTTCTAATATTTTTTCCTATTGTTAAATCCTATTGGATACCCTATTGGATTCTCTCACCCCAATGTTAACCTATGGAGAAAAGTTTTCTACTATTTACAGCTTCATAAATGCTGATAAATCCAATAAAAATGGTATTTTCAGAGAGCCTGAACTTTTCTGCATTTTTCAACAGGATTCATTTTATAAATTTGTGCACAAAGGAATTTAGGAGCGTTTAAAACACACTAGAGCAGATTTTTCCACGAATAATTTAAATTTAAAAATATTATTTGCATTTTTTTATACGAAAAAAGCCCCAAGGTGTAAACTTTCTCTCTCTATTACGGAGTACAATTAAAAAAAAATCTTTAAATCCAAGTCGGCAATCCTTGGACAAATTTTCTCCATTGGTCAACATTGATTTGAGCGATTCCGAAAGGGCTAGTACACACCAGCCTTAATCTCTATATATAAAACAGTTCCGTAACTGACTCATTCATTCACTGACTGACTGACTGACTGACATACAACGCACAGACCAAACCGCTGGACCTAAAGGGCTGAAATTTTGCATGGCGATTCTTCTAATAGTGTAGGGGTGCACTAAGAAAGATTTTTCAAAAATTCTTCTTAGATTTTTTTAAATTAAATTTTTAAGCTGTTTTTTTTAAATTTTTTTACGTTTGCATTTAAAATAATACATTGAGGGTTATAAAATTTATATCACGAGAAAGATTATAAAAATTCCTTCAAAATGAAATTTTTTTTGAATTTTTACCTTCATTTCCTGATTTTTGGTGAATTTTTAAAGATTAATTTTTAGAATTTAATTTATTAAATGCTGATCACGTGATTTCTTTTTCTGGTACTTTCAATAAATTTATCGTCACGTGCGTAACAACTAAATAGACAAAAAAAATATTTTGTTCTCTTTCTAATGCAGCAGACGATTGGATATTAACCAAAAAAATGCATATCCCTTACGATTTTTTTATAAATATATATATATATATATATATAGACAGATATATATTTTACATCAATTGTATACATTGATCATCGCATTTATTATAAATATGACCGTTGTATTTAATTTGAATGTACTCCGTAGCGAAGCACGGGTTTCCAGCTAGTATGCATATATACGATCTGCTCTTAAACGTAAGAAATTAGGGATTCAAGTGTATGTTGTCAAGAAAGGTACATAAGAATTTCAGCACGAAATTTTTTGCTGTGTACTAACCCTGTTGGATTTGATCACCTCAATATTAAACTATGAAGAAAATTTGTTTTCTATTTAGAGCTACATAAAAAAATGCTGATAATCCAATAAAAATGGCGTATCAGATAGCCTGAACTTTTATGCAACTTGCAACAGGATTCATTTTATAAATTTCGTTCTCCGAAGGAATTTAAAAGCGTTTAAAATACACTATACCAGATTTTTCTCCCAAATAATTTATATTTTAAGTTATTACAATCTAACCCCGTTATAACGAACTTCAATGGACCAAAGGTTTTGTTCGCTTTATCCGGTGGTTCGCTATATCCGAACGGTTAAGAAAAATGCTGGGTTCACAAAATGTATAATTCATTAGTTGTAATGTGTATTCAATAATGATGTATTAAAAAATGATAAAATATATTAAAAATGATCATTAAGGAATTAAATCGACTAAAATTGATTACATTAAGCTGACATAATACTAATTAAATTACGCAAAATAGGAAAATGGGCCAAAATTTTCGTTAGTTATATCCGTGAGTTCGTTATATACCGGGTTCGCTATAACGGGGTTCAACTGTATTTGTATTTTTTAAAAAGTAAAATGCCCCAGAAGGTGTAAAATATCTCTATTACGGAGTGCAATTTTTTATAAAAAGATCTTTTAATCCAAGTCGGCAATCTTTGGACACATTTTTTGAATAGGTTAACATTGAGGTGAGCGAATCCAATAGGGTTAGTACATACCAGTCTAAAACGATTAAACCCGAATATTTATAAGAAGAAAAAAAAATTTCTATTTATAAATATTCGGGTTGAATCCTTCGCACTATGTCTTTTATTTAATCTAATATTTATTACAAATTCCAATGATTGAATCAAATTTAATCCTTCTAAACTTTTAAGCGAAGTATATTACCTGTATTTCACAATTCTCCTTGCCAATACACCTTTCCTAATGCTAATTTATTTCAGCCATTGTTAGGATGGTAATCCATCACTGCGTTCGTCGAAAGAAGATTAAATCTATTTTTTTCTTATTTTACACTCACACAAACTGAACCTACACCCTATTCAGTGAAGTAATGACTATAAATATATCGCTATAGCCCGGAAGAAGAACCTTTTGTTTAAATAATTTGGGGCGTACAGCGTCTCTTTAGAGTTCGGGTTAGCTGTGGAGGTTTTAAATTCGTTTAGAAAACAATATTCCACGTCTTTAAGATGCGGTTTCCTTGAAGACAAGCTCAACTAATTTCTATAAATTTTAGATATAAAAAAAAGGAGGTAATACTGTTTATTAAACAAATATGTGATTAGTTTGTTCCAAAATTAAAAAAAAAATGTGTTGCACACAAACACATATGAAATATGAATCATCCAAACTTCTTAAAATGCCTTTGTTACGAAAATAGCCATTCTATCTGGTGTAATATTATACAGAGTGCAACAGAATGGATTCCTACATTTCAAAGGGTAATAAAAAACGAACGGAACAATTTACAGAAAAAAAACTTTATATTTTGGAAAAGTACTAACAAGCCAGTTTTTTTCCATTAGGTTTTGAAAATAACATCTCTCAGGTGGCGCCCGTTATTTGCGAAGCCGTTCTCTAAAGTTTTCCATCACCCTGTTGGTAATCTCTGACGGAATGGTGGCAACTTCCTCACGAATAACGGACTCGCAGACTCGTTGCACATTTTTAGGGGTTCTAATGTTCCGAGGATGACCACTTGGCTTCCTTGGCAATGCAGAACCACTTGCTCTCCCGTTTTAAACCCATGGCAGGATTATTTTTCACATCAATAGAATAGAGGTCGAAGCGTGTCCTAAATGCCCTCTGTGTCGCGGTTACAGAATCGTTGATTTTAAAGAACGCCTTGTGAGCGAATCCTCGGTGTTCACCGGACCAACTCATGGTGTCTGCTGACAACTTGAACTCTTGCCACCTCCCCTACCACTTCCTTTCCAGTAGCCTTCAGAAATAGGGGATTCCATTCCACCCCACCCTGTATTTCTGCGCATGCATTTGCACAGACGTCATACTGTGTGCAAATGACCCGGCAAAGTCACACCATTTTCCTATCTCTACCCATTTTGAAAAATGGTTACATGTTTATGCTGTCTCTTCTGTGGAATTTTAAACCCATGGCAGGATAATTTTTCGATCAGGAAGCATCAATAGAATAGAGGTCGAAGAGCATCCTAAATGTCTTCTGTGTCGCGGTTACAGAATCGTTGTTTTTAATGAACGCCTTCAGAACGAATCCTCGGTGTTCACCGGACCAACTCATGGTGTTTGCTGACAACTAGAAAATCTGCTTAAACTGTAGCCACTTCCTTTCCAGTAACCTTCAGAAATGTGGGAGTCCATTCTATCGCACCCTGTATTTCTGCACATGCATTTGCACAGCCTTTATACTACCACTGGGCAAAGCCACCTCATTTTCCTATTTCTACCCATTTTGAAAAATGGTTATATGCTTATGCTGTCTCTTTTCTTGAATTGTAAACCCATGGCAGGATAATTTTTCGATCAGGAAGCATCAATAGAATAGAGGTCGAAGAGCGTTTTAAATGCCCTCTGTATCGCGGTTACAGAATCATTATTCTTGAAGAACGACTCGTGAACGAATCCCAAAACTAGGATTTTTGTGACTGCAATACCATATAAAGAAGATAAAGGATTTGGGGACATTGTTTCATATAGTAATATATTTTTACTGGCACAACTAACTGAAAAGAATATGTCATGACATATATGCAGTGGAAGGTCTATATGTATGTTTTCTATTTTAATAATAGGTTAATTAATTATTGGTTAATTAATGAATTAAATTGACTAAATTCAATTACATTAAACTGATAGAATACTAATTAAATTACGCACAATATATTTTATACGCAATATATTTTAGCACATACACTTTGCAATATCTGGTTGGCATTTAAAACGATCAGTAATTTTTAAAAAAATTTCAGGTAGTCTCTTCTAATGAAACTACCGCGGGTTATTAACATAGGATTACTTATCATTGCTTACCGCTTTTACATGTATATATGTATCTATATATATGTTTGTGTATATATATATATATATATATATATATATATATATATATATATACTTACCCACGACCTACGGCGCCAGTTGAAGGTTAACCGAAATGGCGACTCGTTTGGAAAACTGGTCTCGCGAAGAGAACCGCTCAGTCATTCCATTTCTGTGGGTGAAACATGTAAGCGCGGCGGAAATTCACCGGCAGAATCTTCCTTCACGACAACGCGCGACCACATACAGCCCAGAGGACCACCACACTGTTGAAAAAAATTTGCTGGGACATCATCGACCACCCTTCCAACAGCCCGGACCTCGCTCCAAGCGACTTCCATCTGTTTCCTCACTTTAAGGAGGACCTAGCGGGCCGACGATTCGCTTCAGACGAGGAGGTGAAACACTTCGCCACAACGTGGCTGAACACGCAAGGACAGGATTTTTACCAGGAGGGAATATTCAAACTTATCCCACGAAGCGACAAGTGCCTAAATTGATATGGAGACTATGTCGAAAAATAACCTAATGTATGTACTATCAGTTGGCTGTATTGGTTTTATGAAATAAAATGTACACGTTTCCTTGCAGGCTTTGTAACCTTACTTTTTAATCACCCCTCATATATATATATATACTAGCTGAAAACCCGCACTTCGCTACGGAGTACATTCAAATTAAATACAACGGTCAATGTATGCAATTAATGAGAAAAAATTGAATAGATATATTTATAGTAAATATGATGATCAACGTATACAATTGATGAAAAAAATAATATATATACATATATTTATAAAAAAATCGTAAGGGATATTTATTTTTTTTGGATAATATCCAATCGTCTGCTGCATTAGAAAGAAAAAAAATATTTTTTGTCTATTTAATTGTTATGCACGTGACGATAAATTTATGTAAAGTACCAGAAAAAGAAATCACGTGATCAGTATTTAATAAATTAAATTCTAAAAATGAATCTTTAAAAATTCACCAAAAATCAGAAAATCGAGGTAAAGATTCGAAAAAGATTTCATTTTAAAGGAATTTTTACGGTCTTTCTCGTTATATAAATTTTATAACCCTCAAATTATTATTTTAAATGCAAACTTTAAAAAAGTTACAAAAACAGCTTAAAAATTTAGTTTTAAAAAATCTAAGATGAATTTTTCAAAAATTTTCTTAGTGCACCCCTACACCATAAGAAGAATCACCATGCAAAATTTCAGCCCTTTAGTTCCAGCGGTTTGGTCTGTGCGTTGTATGTCAGTGAGTCAGTTACGGAACTGTTTTATATATATAGATGTCAAAATTTTGAGGCATCTTGGTACTTTTCTGTTTAACTTGTCCGAGCGATAGACAGGATTCGGCTCGCTGCCAAAATTATAACTCACGAGGACTGATGGACGGACGGTTTTAGCGTCTGAAATTTTCCTTTAAGGAATACCGTTATGGAGGAACGTAATTTTACGTTAAAGTTTTTCTAAAGTTCTAGCTGTTTGATTTTAAGGCAGAGATAAAATAATGTGTTACCACGTTTTTGCTCGTATGCGTACAAAACAGGTTGAAAATAAACGGAGATTCAATCCTGAGATAGTTTTTGAAGGCACCGACGTTACAAATGAAATATCTATATAATGATGAACAATTCTGACACCAGTCGGTAAATTTTGATTGATCGAAACTTCTGAATTCTTAAATTGACGACAGGAGCAATCACGAAGAAGAAGATAGAGAATATCTCATTCAAAGTTTTGTCAGACTCTTTGTTCTACTAGATGCGTACATTTACGTACTGAGTACTGAAAAAGACGTCCCAACTAGGTGACATTAAAACTAAAGGGTTATATAATTCTAATTTATTCTCAATTAGGTATGCTTCATGCACTGCTAGTGAATTCTACTTTATCTAACATGGACGGTAATTTTTATCTGTCAATCTTTGCCGTTCCATATGGTAGTAGAGATGATGCTATTATTGTTGCTTAGTCTACATATAGTATCGCATTTTCAGATTTCCTGTCTAGAAAAATTAAATTACTTAAGCCATAAATAATTTCTTATTTCATTGGATCATTGTATGCCTTGAAGAGACTACACCGAAAGGCTTTACGGTGGGATTCCTTTAAAGCTTTTTAATCTTAGAGGATTGATATCACGGGTTTCGTTTCGGATAAGATATTTCAGTTTCCTGTCCAGACACATAAATCTCATTTAGCTGATTATGTCTCATGGACCCCAGTTTTACTTCCCTACATCATCTACGGACGGGGATATTTTGAAATTAGGGCATAATTTAAAATTCAAGATTTTGTCAAAACAGACGCTTAATCTGGGAAGATAAACCTTAAAAAAGACAATGTAAGTGCATCTGTTTACGTGTGGGAGTGGCGTCACATTTCGTGCAAGTTCTCTGAAACAGTTTCAGGTAGACTCAGGAAGTTTTATTGAGTATTTTTTTTTAGAGAATATAATTTTCTGAACTAAAATTTACGAATAAATAAATATTAGCAAATGAAAAAATTCAAAATTTTCCAATGCATTAAATTTTAAATATCACTATAAAGCTAAGTACATGAATGCATAACAAACGTTTAGATTTTCAACTTTACGGGAAAGGCAGAATTTTTAAAAAATAGAATAACTATTAAGATATTGAGTAATATCTTATTATTCTATTATATATATATATATATATATATATATACTCGTACAGTCAATAAATTCGGGGACTTTATTTACTACAACAACGAATACACTTACAAAGTCTTCTGTACACAATGACCTTCAAGATAATGTCCTTCCGCAACTATACACTTCTGCTTGCGTTGATACAGCTTCTGGAAACAGTCCTGGAAACCGTTTCGTGAGAGCTGTCTTAAAGCGGTTGTCGCTGTTGCCATCACTTCTTCGGCATTTGCAAACCGCTTGCCCTTGATGCGTTTTTTCAGTTTCTGGAACAGGTAGAAATCGCAAGGAGCGAGGTCTGGGGAATACGGGGGATGTCGCAGAACTGTGGTGCCGTGTTTCGCAAGGGCTTGTTGCACCATCAGGGATCGGTGCGCCGGGACATTGTCATGCAACAACATCCACATGTTGGATTTCTAAACGTGTGGACTTAAACCACGGATTGCCTCCCGGAGACGACGAAGAACCTGTACATACCATTTGTTGACGATGTTACCTTGTGTTTGGCACAGCTTGTTCTTTCTGGACCTTGCGACAATAAACGTCAACCAAACAAACAACCACTGCTCCTACCCGTTGGATGTCCGCCTCCGTTTGTGGGGTCACTGGCCACCCACTTCGCGGATAATCTGCAACAGCGTCTCTCTCATTTTTAAACAAGCTGTACCATTTGAAAACTTTCGATCTGCACATAGCTTCGTCTCGATACGCTTTTTGCAGTAACCGTAACGTTTCTGCAGTGGTTTTTCGTAATTTGTAGCAGAATTTAATGTTGGAACGTTGCTCCAAAAAGGACAATTTGCTACATCGACATCATAGTTTGACAGTCTGCAGCCAAATGGTGAGCTGCGCGCCTTAGCAGTTGTGCAAAGCGTAATGTGATGTCTCACGCGTACGCATGCAACCAGACTTGCAAACCAAATAGTTATTTCGGTTCCCCCACACACCGGGCATGAGGGGGGAGGGTAGTCCCCGAACTTATTGACTATACTGGTATATATATATATATATATATATATATATATATATATATATATATATATATATATATATATATATATATATATATATCTGTCAATTCGAACACGGAGAGATTAAGGAAAAATTAAAATATACTTGCACTGGAATTATCCAAAAAATTCGGGAAATCAGTATGAATGGAAATCGATTCATGTGCGTATATATACTACAAAGCTGTAATTTTTATATGCTAATACATCCATCCTTCGATTTATGCGACAGACATCATCCGTTTTAAAGCGAAACCGTGTAAGTTGAACCTAAGGAAATCATATAAAACTGGGAGTTTATGTGAATGTTTACGAACCCCTAAAAAGCGCGTACTAAATTGCATAGGATATATAACAAGTGACAGCATATGGTCTAGAAAAAAAATGTGTAATTGAAAACTAAGAAATGATATTTAAATGATAGATTTATATGTACATATATTTTTGGTTGATAAATTATTAATCAATGTAAGAAATTACAGTTCATTTAAACAAACCGTGGGAGAAATAGTATGCTGATGGATATAACATTATCTCACACCTACAGATAAATTTAAGCATGCATTATTCTAAAGTAGTGTTAACGAAAAATTCCCGTATTTGAGGGGGGGGGGGATTTAAACCGCGTTTAACGGAACCCACGTAAATCGAGTACCGTGTAGATCCAGGGAGGAATGTATTACTTTATTATATCTTACAGCGGTAGTATGAAAGTAAAAACAATACATCCGTTTCCCTTTCTTAACATTTTAAACTAGTTTGTTCGTAAAAATATCGATTCTGAATTAATAGTAATACATTTAAACAACTTTATTATAATAGATTCGAGAAGCAAATTTTAATACACATTTAAAAACATCAATTGTGTAATGATGAAACGTGAGTTGAAAACGTAATAACGGAAGAACCAAACATAACTCATTTGTGATACCATTGCTGTCATTGTTGACATACACGTATGCAGGCTATCGGGTTAGTTATCAAGATTACTCAATGGGGTGCCTTTATGGATGATGACTCAAACTGATTTCAGCCGTTATAATTTATCTAACTTTACACGAACACTTTCTTTTCAACACTGAATTACAAATTATATGATGGTATAGATTATCAATCTCGGATTCAAATCATAGTACATATTTGCGTTTTGTCTTCAATTACTGGCTTCTGAGAATACTAAAGCCACGTAATGCACTGTAAAAATGAAATACTGTTTCAGGCTGCAATGTTTCTGGGTAGCGAATTTACCTGTTTTGGGTAATCCATATTTGCATCTTAAACATGCTTTCGTACCCTTCTAGTTATACTTCCATTTTTGTAATGTACCTAAAACAGTATGCATGCGCTGATCCTAAATCATCCAGACAGTTTGCCAACATGTATGTATGTATGTATGTATGTATGTATGTATATATATATATATATATATATATATATATATATATATATATATATATATATATATATATATATATATATATATATATATATATATATATATATATATATATATATATATATATATATATATATATATATATATATATATATATATATATATATATGAGAAGCCCGGTGGCGTCGTGGTTAAAAGCGTCAAGCTGTCATCCCACAGGTCCAGGGTTCGACCCTGCGACTGGGCAAGGTCGACTCAGCCTTTCATCCCTTGAGTGGGTCGATAAAATGAGGACCAAGCATGCTTGGGAACTAAACTCTGGGGGTCCCACGTCAGGTTGATCACCTGACTGAGACATATGCTGTATGGCACCCCAAGCCCCAAGGTCAAGAAAGCGGAGATGGGTACCGCCGGCCCTGGTCCACATGGGACTGTAGCGCCGTGAGTTTAGTTTATATATATATATATATATATATATATATATATATATATAGAAAGAGAGAGAGAAAGAATCAGCGTATGCATGCTGTTTTAGGTGTATTGCCAAAATGGAACTAAAAGTGCACGAAAGCATATTTAATATACAAATATGAGATACCCAAAACGGTAAATTCACTACCCATAAACAGAATTTCATTTTTACAGTATAGCAAGGAGGAAGCGTCGTGAGAGCTTGGTTCTATCCATTAATGTGTTGAAATATGGTGTAAGATGTAACTTTGCTTTTTTTCTCATTGGCAATCACTTCAGCTCACTTTCTTTTATCTGTCCTTCATGCTACTGGTTCATGAATAAAATTTCGGACCTATTTCTACTTTCGATCCTACTACATATAGTTTATTTGTCCGTAATTCAACACAGCGAAACGGCTATTAATTGAGAATTATTTTTAACATTACTACAACTTTCATAAGAGTCAGAACATAATATATATGAAGTTTCGTTAAAATTGGATCAAGAGTTCACCGAGTTGTTGCATTGTACAATACCTTATTCAGCATGGTCGAAAGAATACCTTTAAAATGCCATTGCTCCTGTCTGTCAGCTAAGAGATAAATCTTTAATTTATGCAAAAACTGTTACGATTTAGAAAAAAAAGTAAGTCGCTGATGAGGCTACACCGTGAAAAAAGGAAATGAAAATGTCCAAGTATTTTGAAATATATAGCAAATCAAGCAAATCTGTTATCAGCAAAAGCATTCTTTGATGAACATAGAAAAGTTATCTCTCACAGTAATAAGAAGAAATTAGTTTTGAATTTTTGATGACAATTGATAGGAATAGAATGAAATATATGAATACTAGCTGAATACCCGTGCTTCTCTACGGAGTACATTCAAATTAAATACAACTGTCAATGTATGCAGTTGATGCCAAAAAACAAAAATACATTTAAAATAAATACAAAGTTAATGTATGCAATTAATATAAAAAAAAATATAGATATTTATAAAAAAATCGTAACGATTATTTTTATAGACAAAATAATGTAGAAGAAATTATTGAAATTAAAGCTAATATACATACTAAAGAACATAGTACAGTTAAAAAGTACAGTTTGTGGAACATTTCTTTTACTGTATTTTAATATTTTTTTGGATAATGTCCAATCGCCTGCTGCATTAGAAAGAAAAAAAATATTATTTTTGTCAATTTATTTCGTTGTTATGCACGTGTCGCAAAATTAGTTTAAATTATCACAAAAAGAAAATAAACCACGTGATCAGCATTTAATAAATTAAATTCTAAAAATTAATCTTTAAAAATTCACCCAAAGTCAGAAAATGGAGGTAAAGATTCGAGAAAGATTTCATTTTAAAGGAATTTTTATGATCTTTCTTGTGATATGAATTTATATCCCTCATGTTATTATTTTAAATGAAAACTTTAAAGAATGTTTCAAAAACAGCTTAAAAATTTAATTAATAAAAAATCTAAGAAGAATTTTTCGAAAATCTTTCTTAGTGCACCCCTACACTATAAAAAGAATCGCCATGCAGAATTTCAATCCTTTAGCTCCAGCGGTTTGGTCTGTGCGTCATCTGTCAGTCAGTCAGTCAGTTACGGAACTGTTTTATATATATAGATAATATGTTATAAGTAAGACCCTTCCATTTACGTTAAGAGTCTAAAAAAATTTAAATATTTATTTCCTATGAATAGGGAGTTACGATAGTGGTAAAAGGACATTAAAACTCTCCCGAAGATGTAAGGGGTTATACGCTCCTCATTGCGCTTTAGGGGCTGCAAGAGCTCTTTGGATGCACTGTGGAGCATAAAACACAAGCTCCTACTAAACGCTTCAGCAAACCTACTGTTCGTACTCGAAACTGTCGCATAAAAACAACTATTTATAGATTATATTTTAATCAAACATGAAATAGTTAAGGGAAATTTTTCGCTAAATACAACTAGCTGTTTAAGAGTCAATTTTTAAATAATATTCGCGTTTATACGTTTCAAAGGACTAAGTTTCATTCAGTTGAAAAGTATTCAATGATTGTTGAACTATCTACGCAGTGCAAACTCTTAGTTTGGTTGTTAGTATTCAATACAGTAAAAACCAGTGAACATTTGCCATGTTTGTGTGAATATCATATCTCTGCAATTGATAAGAACACAATAAAGGAGTATCAGCAAAATTGGTGCCCGGGTTATTGACTTAGAAATATTTTTAATTACATTTTACAATATTTGTTGTTATGTTTAAACGGAAGATGGTGAGTCATTTCAAATTTCATTACTGCCATCTTTCGGCTAAATGAGGAATCTTTTGTACACAGAAAAATTATTTTAGTTCCTGAAAAAAGGCCGTTGACTCAGTAATATGGGTCTATGTGTCTCCCAGATGATGACAAAGGAACTGAAATACTAGATGGCTATTGAAGAAGGACAAATCAGCCGAAGTTGTTAGCAAAGATATGTTTTCTTTGTTAAATATGGAGAAATTACTTCTCAAAATAGAGATTAATTTGGTTTTGATTCTTAAACTGCACATAACACATGAGAAATATAATATTTAATTAAGTAATGTAAAACCCAATGTAAAACTGAAATATATTTGAAATTTTCATTACCGATGTATGCCGAGTTACGATTGGAATAGTTACAAAGAAATGCTACATTACTTATTAAATGATTAACAATCCCCGAGAAAACTTTTTTTATAAATATACCTCACACCTTTGAAGTTAGGTTCCTTCTTCGGGAAATAGTTCTCCCTTTGGAAGTACGTATCGACACGTATCGAAATGACAGTTATGAAAATGGATTGGCTCTTAGAATCGAATATCTCTTCTGTGGCCACTGATTGAGTGCCCGCAGCATTCCATGAAAGACGAAAGCTCAAGGTCAAGGTTGTGGTTAGAGCCGATCAAAATCTTTAGTAACGATTGTATATATATATATATATATATAGGTATAATGAGGTAATTATGTTTATTGAATATTCTAGCTGTGGAAAAACATATACTAGAGAGATAACGTTTAGAATTATATCATTTATACCTTAAATGTATGTTTGTTTTCTTTATGACCACATGAATGATGTACATAGTCACTGCACTTTGGACTATCCTATTAGTCAGGCTTAGTACGAAACAATGGCGACTCATGATTTAGGACTACAGGTGCCGGACTTCCCCAATAATTTTTCCGTTGAAACAAACTCCGTCAGACTTTAATAAAAAAAATTGCGTTGCTTGAATTAAAAATAATCTGTCTTTTTATCATTTTAACCGACTACCCCTTTTCTCGTTAAAGGATAACGCGAACAAAGAAGACTTAAAAAAATCCCTTTGTACAATCCTCCGCTGATTAGGTATATTTGTTTTGACTGTGTGTTTCAATGGGGACCTCGGGGCCTTGGGATGTCTTTTGGTTAGACCTGCATCCTATTCAGGAAGTTCCCCTTGAGGTAACTGATTTGGTTAGGCCTCCTGATGACGCGACCAATCGGTTACCTCGATATATGATTTAGTCCCGTTACTGCTACAGAATCTTCCATTATGGTGCGTTGAGTCCTAAGTGCATGATTTCGGTTTATTTTTGTCTACATTCTTCCTGCTAATAATTATCTTGCTTTGTTGAATTATTTAACTTTTAGTTATATTAGTCCGTTTTCAGTATGAGGATTTGTTGCAACTGCGCAATCATTTATTGAAAAGTTAAAATTTTCAACGCTGGGGTAGGTTTTCTGTTAATTTGTTTGACAGTCTATGCCCTCTTTATACGTTTTGTTTCATGCTGAATTATTTGTATTTTTTGTGTTACCCCAGCTGATAAATTCTAAATGACCTGCTATGGCCATGGGGTGCCAAATGTAAGGTGTCAAATTTAAAGTGCCAAATTTAATGTACTCTTTAAAAAATAATCCTGCCTCTGAAAGCCAGGAAATTTATTATATATTTTCTAGCACAACCTCGGTAATAGAGCATATGCCCTTTCTCGAGCTTTACTGGTTGTAACACTACTTCCCCTATCTCTTGGGACGTCTTATACAGAAGAGAACCAACTAACTGACCTTTTTCGGAACCGGGATAATGCAGAAGTGACATCGATTCCCTTTCCAAGGTCCAACCGTGATCAACAACTGGCCAGCACAGTTACTCGAAAAGAAAATTCTTCCGCGGTAACGGCCTTCAAGAAAGCCAAATGTATTTTGACACTTTGTATACGAGGACGGAATTTTCCATTTTGTCATCTTCTTGAATCTCTAAATTTTGGACCACAATCCCTGATGGACGATGGTTCTTTCCGAAGTGCACTGGACGACTGCACTTTGTCAGTCAACAGAAAAATTTGGATAAATTCCGCATTAAGAATTCCTTTCCCTGAAGCTTGCTCATCTTCCTAAGTACAAAGCTTTAATTCTATATAATTTCCTACTTCAAGGTGCGGCAAAATGTGGCTAATTGCTGCTTTCCCTTTCAACACTGTTCTTGCGCGGTTTGTCTTTCATTCTATCTTTCCACATAGCAATGCTAGCATCTCGGCAGCGTTCACGTCTCCTATCGTTTAGACTCGGGTTCGATCGTGGGAATAACCCTTCCTCTCACGGCTCATTTAAAGTTCAACCGTGTTCATGGATACTAAGGTCTATCTGTTGCGAGTGAATGTTGTTATTCATTTAATGTAATTTTAATTTTCTTGCATTTAATCCTTCTCACTTCAATGTGTTTATTTTTTCTGTTTCCCTTTTAACTTAACCTTATGTATAAATTTCGCGACGCTTACATTTATTATGCAATTCCTGCGTTACAGGGCAAACGCAGTTAGCACTAGTTCATCCCGTGGAGCTCATGCTGAGCGTCGGTTATACCTTGCTGAGTAGCCCACAACAAGGGTGAAATCTACGGCCAAGGCAAGAGGTGTATTTTTTTATTCTGAGGACCGCTTTCAAAGTTGTATGACTCTTAGTGGCCTCCAGTAAACCTCGAGAAATCACTAAAAATGATTCGTGGCACATAGCTTAAGTCGTGCAGAATACAACGCTTATAAGTTGTGAAGAGAGCAAGGGATATATAATTTTCTAAAAGAGGGCATTTTTATTTTCTTGGCTTTAAGCATACTATATAATAAACTAGCTGAATACCTGTGCTCCGCTACGGAGTACATTCAAATTAAATACAACGGTCAATGTCTGCAATTAACGCGAAAAAATAAATAAATAAATATATTTATAAAAAAATCGTAACGGATATTTTTATAGACAAAATAATGTAGAAGAAAATATTCAAATTAAATACAACGGTCAAGGTATGCAATTAATTTGTGTGTTTAATATCCATAAAACATACTCATTTGAATTCAATTCTTAAAAAACTTCCATCTCAATTAGTCTAGTGGTTAAATTTTATTTCTTACCGTGTTTTAATATTTCTTTTGTGAATTTATTTCGTTTTATGCACGTGACGCAAAACTAATTTAAAGTATCACAAAAAGAAAAGAAACCAAGTGGTCAGCATTTAATAAGTTAAATTCTAAAAATTAATATTTAAAAATTCATCAAAAATGAGAAAATGAAGGTAAAGATTCGGAAAATATTTCATTTTGAAGGAATTTTTATGATCTTTCTCTAGATATAAATTTTATAACCCTCAGATTATTATTTTAAATGCAAACTTTAAAAAAGTTTCAAAAACAGCTTAAAAATTTAATTTAAAATATCTAAGAAGAATTTTTCAAAAATTTTTCTTAGTGCACCCCTACATTATAAGAACAATCGCCATGCAAAATTTCTGCCCTCTAGGTCCAGCGGTTTGGTCTGTGCGTTATATGTCAGTCGGTCAGTTACGGAACTGTTTTATATATATAGACTATTTCAATCCGCTTTTTTGGTGGTGACAGAGACAATGCTTTGTAATGCTTTGTAATGCTGTACTGTTTATGTGGGTCTTGCCATCATTTCTGAAATTCCTTGACTCCTTTCTCTGTGACATTTTGTATGGTATCTTTCTCATTTCATTAAACAGACATCGATATTTTGGGGAGAATTAAAATAAAATCCAAAAACATTTTTCCTGAAAAGAATTTTTTTTCTCTTCAAAGTGATTAAAAAAATTACACAAAAGATTTTATAAATCCTAAACAGAGAAATTATTATTGAACCTTTGTTACGTTCAAAAAAAAATGTGCAAATAGTTTATGTCAGCATTTTGTTTATTGTCCAGACCAATAAATGCTGTTTAGTTGGAATTATATTTAAAGATTTTCAATCGAGAAACAGAGTTTTAAAGAAGATAAAGAAAATGTGTATTTTTATTTGCAATTTAAAGTGATTTTTCTACTGTTAAAGTGATTTTGCTAAATTTTAATATCTTGCTTCAGACCTTACATGATATAAGCTCAAGTGGTAGGTTTTGATGAGAACATAGTGTTATATTACATGAACTCTTATAGGGCAGACCGGGGCATGTTGGCCATAGGGGTAAGTTGGTCCATCTGCGATATTTTTCAAACTATCCGGTAGATTGCTTTACTAGCTAAGCGACTTGTGTCTTAGCACGTTTTCTCTCTCCAATAACAGCGTCAGCAGCGAAGAAGCAATCAAACGAAAGCCACTTCAAATTTTCAAATTTTCACTGAAGTGAGTTTTTTTTTTCTTTTTGCACTTATAAATAATCGTATCAGATTTGTTTCTAAATTAAAGTTTCACTTAGGTGAATAGCAATCTAAAAGATCGTTGTTAAGAGATGATTTTCTACCTACTTATTTTAAAAAATATTAACAGAATATTTGATACAACGATCAAAAGCCAAAATGGCGATATATGGCAAGTTGGCCCATTTAATCCGGGGCATGTTGGCCCAGTGGCCGAAGATGCCCCGCAGCTCAAGAGTTTGTTTTCAACATACGTAAGCCTATAAAAGTCAATAAATTGTCAATAAATCAGGAGAAGACTGGATTCAATATACCAGGTGCAATCGTTGGGCACATGAATCATGTGTCACTGGGCACATTATATTTTATGTTTGCATTCATTGTGATGATGAGAAAGATCGATCAAGGCAGTATTTAAGTTGGACAAAATATGTTTTCTTATCTTTTATGTCTTTTATATACACTCATGGACAAAAAAATTAGCGCACCAAGAAATAATTGCGGGATCGTAACGAAACTTGCAATGAAGGTAAATGTCGGGGAGATATGCAAATGATTAGAAATGCAGCGTGATTGCGCATTACGTATAGCCGGTAGAGGGCGTTGAACATCGTACTCTGTGGAGTATAAAACAAGTAACCAAAGCTTGTTTGAGTGTGCTGAATCATTTATAAGGAAGAGCTGAGATAGACATGCCATTACGCCGTGTTCGAAGACAATATAAGCAGTTGTCGCAGTTTGAGAGGGGGAGACTCATCGGGATGATGGAAGCTGGGTGGTCAGCTAGGCGAGTAGCTCGTCCATTAGGCCGCTCTGATTGTGTTGTGAGGAGGTGTTGGGACCAGTGGACCCGAGAGATGTCATGTACACGAAGACCAGGCTCAGGACGCACTCGACAGACCAGTCGTCGAGAAGACCGCCACATCGTAAGAAATGCACGCGTACAGCCAACTGCTTCATCGGCCGCCATCCAGGCACGGGTAGCACCTTCACTAGCGGCCTCTGTGTCTTCTCGAACCATACGAAGGCGCCTGGCTGAAGGACAGTTGGTATCGCGGCGCCCATTACGTGTGCTGCCCTTGACGCCCACCCATCGACGCCTCCGTTTGGAGTTTTGCCGCGCACGAGGAAACAGGACTGCAGCGGAATGGTACCAGTTCGTCTTTAGCGACGAATCCAGATTCAATCTCGGCAGTGATGACAATCGTGTTCGTGTGTGGAGAGCCCGTGGTGAACGCTTCAATCCTGCCTTTGCTGTACAGCGACATATCGCTCCCACAGCTGGTGTGATGGTATGGGGTGCCATTGCCTACAATACACGGTCACCCCTAGTATTGTTCCGTGGCACCATGACAGCCCAGCGGTATGTTCATGAAGAGCTGCAACCACATGTGTTGCCACTCATGCAACGGCTCCCAGGAGCCATTTTTCAACAATACAATGCTCGGCCTCATACGGCAAGGGTGTCACAAGACTATCTCCGCACTGTTACTACCTTTCCTTGGACTGCCCGATCCCCAGATTTGTCTCCAATCGAGCATATCTGAGATCATTTGGGACGACGAGTTGGGCATCCCACGAGTTTGAACGAACTAGAGGCAAGGTTACAGCAAATATGGAACGAAATGTCTCAAGACATCATACAGAACTTGTATGACTCAATGCCCGATCATATCGCATCGTGAATTCGCGCTAGAGGGGGTCCAACGGAGCATTAACTCCTCCGTTCTTTTGCTTTTTTCTCTGAAATAAATTATCCTTTTTCTTTGATTTTCTTATCATTTATTTATATCAAAGTAATCATTACGTATGTAAAATTTCGTTTCATTTTGACGACTCCTTCTTGGTGCGCTAATTTTTTTGTCCATGAGTGTACCATATTAAAATTTCATCTGACATTTTATGTGTTTTTTATTTCTGTTAGTAATCCGAAAGCCAAATCAAGTTAGAGGGCCAACCTGCCCACTCGAATGGAACAGGTTGGCCCTCTAACTTGATGTCCAGCGATTTGATTCATATATAAACTATTAATTAATATTTTTCAAATTTTCCAATACGTGGTTATGCTTTAAGATGTGCTGATTGTACAAACTAAAAAAAATTACAAATTTAATAAATAATTTTCTTTTTAATATTGAAGAAAAAATGGGTCTACAAGCCCTGGTCTACCCTAACTCTGAAATTTACACTCTAGATATGAAAACAAATGTGGTTAGCGGAAGGCTGTCTTCACGAACCTTTTTAATTTTTATATCATTAATGGTAAATTCGTACTTATACGTGTAAATAGCCATAAATAAAATTTAAGAACAAACTGGTCATAAAATTTCAGAGAATCGAAATAAAGCATTGCTTCAGACTTCAATTGTATAATCCCGAAGAAACTGGTGCTATGCGTGCACTGGATTACCGCCAAGAAACTATTACACAAGCGCATTGTGCGTCGGACGGGCAATCTTTCCTTTATCCTTGCACAACGGAAAAATCCCGCCTACCATGAAATTTATAGCCGTGCCCTAAACGGACAGTTGGTCTCATTACACGGGTATAAAAATGAAGATAATGAAGTAAATAAACAAAGGTCCGACGCTCGGCGCTACCGCTGAAACAAAGCTGCAATTCAGTGCACTTTTCATTAAAACTTCGCTCCCTCGGTCCAAGAAAGTATTAAAAGCACCAGCTGTTGCTCGGATATAATAATAAACACAAGAAAAGCGGATAGTTAGAAGGGTAGGAACAAATATGTTTCGCGTCCATAAAAAAGTTACCGAAGCACCCGAAAAAATTTTACGATCTTCCTTCCTTTGTGGGAACCTGTGACAGGTTTCGAAACCGGAAGCATGCTGAGATTTCGCAATCGTAACCTTCCACTTGAGTTTCATTTCGGACCAGAATTAATCGAGTATTTTGAAGAAATAAACTACTTGGAAGAAACCAGAGGTGAGTCTAAAGACTCCTCAGGCCTTAGATGAGTCATTTTTAATTACGAAAGGTGAAATTAAATTTTCAAAATTCAATGTATGTTTTAACTTGTTATTCGGATTATTTTAAAATGAGGGAATTTTTGAAGTGGATCGTCATTTATAAGCTGTTTTCGGGACCATGGAAAAAACTGTTACGTGTAAATAGAGCATAGATAAAATTCAAGAAAAAAAATCAAATATTATATTAAAAACAATTTGTATGTAAAGGCATGACCAGAACAAATCGAGTGCTTTGAGAAAATAAGCTACTTGGAAAAAACCAGAGGTGAGTCTAAAGACTCCTCAGGCCTTAGATGAGTCATTTTAATTACGAAAGGTGAAATTAAATTTTCAACATTCAATGTATGTTTTAACTTGTTATTCGGATTATTTTAAAATGAGGGAATTTTTGAAGTGGATCGTCATTTATAAGCTGTTTTCGGGACCATGGGAAAAACTGTTACGTGTAAATAGAGCATAGATAAAATTCAAGAAAAAAAATCAAATATTATATTAAAAACAATTTGTATGTAAAGGCACGACTAGAACAAATCGAGTGCTTTGAGAAAATAAGCTACTTGGAAAAAACCAGAGGTGAGTCTAAAGACTCCTCAGGCCTTAGATGAGTCATTTTTAATTACGAAAGGTGAAATTAAATTTTCAACATTCAATGTATGTTTTAACTTGTTATTCGGATTATTTTAAAATGAGGGAATTTTTGAATTGGATCGTCATTTATAAGCTGTTTTCGGGACCATGGGAAAAACTGTTACGTGTAAATAGAGCATAGATAAAATTCAAGAAAAAAAATCAAATATTATATTAAAAACAATTTGTATTTAAAGGCACGACTAGAACAAATCGAGTGCTTTGAGAAAATAAGCTACTTGGAAAAAACCAGAGGTGAGTCTAAAGACTCCTCAGGCCTTAGATGAGTCATTTTTAATTACGAAAGGTGAAATTAAATTTTCAACATTCAATGTATGTTTTAACTTGTTATTCGGATTATTTTAAAATGAGGGAATTTTTGAAGTGGATCGTCATTTATAAGCTGTTTTCGGGACCATGGGAAAAACTGTTACGTGTAAATAGAGCATAGATAAAATTCAAGAAAAAAAATCAAATATTATATTAAAAACAATTTGTATGTAAAGGCACGACTAGAACAAATCGAGTGCTTTGAGAAAATAAGCTACTTGGAAAAAACCAGAGGTGAGTCTAAAGACTCCTCAGGCCTTAGATGAGTCATTTTTAATTACGAAAGGTGAAATTAAATTTTCAACATTCAATGTATGTTTTAACTTGTTATTCGGATTATTTTAAAATGAGGGAATTTTTGAATTGGATCGTCATTTATAAGCTGTTTTCGGGACCATGGGAAAAACTGTTACGTGTAAATAGAGCATAGATAAAATTCAAGAAAAAAAATCAAATATTATATTAAAAACAATTTGTATTTAAAGGCACGACTAGAACAAATCGAGTGCTTTGAGAAAATAAGCTACTTGGAAAAAACCAGAGGTGAGTCTAAAGACTCCTCAGGCCTTAGATGAGTCATTTTTAATTACGAAAGGTGAAATTAAATTTTCAACATTCAATGTATGTTTTAACTTGTTATTCGGATTATTTTAAAATGAGGGAATTTTGAAGTGGATCGTCATTTATAAGCTGTTTTCGGGACCATGGGAAAAACTGTTACGTGTAAATAGAGCATAGATAAAATTCAAGAAAAAAAATCAAATATTATATTAAAAACAATTTGTATGTAAAGGCACGACTAGAACAAATCGAGTGCTTTGAGAAAATAAGCTACTTGGAAAAAACCAGAGGTGAGTCTAAAGACTCCTCAGGCCTTAGATGAGTCATTTTTAATTACGAAAGGTGAAATTAAATTTTCAACATTCAATGTATGTTTTAACTTGTTATTCGGATTATTTTAAAATGAGGGAATTTTTGAAGTGGATCGTCATTTATAAGCTGTTTTCGGGACCATGGGAAAAACTGTTACGTGTAAATAGAGCATAGATAAAATTCAAGAAAAAAAATCAAATATTATATTAAAAACAATTTGTATGTAAAGGCACGACTAGAACAAATCGAGTGCTTTGAGAAAATAAGCTACTTGGAAAAAACCAGAGGTGAGTCTAAAGACTCCTCAGGCCTTAGATGAGTCATTTTTAATTACGAAAGGTGAAATTAAATTTTCAACATTCAATGTATGTTTTAACTTGTTATTCGGATTATTTTAAAATGAGGGAATTTTTGAAGTGGATCGTCATTTATAAGCTGTTTTCGGGACCATGGGAAAAACTGTTACGTGTAAATAGAGCATAGATAAAATTCAAGAAAAAAAATCAAATATTATATTAAAAACAATTTGTATGTAAAGGCACGACTAGAACAAATCGAGTGCTTTGAGAAAATAAGCTACTTGGAAAAAACCAGAGGTGAGTCTAAAGACTCCTCAGGCCTTAGATGAGTCATTTTTAATTACGAAAGGTGAAATTAAATTTTCAACATTCAATGTATGTTTTAACTTGTTATTCGGATTATTTTAAAATGAGGGAATTTTTGAAGTGGATCGTCATTTATAAGCTGTTTTCGGGACCATGGGAAAAACTGTTACGTGTAAATAGAGCATAGATAAAATTCAAGAAAAAAAATCAAATATTATATTAAAGACAATTTGTATGTAAAGGCACGACCAGAACAAATCGAGTGCTTTGAGAAAATAAGCTACTTGGAAAAAACCAGAGGTGAGTCTGAAGACTCCTCAGGCCTTTGATGAGTCACTTTTAATTACGAAAGGTGAAATTAAATTTTCAAAAATCAATGAATGTTTCAACTTATTATTCGGATTATTTTAAAATGAGGGAATTTTTGAAGTGGCTCGTCATTTATAAGCTGTTTTCGGAACCACGGGAAAAAAACTTATACGTGTAAATAGCGCATAGATAAAATTCGAGAAGAAAAATTAAACATTATATTAAAAACAATTTGTATGTAAAAGCACGACCAGAACAAATCGAGTGTTTGAGGAAACAAACTTGAAGGAAACAAGAGGTGAGTCAAAACACTCCTCAGGCTTTGGATGAGTCACTTTTAATTACGAAAGGTGAAATTAAATTTTCATAATTACAAGATAAAAAGAACTTTTTATATACAATGTTTTTGAAATTTCTATTGAATCATATAAACTGGACAATTCTATGTATTAATAAATACTTTTAAAAAATTTGTTTGATGAATTAACCCATCAACTTGAAAGAAAATGAAGTTAATTGGAAGTTAACTTGCGTTTAACTTTTCGTTCCCGTCCCGGCGGATAGATGGTTGCACCAGTCTACGAAACAAAATTAACTGAAAATTCAATTTTGCTTAAAGATGGCTAAAAGTATTAAAATAATTCCTTGTCATCGTGTTCTGAGCTACTCTAAAAGTTTCAAATGTCTAGCTAGTCGGAAAGTTAGTTAAAAATCGATTGCAAGATTTGTACGGGGCAAACACACAAACACACAAACACACAAGCAAATAAGAAAGCGAGTTAATAAAAACATGGAAAAAAATCAATGTATGTTTCAACTTATTATTCCAAATTATTTAAAAATGAGGGAATTTCTGAAATACGGAGTGCGTCATCATTTATAAGCTGTTTTGGGGACCACGGGAAAAACTTATACATAAAAATAGGGCATAGATAAAATTCAAGAAGAAAAATGAAACATTGTAATAAAAACAATTGTATGTAAAAACTCGCCCAGAACAAATCGAGTCTTTTGAGGAAATAAACTTGAAGGAGACAAGAGGTGAGTCTAAACACTCCTCAGGCCTTGGATGAGTCCTTTTTAATTTCGGAAGGTGAAATTAAATTTTCAAAACTCAATATATGTTTCAGATTATTATTTCAATTATTTTAAAATAACGGAATTTTTAAGATTCGGAGTGGCTTGTCATTTGTAATCTGTTTTCGAGACAAATCGAGTGTTTTGAGAAAATAAACTACTTAAAAGAAACAAGGGGTGAATCTTGAAGTCTCCTCGGGTCTTGGACGAGTCACTTTTAATTACGGAAGGTGAAATTAAATTTTAAAAAATCAATGTATGTTTCAACTTATAATTCCGATTATTTTAAAATGGCGGAATTTTTGAAATTCGGAGTAGGTCGTCATTTATAATCTGTTTTCGGAACCACGGGAAAAATTTATACGTGCAAATAGGGCATAGATAAAATTCAAGAAGAAAAATTAAACATTGTATTAAAAACAATTTGTATGTAAAAGCACGAAAAAAAACTCTAGCCGCTAACAAAGCTAGTATTTCATATTAATTAAAAAAAATTTTCGTTTATGAATGTAATGGGATAAACAAAACAAATTTAAAATTCACAAAAATATTTTTTTATTTACCTAAGGGTAAAATAAAAAATATGCATTATCCTAAATAAAAAGTATTTAAAATATTGATTTTCCCCTTTATACTTGTTTTAAAACAGTTTATCATCGTGAATTATTGGGATCCTCTGAAGCTTTCCATAACAGTTTTATCGTTCAGATATTAGAACTACTACTAAGTTCCTTTTTTTATTGTACCTCGTTAAGCGTTAGTTTAGTGTTAAAAAGTGACAAATGCTTCTGTAGACTAGGCTGTTTTAGATTTTAAACACTTGTTCTTCCTTTTTCTTAGCCGGAAGATGGCCGTAGGGTGCTAATCTTCAGAGCCAGAGACCGCAGGATCGAATACCGCTGCGGGCATGGGTGTTTGTAGCCGTTCGGCTTCCACTTTGATCTGTAGGTACTAGTTAGTGTAACCATCGTGTTGCAAACGATGACCGCAGCGTTCCCAACTGTTGTCTTTACGGCTGTTCTCGCTTTCTGTTTATCCCATATTTTGTCTCTAAAGCGGATTCCCGCATAGGGGCACTAAACGTGCATTTAGAGGCTTCAAATATTAGGGTACGTACAAATATTAGGTCCTTATAATAATCAATATTAGCACTACAGAAATAATGTTTTAATAACTCAACAGATGAATAAATGTCATTTTCAAGACTTTTAATTATGAATTGCAAATATCTAAGGATAAAAACTGTTTTTATTCTAAGGTGCCATGGGTATCATTTTAACAGATTTGGGTTTTTGTCTTTTTCAAGTGTGCCAAACGTTTTCAAGATTTCCAAGTTCAACGTTTATTAACAGAGGAAGAAAAAAAAATATTTCATGTAGTTACTTCTAATGAAACTACCGCGGGTTATAAACGTAGTGTAAGGTATACATAAGATTCGATTCACAAGAATCGAACTTTTGAGTGAATGAATTAAAGAAGCTACTTGAGATATGCTAATTTCGGCATACGCTCTTCGTATAAATACCAAGCAGCTTGATTAATACAGAGGTTGAAGAAGGTTTTGTTAAGGTTGATAGATAAGCGAGTTAAGGGAGCTACGAGGAAAGCAGCTCCAGGTGCTATCCTGCGCTAGTGCTTAGGGGGCCCAAAGTTACGTGGCAGAACTGCTGGTTTGACTCTCTGCTGGTTTATGAGTATTTGAAAAGTGTATTTCTATTGAATGTTAATATATATTCTGTACAAGTAGTACGCATGCTTATTGCTGTAAAAGCAAATTCTATATGTGCAACGAATTCAATAAACATTGTTTCATGTATAAACTGTGTTTGTATCAAATTCATTTAGAGTGCCACTTCAAATTATATACACCCAAGTCTGGGTAGAAGTAGCTATACTCTACAGTAGTATTACTTATCGTTGCTTACCTCTTCTTTTATTTTAACGCATTTTGGTACTTTTCTGTTTAACTGTTTACTGCTACTGGGTTTGGCGCTCTGCCAAAATTATAACTCGCGACGCAGGACGGACACCTTTTTTCTTCCCGGACGACCGTTATTGAGGAACGTAATCCTATGTTAAAAAATGGTAATACAGCATTGCCTTGGCAACGTTTGACAAAGGAAGAAAACAAAACTAAACAAGAGACATGGCAATGCCTCGTCGGCGTTTGACAGGGCACGAAAAAATAATGAACTAATTCTATTAGACCTTGGTGAGAATTTAAATTTTCAAACCAAGATTTTCCAATAATTTATATTTATAATATGTATTTTAAGAATGGAAATTAAACATGTAGCATAATTATTTAATCTCATGTTAACTAATAAGCCTATTGTTTTTACATCGGTCTAGTACGATCACTAGAAGAGAAAACTCATTTTCAACTCCCTTTCATGTACAAAACTGTGTAAGCGGTTCATCAACTAACGTGTATTTAAACAATTTGCGGGAAATGTTTATAGAAAATAAGGCTGTAATACATTAGGTTAGGAAGACATTATTCATAGTCTAAGAAGTTTACAGCAAGTATCAATATAAAGAAAAATTTAAATAACAAAAACGTTTTACAAATGTTTACTTATTACTGTTGCTTATATCACTTGACCGACAGCAACATCAGATCAAGTCCCGAAGGCTATGGGCGATGAAGGTGTGGCTCCTGTTTTGACTGGCACCACAAGGGTCGGAGTCCGACTTGGCCAAATTGCTGCTATAAATTATGTATGCTAAATTGGGGTTGTAATAAGAAAATTATTAATAGCATTTATTTGAGGTATTGAAAAATTCGTTACCTATCGAGCAGTATCATGAAGAAATTTTGTTTAAAAGAAACAAAGAAAGTGTCTGACCTGTTCTCACAAGCTGAGATGTATAAAATCTGGACCTGGCAAGAACCTCAAAATTTGTTTCCGCTTAAAGAAGAAAAACTATCAAATCCGAACCTGAAGGGGTGGAGTAAGTGTTGAAAATTTGGTTAAGCTTCTGACCTCTGGATGCTTAATCCTTTACAAATGCTACAGATGCTTACGATTGCTTACAGATGCTTAATCCTTTACAAATTACTAAGCCATGAGAAAACTAAATTTTTTCTATTTTCCAAGCTGTGAAATGTGAGTATAAAAGTAATTTACGTTGAGATCAGTAATGAATAATTGAAATTATTTATCGTTATTTTCAACTGAAGCGTTCTTGGGATTTGGAATTTGGAATTTACGCACAACTGTGAGAAACCTGTAAACAATTCTTCATTACAAGTATAGAAAGCAAATTAGATGTATATAAAAGAACATATGAATGTACAAAAACTTAACTTATATTTTATATTAAAGGTTTGATTATTCTGTCACGGCGTGGACAGCATGTCATTAACTATATTTTCAATTTCTATTGACATTATATATCATTTCATTATGATACTGAAACACAGTTTAAAAAGTTGTGATTCGAGAAAGAGTATGATATGATCATGACGTGGATTGCTGGTAGAATGGCCAGCATGTAATTTTGAAAGCAGGAAGAGCCGGGTTTGATTCTAGGCAGCCTTTTGTGTTTTCAAGGGAAAAAAAATCTGTTAAATGTGAGAAAATGTTTAAAACAGGCAAGTATTCGTTATACAAACCTGAATACTATGATTTAATTTTTTTTAGTATTTAAAACCATTTTTTTAAAATTCCCGGATGAGATTTTACAGATAACAACAAATAAAATAACTATAAACCTGTATTATATAGAACTATTTAATTTTGAAAAATATTGAGACCTTAATGATCATGATTTAAAATTTTTATGTTCTTTTATTGTTTAAAAAATGTGTTTAAAATTTTATCGTTAAAATACATCGACTATACAATGGTAGTAAAGTAAAATAATGTAGAATAATTGTAAATTAATCATCCATAGCTTCCTGTTTCCATTTTTCTCACAGCAAATTCAAGAACGCTCTAAGGATTTTTCATTGCAGAAAGAAATTCTTAATTCTATGTGAAATGGCAGTTAAAGTTAATGATTATAATACGGATGATACTTTTAAGTTCTCTTTCTATTTATTTCGCCACCATAGGCTGTATTTAGTAGCATTTTATTTAACTATATTTCGTTATAATTGAACAAGCAATAGTATCGTAATTAGAATAACACTGATCAAACCATTGCTATAGAAATTAAAATGAATAACACATTTACACATCCAAAATCACTTGCTTTTGCATTACATCCTGTTATCATTTGAAAAAAAAGTACAGATATTTATTTTGCGTTATTAAGTTTTAATGAAAAGAATAAATTATTAAGAAACTCAATCCTTTGTTAAATTGTTGCTCGTCATATTTGACTCCTTAAATATCATCTTACAATCAACTTTTCCAACATGCACGAATTTCCCCTTAATTCCTCTCGTTCAGTTGCTGTTCTAGCTGCTGCAACAGCAATCAGAACAGCAACGTCTCAAACACAGTTTTTGAAATCAAAAGTAAATATTAACTTGCACTACAAAACTGTATTATTTCTACTAAAGTCACTCTCTGTCATATATTTTGATGTTGTTATAGTTTGAAAGAAATAGATAAATTTAAGGTCATAAAGTTTTAATGAACTACAAAGCCAAAATTTTCAGATTTATGAAAGCAAATTCCTTTCGAAATTAAAAAAAAATGCTG
Organism: Dolomedes plantarius; assembly: GCA_907164885.2. NCBI lineage: Eukaryota > Metazoa > Arthropoda > Arachnida > Araneae > Dolomedidae > Dolomedes > Dolomedes plantarius. The sequence continues at coordinate 76,713,837 of OU015502.1, read as the reverse complement.
TGTTAAGACTCAATTTAGGAGTTTTTTGTTTACCGTATTTCTCGGACCATATGACGCACCTTTTTACATAAAAAAATCGACTTAAAATTGGCAGGCGTCTCATGGTCCGAAGGTAACATTAAAATAAACTGAATATTTTATTATATATATTATATATTATTTATATATATATATATATATATATATATATATATATATATATATATATATATATATATATATATATATATATATATATATATATATATTATTTATTATATTTATTATACATATTTTTCTGTAATAAGTAAGAAATTGAAAATATCTTTATATATCTAAAACAATACAAAATATTCTTTTCTAAAAATCCTTCCATAAATTTGAGCTGAGTCATATCGGCTTATGGTTTGAAAAATACGGTACACGGGCAGAGAGTTTTGTCAGAGATCTCTACTTTCTGGAATCCATCAAATAATTACGAAAAAATACATCATAACACTATCTCAAAAGGAAATGGAACAGTGTTTATCCTGCTAATACAGTTAAATATATTTTTAAATGGTTATTTCTGGTTGAAATTTTTAAAAAAAATTATACAGAGTTAATATTGTTTAAAATTAAATTTGTTTTAAAAAGTTAACAAAAATATAATATTAATTTCTTACTAAGAAATCCATCTTAAGACATTCCTGTCGTCGTAAAAAAGCAAAGTTTATAGATCGAAACTTATATCTCCCGCGTATTATCGCGTTAAATAACAACTATTCCCCTCCATTTCTAAATATAGTATAATTATTTTAAAGCGTGTAAGTTAATCATCTTATTCCGACCCATCTTTTAAATTCGATGCTTCTTTATCCGATTACACGCGGTAATGGCGCTTTCATTGTTTACGTTGATGCCATCGGCGGGCAGATGCGATCGAAATCAATACATATTCATGGCCCGATTTGTAAACAAAGATCTCTCCGTATTGATTTCACTTTCTATTTCCACCCTCGAAATAGTAGATTCACCGGCCAGATTCGCTTAACAGCTGCTCTCGGACGGAGCAGAAATTCCACTGCAGGACGAAAACTCTACCGCTAGGAATTTATCATTTTGTAAAGAGGATAAATTAAAAAAATAATTATAATACTCAAATCTAGAGTTCTGCATGAGTGAAAGTATCTTTTAGGGAGTCTACTTTTTTTTTTACTTTTAAATTAAACTTTATGATTATAATATTGATGTCTGAGCTACATTAGATATATACTTGAAAGTCTCACTGAAGGATAGTCTCATATAATTTTAAATTTTATTTCCTATTTATAAGTGTATAATTTCATTTTTTAAATTAAACGTACTAACCGCTAACATGTTTTTGGGTGTATGCTATTTATGGTTATTTGTTTTCTTATGTATTTATAAAATTATTTATTTATTTATTTAAAAATACTCTGAAACGAAAGTAATGAAGGCTTAATATATAAGCTAATTTATATTTTTAACTCAGAATAACATCCACAAATTCAAATGTGTGGAACCTGTCTCTAATACATGCGAAAAAATTTTAATTGCATAGCTAAAATAAAGTAAGCAAGTGATTCTTTGTTAGTATACTTAAAACTATAATAGTATTATTAATCAGTGGAATTCCGGGGTACCAGGGGATACTCCAAACCAAATTCAATGTACTTTTTATTTTAGTTGTAAATTTAAAAAACATTTAAAATAGTTGGAAAAAGAAAATACTGAAGTCTAGAGCTCTACATAAGTGAAAGGATCTTTTAGGGACTCTAATTTTTTATTTTATTTTATAATTACACTTTATGAATATAATAATATTGATGTATGAGCTACATTAGATATACTATACTTTAAAGTACCACTAAAGACCCTCTCATATAATTTAAATTTTGTTTCCTATTTCTAATTACTTAATTCAATTTCTTTTAATTAAATGCACTAACCGATTGCATGTCTGTGGGTGTGTGCTGATTTGTAGTTATTTATTTTCTTACGTATAATTTATTTATCTAATTTTTAAAAATTACTTAGAATGTATGTATTTATAAAATACATACATTCTGCATGAATTAAAAATACTTAATACATAAGCAAATATTTAAGTATAGCAAATATATTAAGTAATATTTAATATATAAGCAAATTTATGGGTTTTTAAGTCGGAATTACATCTGCTAATTCGAATATGTTGAACCTGTTTCTAATACATACGAAAAAAGTTCAATTGCATGGCTACAATTAAACAAGCAAAGAAGGGATACTTTATGAGTATACTTAAAATAATGAAAGTACTTTAAGATACTCCAAATAGGATTCCAATATCATTTTTATTGTTACTAGCACTTTAATACGTCTTTAAAATAGTTTGGAAAACCAGTAGAAATTTGCATGACTCAAAAGATCTTTTAGTGAGTCTAACTGTTATTTTTCTTCAAAATTATACTTTATAAAATATGATTATAATTTCGATGTCTCGGCTACATTAGAGATATATTTTATAGTTCCATTGAAGGAAACTCTCATATAATTTTAAATTTTATTTCCTATTTATGACTATTTAATTCCATTTTTTAATTAGACGCACTAACCGCTGGTATGTTTGTGGATTTATGGTTATTTATTTTCTTATGTATTTATTAATTAACGTATCTATTTTTTAAACATACTTAAAAGCTAAAGTAAAGAAGGTTTAATATATAAGCTAATGTATGTTCTTTTTGAAGTCGGAATTTCATCCGCTAATTCCATTAGCTTGAACCTGTTTCTAACACATGCGAAAAAAATTTAATTGCATAGCTACAATAAAATAAACAACGCAAGTGATTATTTATAAGTATATTTAAAATTGTGAAAGTACTTTAAGATAGTCCAAACAGATTTCAAACATAATTTTCATTTTAGCTGGAACTTTAAAACATCTTTAAATATTTGGAAAAAGATAATACTGAAGTCTAGACTGCTGCATGTGTGAAAGGATCTTTTAAGGAGTCTAATTTTTTTTACTGTAAAATTATACTTTATAGAATATGATTATAATGTTGATGTCTGAGCTACATTAGAAAGATATTTTTCAGTCGCACATTGAAGGAAACGCTCATGTAATTTTAAATTTCATTTCCTATATATAACTGTTTAATTCCAATTCTTTAATTAGACACACTAATCACTTCCATGTTTGTGGGTGTATACTGATTTATAGTTATTTATTGTCTTATCTATTTATCAAATAATTTATTTATTTATCTAAAAATACTTAGAAATTAAAGTAATCACTGTTTAATATATAAGCTAATGTTTGGCTTTTTTGAAGTCGGAATTTTATCCGCAAATTCTAACAGGTTGAACCAGTTCCTAATACATACAAGCAAATTTAATTGGATGTCTACAACAAATTAAGCAACGCAACGGATACTTTATTACTATACTTAAAATTATAAAAGTACCTTAAGATATTCCAAATAGGATTCCAATATAATTTTTATTATTACTAGTAGTTTAAAACGTCTTTAAAATAGTTTGGAAAAGCATTTTTCTTTAGTTTAATATTAGTACAAATTTTTGGTTCAAATACAACACAATTATAGACAATTTTTTCTATTGTTTAAAATAAAAATAATTATATATTTTCGATACCCATTAATTCGGTAATATTCGAAAGTTAAGAAAATTTTGTATGTAGAATTTTTTTATATAAGGAGGGGTAAAAACATCTTTATTTCGTTGCATCAATGATTGAACTGACATTAGTAATATTATGACTGAGATTAAAGAGAAAACTAAATTTCAAATATATCAATGTCATATGTATGCACGTGTATATTTATTTCTAGGCAGAGCCTTTTAATCAAAGCATTAATTACAGTCACTTATTTATTCTGACGGCAGACTTTTTTTATTATAAATTTGATACATTCAATGTAATTAACATGTGCCAATGATACCTAATACATAAATATGCAAAACCACTTTAGCTGATATAACTGGATGATGGTAATAGATGTGACTGGGTAATAAAATATGATCCTTTAATTCATTTATTTGTTTCTCTTATCTTTTTAAAAAAAATTTTGTTGATAACTCTCTTCTTCCTTGTCATCAGCGTGTACTCTTCAGATCATGAAGGAATTTTGTAAGTAGTTTTTAAGAAAATAGAACGGTTCAATGAAGTTAGTAATACGATAAAATTACCAGGACACATAAATGATATGGGCAGTATCCGATTTTTCACGGGTTACTTTTAACTAAATTTAAGTGTTTTAATTATTTAATAAGTTACCTTCTCTTAATGAATTTCTTTTTCATCCCTCCTTGTCACTGGACTTTTTTTTCGGTTTTCTTTTTATGCTGTTATGATCATAAATAAATTCTAAGCGTAGTATTCATTCACTTCTAGATGGGCTGCTCTTTATAATATAGAATGTTCGATTTAACCCACAAAATAAGACAAAACTACAAATAAAAAATATCAATCATATTTGATTGGTTGTTGAGTCTCCCAAACTACAGTTCTTATTATAATGTTTCCTAAGGATAAAAACACACAGTCCCTAAAAAAAAAACTGAAAAATATCTGACCATTTTAAACTGATTTTGTAACACTTGATTTTACATTTTCCTTTCGCCTAAAGGAAATATATTAATATATATATATATATGTGTGTGTGTGTGTGTGTGTATGTATGTATGTATATATATATGTATGTATGTATGTATGCATATATATATATATATATATATATATATATATATATATATATATATATAAATAAATAAATAAATATATATATATATATATATATATATATATATATAATTATATATATATATATATATATATATATATACATATATATATATACATACTCATAGAAAAATGTTAAAGTTAAATGCAAAGTTGTCGCACAATGAAAATGTTTGTTTTGATATTTAAAACAAATGTGATCATTTCATGATGAAAATATTTTTGAATAGTGAGAAACCAGTTTTTGTTGGCGTAGTACATACGTTTTAGACTAAACACTGAAAATTGAAAATAGACGATCAAAAGATATTTAAGTTTCGTGGATAAAAGCTCCCTGGTTTTCAGGACTTTGGTTCCACTTCCCTAGACACCTTAAACACTCTGATATTAGTTTAAAACAGCTATAAATATCTACTTCATAAATTATCCGTTTGGATGGATTTTTTCGAGGGATCCTTTAAATATTCTAGTCATCTCTATTTAAATGAAAGAATACTGAGAAGTGAATTTGGTAGAACAAATCTTTCTTTTTTATATTTGCCTTACAAATTTTTCTAAAAATAGGATTTGTTTGTCAGAAAAAAAAAGCGTGAATCGAAAAAAAATTACTATTGTCTTACTGACACAATGTGAAACAAACTTCAGCATAATAATGATAAAAAAAATTGTCAAAAAGTATGTCTTTCAGAAGCATATATGATTTTAGTTAAAAATAATACGATTTCCTTAAGAAGAAATAGATTTTTGATTGGTTTGGTCTGGTTTGGTTTGGTTAGGAGAGCTACGGTAAACTTTTTGCTGCACGAAAACTACTATATATAATTTTTTTGAATAGAGGATATTAAAGCAAAAAGTATATATATATATATATATATATATATATATATATATATATGTGTGTGTAATATATATATATATACATATATATTACATATACATATATAATATATAATATATATATATTATATATATATATGTATGTATATATATATATATATATATATATATATATATATATATATATATATATATATATATATATAATCATGCAAAAGAGTTTAAAAAAAGAAAAATAACAAATTTTATGACTACCATATACTATATACTAAATTATATACTGATTTTTGGTTACCTAAATAGTAATGAGAAAATATTCAAATACGCACAGAATTTAAAAACGAAGTCAGCTTGCGATTATTTTTTCCATTCTTATCATTAGAGGTAGAAAAAATTACTATAACTATGTTTATACTTTATTTATACTTCTTATTTACGTTCCACTAATTTATTTGATTTATTTCTGCTCCCTGAGAAATATGCCAACAAAAACCGAAAGCCGGAATTTGATATTTGTTAAAATGTTTTAATAACAGTTCAAACTCAAAACCCATCGTATGATAGATATTTTAGAATACGGTAATTATGGAGCATATATCGTGGGATGAGTTAAATTAGTAAGAGTAAAATTCTGGTAGCGAGATAGAAGAAATCACGCAACACACATCTGATTTGTGCATACTTGCGCAGAAAAATCCGCACGTGCTCGGCAATGGGCAAAAGTAAAAGTACGTGTTATTGGGATTCTCATAGTGTGCTTATCTGGGTAGTGACATCTGGCGAGAAGCCGGCGTAACTTTTCGCGCATTTGTTTATGGTGGTTGCATTGCGTTCCCTTTTCTCTCTCTGTTCCAGCAGACAGTAGTGCATCCCCGAGATCAGCAGCAGCACGTGACAGCAGGTGAAGTCGGTCCCTTGTTTACGCGGGGGCCATCCATCTCCAGGCGAGACTCCGCCCCGGACGACCTTGGAGCGCCGCGACCTGTGACAGCGACCACCCCGCCCCCGGCCAATGGGAGAGCGCCACGTCACGGAGGGGAGGACCCCGCACCGCGCCGCTCCTCGCCCGCCGCGCTCCCAGCTCCTCACAACACGCGGCGTCGTTCGCCGAGTTGAGATGTCCTTGCTCCGTCGATGGCCAGCCCGAGCCCGTACCTCTCGTCCAGCAGCGGCCTCGTAAACTCGCTCGGCCCCGACAGCCCAGGCATGCAGGTGGCCACCTCGCAGGCCTCCGCCTACGCCAGGGAGCCCCCAGAGATGAAGTACATGCCGCCCCAGCACCAGAGCCACAACGGACACCACGCGCTCGCGCCCCAGCACCACTGGGTCGGACTGCCGCCCCACAGCGACGCCTGGTCCGCGGCCATGCCGCCCTTGCACGCCGCCCAGGACGTCAAGCCGCCCGACCTCCACTCGGTGCACCACCGGCCGCCCCAGCACATGGCGGCCTCCCACCCGTGGCACCACTCGTCCCTGGGGCCCCCCTCTCACATGTCGGCCGGCATGGGCGCGGCCGCCGGCAACGGCACGCCGCCCCACCACCACCTCCAGCACTACGGCATGAACGGCATGCTGGGAGGGGGCCACGGCTCGCAGCTGCACCCCGCCATGCGGGAGATGCCGCCGCACGCCGACCACCACCCGCACCACCACCACCACCACCACCACCCGCACGAGGACCATCACGGACCCCACCCGCTGGACCACCACAGGCACCCGGACGACTGCGGGGGTCCCCTCGGCGGGCCCGGCGAGGAAGCCCCCAGCTCCGACGACCTCGAACAGTTCGCGAAGCAGTTCAAACAGCGCCGCATCAAGCTGGGCTTCACGCAGGCGGACGTGGGTCTCGCCCTAGGCACCCTCTACGGCAACGTGTTCAGCCAGACCACGATCTGCCGGTTCGAAGCCCTGCAGCTCAGCTTCAAGAACATGTGCAAACTAAAGCCCCTGCTGGCCAAATGGCTGGAGGAGGCGGACAGCACGACGGGCTCGCCGACCTCTATCGATAAGATTGCCGCCCAGGGCCGCAAGCGGAAGAAGCGCACCAGCATCGAGGTGTCCGTGAAGGGGGCCCTGGAGAGCCACTTCCACAAGCAGCCGAAGCCCGCGGCGCAGGAGATAGCGAGCCTCGCCGACAGCCTGCAGCTCGAGAAGGAGGTCGTGCGGGTCTGGTTCTGCAACCGGAGGCAGAAGGAGAAGCGCATGACACCCCCCGTCAACATGGGGCCGGGGGGGCCCATGCAGCCGGGCGGCGACGGACTCATGATGGGCGGATCGCCCCTGCACGCGCACAGTCCGGGCAACCTCATGCAGTCGCCCCCGCCGCCCCCGCATTCCATGGCCGCGGCTCACTGACCCGTGGCCGGGGCCGCGGACCTCGACTCTGAATCCCGCGAGCCCCTGCCCCCCACACAAACACAGCTCTTCTTCTCGCTCCTCAGAGGATCCTCTGCCCTGCAGGAGTCAACGGCCGCCTACAAGTGTACATAGGTGAAGAACAGAACTCTCACACTCTCTCTCTCTGGAAGAGATGCAGACTCCACGAGATATATCATCTACTTTTTTTTTCTTGTGTGTGTGTGCCAATCTCTGCGGTCCTCGACATTTGTTTTGTTAACCGAAGGAGGGGGGCGACCAGACCCTATCACCCAATCGCAACCCCCTCTTTCCTTGTGCATAACATTGGACCTTTATACTGCAAGCGGCAACCACCTGTAAAGGTAAGTGCAATCTATCTTCATTTTTAGTGATATAAGCCTAGCTAGGAAGGTGAAATGGGAAGTGCTATTAACCTAAATTTTCAATTTTGCTCACGATACATGTTTTAGTTTCGGTTTGCAAACTAAACACTTAATTTCAAAGTTTATAGCTTTTCTTTTCTTCTGGTTAATGTTTGTAAGAATTTCTTTGTATCATTATACTGTTTACTTTTAGAAAATTCAACGTTTTAACGTAAAAATCTAACACCAAGTTACTAAGCACATGCTTGCAATGCTATGTAAACCTATCGAGTATATTTTAACTTTTGTTTAAGTTGTGTTTACATTTTGATACTATTATCTGATACATCATCATTTTAAATTTCCCCTTTTTTTAACCGTTATAAAATATGGTTTTCAGTGATGCCAAATTTTGAATTAGGTAATTTAATGGAAGTGTTGCCTAAGGGTATTTTAAAGATGTTTCGGTCAACCGTTTAGTTCTGACAACAATTTTCCAAATTTTGCTTTTTTTTTGTTGTTTGAAAACTAGACTGTTCAAATCCTGTACATATATTTAATTTACCTTATTTAAATTCTATATTTAAAAAAATAATTTCGGTGTTTCTTAAGTACTTCGATCAAATATTTATTAATTCCTGGTTTTGTTTCGTTTACAGTTTTTATAGGATATTTTATCTCTCCAGAAATTTAGTAAAGTTCCTGAGAGTAATTAAACTACAGTTTTAAAATTTAATCATTTTAATGATTACTAAGTTTTTGAGACTATTTTAAAAGTTATCTATCGTAGAGTGATTTTAGTTGCTCGCAGTAGTCTGGCAATCAAACTGTGCCCGTGAAGAAAAGCTTTAAATTTTTGTTGAAAAGGGCTAAAAACTCTGCAAAGTCTGAATGTTTAGTTCAAAAGACCAAAAATATGTGTAAAGTAGTGTCTTTGATTCAATGTGATTTGCCTGTAAACGGAAGTGAAAAAATAACGAATCTATAGTGATAATACAACAAACCCCTCCCATTTCACCGACTGTTCAAATGACTTGTTATGAGAACTATTTATTTCCATACTCTGTTAACATTTTAAAACTGGTAGAAATGTTTCTATTGAAAGTAGTAGTGAATGTCTAGCGAAAGTATATAGTAGCGCCACATGTTTATATGAGAAATCTGATTGAAATTTGGGCTAAGAAAATATACCGTTTTCATCACCACTTTATCCGAAGGTTTGGGAATAATTTGGTAGAAAATATATCAGAACTGTTTTAAATTATAAAAATCCCAATTTATAACTTAGAATTCTTATTTCTCGCTGTTGTTTAAGATACATAACAAACTGTTGTTGTTTATTATAAGTGAAGATCTTTTGATCACATTTTAACAATGAAAAGAGAGTTTGATTCAGATCATTGTGAAATCTAGATAAACAGTAAAAACAACTTAATATGATCTGGGCACTACTTAGTGAGTATTAAATATTTTTCGGCTCGTCATAGGAATTAAACTACTGAAATTCTGAATATATCACCTTATCATTCGAGGGAAACGTTATATTAAGAACAGTCCGATTAAAAAAACTTGAGGTAGAAATTTTGTATATTTATTCACTTACTTTGGGTGTGAGATAGCAGTGCAATATAAATTCACTAGTTCCGTACATTTTACTAAGTGATCAAACACAAAAAATTGTGATAAAAGTAGTATGTGCATGTGATTCCTTATTTTGAGAAATTGATAAGATCTAAAAATATGACACCAAAACTCGTGAACTCGTGAACAATAATTTTCATCGTTCTCTAAACTATTTCCTTTCTGTTTCTTCTTTATCATCAATGCTTTCAATGCAATATAGCGGTGACTAGAAATATTAAATCTAAATAAACAGAATAAATGACTCGCTTATCCTAATGTTCGTTCTGTGGCATACACATGATATTCATATGAAATTATTAAAAATGTTACAGGATGTATCAATTTAGAGCTGTTTAGAAATAAGTGAAAGCAAAGTTTGCGCGTTTAAGTGTGTTTAAATGTGAAGGTGTGTTACTTTTATTTTCATTCTTTATAAGACTAAAATATTTTATTCTGATATGAAGGATATTTTAAGAGTGAAACATACCAAGTTATATGTACTAAGATGTTCATATTCATAAAATACATAAATAACATCGTTAATTAATGTTTATGTTTTAAAATCATTAACAACAGACATTAACGTCTCTGAAACTGTAATTCCAAATGCTATAGATTATGATAACGATCGTGATGATAAAAAAGAAAAAGTGTTACATCTTTCCCGCCAAAAAAGGAACGTAATTTTTTTCTTTTGTTCTTTTCTACAGTCTCCTCTTGATTGAATAAGTTAGAAGTTAGTTATAATTAACTTAAATTTTGAATTGCATATTAAACATTTATTGAAAAATTGAAGTGTTAATTTCAAATCAAAGGCAATTAATGCCTTTTAATGTTGTTTTAGACTCTTATTATTTAAATTATATTCTTTTAAAAATTGAAGCCTATGAGTAAGCTATTATTTTATCTCATAAAAAGCAGTGGATGATGGGACTGGTGTAACTATAGGTAAAACAGTCTGTTCGCCTATTTAATAGTCGATTTAATATAATTGACTGTAGTTTTTTTAGTACTTATGTAATGTTATAGGTACCTATATATGTTGTGTTATATAGGTTTGGCTAGGCACTTAAGTGAATCAATTGGCCATTGACCATTTATTGTGAAATCTAAGATCTAGAAACAAATAACACCTTTCGTTCCAAAATCGTTTAAAATCCGAAATAAAAATTTATATATAAACTTTTATCTTAAAATACTATTAATAATATTTTATACTGACATGCCAGTTTTTTCATACCTTTTTAATAAGTTGTAAAAAAAATGACTCTTTATCTTGTATTCGTTATTATGAATCTTTCTCCTTCGTAAGTTTATTAGCTAAATCAGTCTTTATTTGGGATTATATAATGTGCATGTATCAACCGAAACATTGATTTAGCAGTGCTTTTGTAGGGTGTACCAGACAGTTATGTTTAAATGGATGTAGTTATATATTAAATGCAGTGAACAAAATGCAGTTTTTTGAGTGTGCGTGATGGAAAAAAAATCAGCAAAAAAAACCAGATGTATCATGGAAAACATATAAAAAATATATTTTAATGGTGTATTGTATTTGTTTAGTTTATATCATATGAATTTATAGTTAGTTTTTCAAACATTTTTGGCCTGTTAGTCAAAAGTAAATAAAGCAAACTGAGGCCCCGGAGTGAATAAGCAAATGACTTTATACGACGTATTTAGTAAATTTTTAGTGACATGACCTGTTGATTGTGCAATAACTATGTAAATCAACTTCAGCAACTGTAAATAATCTACAGATGTTGTCTTACGGATGTTAGATACTTAATGGCAGTTTAAGAATATGATCGGGCGTCTAAGTTGTAATTTTTTTTAAATCTTAAAATGGCAAAATGGGTGGTTACCCACTATTATCATTTGTAATATAATTTTTATTACGAAAAACTATTTCGTGCAGGTGTTTTTGTTATACTGAATTGATTTTGCTCAGAGCCAATGAAAGTTTTATAATTGCGATCTTTGAATTCGTCAACACTGGCCGAGGATAATTTTTCCCGGTGGGTTCATATTCGTCACAAGTTTTGCTGTAAATGAGTACCTTTCACTTAATCCCTTTGTGAAAATTCAACATAAAAAATATGAGATTTTTAAATTTATGTTAATTTTAATATCATACAAGAAGTTATACGTTTATATATTACTTTCCTCTGGATAATTTCCTGTATTACGAGATAAATTAGTTGAAAGATTATTTCCCCGGTATAGGAAAAAACAAGTAAACTAAATAGTGTCATATTTAAAAGTATTCATTCGTGTACACTGAAATTCATAAGACTTCTTCATAACCCTTTTACGGTTAAAACAAGTGCATACAGGAATATAAACGTGGGTGAATTTTTTCGTTCATTCTAGTGTCGCAAATTGTAAAGCAATTCTTTGTTATGAAATAATGTAATAATTTCTCCGGTGGTTTTTACTTCCAGAAAAAAAAATTGTCAATACATTTTATTCAGTTTTTTTTAGACCAAATATATTTGCTCTTCTCCCCATGTCACCGGCATTAGTTCCTTTCTCAGCTTCCTGGCTTATTATGACGTTACTTTTCTAACAACATGGTCATGTGATCAGGGCCGCCCTGACGCACTAAGCATGCAAAACATTGCATGGCGGCGCTTTGAAACAGAGGCGCCAAACTTGGTAATAAGATGCTCTTTGATACTGCTTGCTCTGTTCAGTCTGCCTGTCACTTCGTAAATTTTAAATTTGCTTTATGTTTTACAATATAATAATGTATATGGAAAATATAAGGATGTTCGTTTGCATTTCATTCGAGAATGTGTAGCATTTCTATAGCATTAAATTCATTAAGAGAGCTTGGCAATAATTTTTTTTTCATATTGAGCTAGCTTTAAAGACAAGCGTGTACATTTTAACTTTAATTGTTGATTTTTTTTGTCTTATTTGAATTTGAAATGGTTAGTGATATCATTATGTAGCTATATTGCAAAAAATTATTAATTTTTTATTATTTAATTATTTATGAAATGTTTACTCGAAATTTATTGTCATTAAAAATATACCACTATGCGTTGCGAAAGACGTTTTAAAATTATTAATCGTGTTGAATGATATTATCAGAATCATTAAGAGGGGTAAATGCCATTATCAGTTTATCGAGTTTTAAAAGTATTTTTATAAATTTTCCCCCAAAATTAGTCATTTTTTCACCTAGTTGGAAATCGGGGGGAACTTCTTGATTTTTAGCAAAATTGCTACTCGTACTTGATGCCGTCTAAAGTCATACTTAATGCCATCGGGGTTCAGTATGATTGTTAATGTTCGTAAGTAACTCTCTGTGTATATATAAATATATATATATATATATATATATATATATATATATATATATATATATATATATATATATGTACATTCTGAAATCCTTGGACATGATAAATTTGGGGGTTTAAAGGAGAAAAAGATCTTTTTAAAAGATTTTTTTCAAAACTTTTCAATATTTTATCTTATATTTTGTTGATATGATTGCTGATATAAGATCCTTCATTTTCAGAGCTAGACAAATTTTAATTTTATCCATATTCATTACAAAGGATACAATTATTTTCCATAAGTATATTTCTGAGAAAATTTTTTGAGGAAGTTAGTCGAAAATAAGTTCTTTTCATATGTAACTTAAATCTTTTATTTCTATGTCGGAACCGTCAATACAATGTCGTTAATGGTCCTTCTCTGGGTGCAAAAATGTTGTTTATGTTGCTTGTTTGTTTTAGCTATTTGATTCTTCGTAAAAGCATAGACTACCTCTAGACGAAATCTCCCTTAAAGATTTCCCTTTTAATATTAAACATATTTAGGTCATAGTATATTTTTTGATCATCTGTAATTTAGAGCTTGTTTTTACACTTTCTTTCGGTTATAGTTTAGTACATTCTTCAGATAATTTTATCATAATTTTTTAGAGTTTTATTGAATGATGATTTTTTTGGAGGGTTTTCTTTTTCTTTTGCCAAACCTGCAATTGGTTATATCGAAACATTATCACCATCTTTAACCACTGGGATCAATTAAAGTATCGTAAATCTCAAGGCCATTGCCATAAAGGTATTCAAGGAAACGCTTATTTCTGTTCTATCGAACCTTCGAACTCCCTAAACTTAGCAAAACAGTTTAAAGCAAGATATATTCTAAAAGTAAAATACGTAATCGTTGTGTCTTTTTTTTTCTGTGCGTATTTTTACTATCTTTTTAATTTTATCTGTATATCGTAAGTGTTCTTTACATTTAAACAAACCTTTAATCAGTTTTTGCTGGGCTACGAATAGCAATAATTTTTCTTTTCGAAAAACTCCGAGGCAGCAATTACAAAAGCAATTCTTATACCTGTGTCAGTAAACGCACACTCGTTCAAAAGGACCAGTAAAATAACGTATATGTTATTTATCACTGATTTTAAAGGTTACTATCACTAGAAAATTACTGCGAATGAAAAAAGGAAAGTTCAAACTTTGAGGAACTAACATCTCAGTCGGATAAACAGTTGCTTCTTATTACAAACCTATCGAAATTTTTATTTTCAAGTAGGTTATCTTAAAAATTATCACCTACCGTAGACCAATGTTTTATATTAGAAATTTCAAACATTTTAAACTTAAAATTTTGGAGTCTCTATCACTAAAAAAGGCATGAAGATGAAGGAAACTAACCTAATACGAACATTTCAATAAAGCTTTTTTAACCATTCTAAATATTTCGATACTAAAAATCTGATGCTAAAAATTCGGTACTAAAAATCGGTACTAAAAATATAACTATGCCTTCTTTTCTTTATATATTGGGCTTTTAATAATATTAATTCTATGCTGACGTAAAACCTGAGTAATTTCGTTATGGCTATAGGTAATGGATTTTCAACTGATAAGTTTTCTACGTGTGATTTAACCTTTTGCTATTATATATATATATATATATATATATATATATATATATATATATATATATATATATATATATATATATATATATATATATTCATTCTTGGGCCCGTATTTCTGGGATACATGCTATCCCACCCCGTAAGGAAAAGGTTAACAGAAGAATTTCATTTGAATGAATTTCAAAGCCTGATTCATTCTCTTCCTCATAGATATCTCATTCAACATAATTTTCTTGCAAAATGTAAAAGAAAAACACTAATTTGTTCGAAAAAAAATATTGAAGTAATTCTGCTTTTTATTGTTCAAGGAAGAGACGTACAGTTCATAAATCAATTATACACTGCAGTTTTGCGACAGACAATCATGATCATTACGCAAACAGTTTTATGCCTATAATTTCTCCCCATTTTTTGTTAATTTCAAAAACTCTATGTATAATACACAATCGTATTAAGTTACACAATTATTTTCGGAGAATGTAATTTTGCTCTTTACGGAAATGCGCAGAGAAAATCAATAATACAATTGATGGTGTTATAGGAAGTTTTCATGAAGCAAATATCAATAATTAACGAAAGAATTAGAAAGTATTTTATAGATAAATATAATCATTATGCTAAAAACAATAACATTAAGTAGATAATAATTGCTTTAAACATCAGTTTTGAGTTTTATATGACTCTAACTTATGAAAAGTTCTTGATGTGAAAAAAAAGAGTTTAAGTTTTATATATTTTCGATGCACATTAAATTCCTTTTTTGAAATATAAATAGGAATGGTTAAAAAAATAATGAATAAATGTTTGAAGATATTTTTAGTGGGATATTTGTTGTAATAATTATAAATTACTCATTAAATTACAGATTCATTCTACAGACATAAATTTGCTATGTGGTATTCTACAAGCTCATAAAATAATTTCAAAAGGTCTAATATAGATTTTTTTGTATTCTAAATACAGTAAAACATCGTTTATCTGGCTCTCATTTATCCGGATGTCCGAAAATCCGGATCAGATTTGTAGACATTTTTATTTAATGTTCACATTAGATAATAATTTTTAACAAGATAGCAAGAACGTAACTACAAGTACTCCAAATATTCGCTTTTTAGTTTGATTCAATGTACAGTTCCAGCATAGATTGTACAATAAATTATGGTAATAAAATGCTTTTTGTCGACTTTAAGAAAGCTTTACTAGACTTACCAATTCTTTGTTAAGAAATGATGTGAAAAGTTATTTTTTATTTTTTAATGTCTTATAAACAATACTATGTAATTTTTGTTACAAAACATGGTTTTTTATCGTAATAAACGGTAAGTCTGCTTAGTTAAGGATTTTGTTTTGCCTATTACCCATATTACACGGATTATCCGGATTTTCGATTGTCCGGAGTGCCTATGGTCCCAGTTAGTCCGGATAAACAAGGTATTAATGTACCTGATTTTGCTACAAAATCATAAATAGCCTTAATAATGTAAAATAGATATTCGTTTTAATCAAATTTAAATTGTTCCAAAAAAATTGGAATATTATAAGAAAATTTTGAATAAGCATGTTTTAATTGCTACATTCTCGAGAGACTATTTTCGACCCACTGACACTAATTTTAAGCAGTGTTAACCATGCAGAAATTGATTTATGATAACTGAAAGTGAAAATAAGGATTTGTTTTTAAACATTTAGATTTAAAATTCACTCGTAATATTATTCCGTTTAAATAATTTTTAAGATTGATTTAATATTTGGTCTCTTTAGCACTGAGTGTATCAGGGAATTGTTAGTTAATTTTTAATTTTCTTTTCCTGGAAATAGTGCTATACATATATAGTACCATCTTCCAGAATAAGCGTATAAAGCAAAATTCAGTTGTCTGGCTCCTCTTCATCTCTCTGTATATTATTTTAGATCTGTAGAGATTTTCGCCTGCGATTATTATAGAGCAAGGATTCCCAATCTTTTCACGTCTGTGGCTTTCTTGGGAATAAAATTAGAAACTCGGGGAAAACCTTGTTAGAATTTTAGTTTTTTCAATTTTTTTAAATATTAAATCAAATTTAAATTTATATCTGGGACTTCTCAAATTCAAGTTTAGATAAATTCTTAATCCATAGCTCATTTTACCTATTTATTGAAAAGTGTAAGCAACAAACACCAAAACAGAATATATTAATGCATTTTCAAAAATAACCATGGGATTCAGTATAGAATTACAATAGAGGACTGCAATAGACACCACTATGAATAGTTTTGTTTGCGGCTGATTCTTAAAGCACAAACGTTTGATATCAACTTTATATTTATTTCAAGTTGGCCCTACTAATATTTTTTGCTTATACCCAAGAAAATCTCGCGGCACTCCTGACCTGTTTTGCGGCACATCGGTTGGGAATCACTGCAAGCATACAATTCCACGTGCAAGCATACAATTCCATCTATTTTCTCATTACAAACGCGTGAACTGTGACAGAATAAAGCAAAAATTCTAAATAGGATAATATACAAAGACCTGGTACTATGGTGAGGAATTCTTTGTACTTGTGAATCCCAGCATCCAGCGGACTAAGAATTAAAATGTTTCCCCCCAAGATCTACAGAATTCATCTGCTTTTGCTAAATGTGGGAATTAAACAGGTGGATCTAGGAAGCATACCTTTTAGACGTACGGTTTTTTTGTTTTCTCACAGAACTGCCAGTATGTTGGATAAATTTTGCGTTGAAAACTAAAAGCAATTTACTTCATGATATCCGGGTATAATCAGCTTGTTAATCTCCAGTTCCTGAAAATTAAAAGCGTTTATGTCGGTCATCAAATGTTTTCCTCACTGACAGAGCTTGAAAAATCACAAATTTACATAATCTGGAGCTATTATCTAAAATTTTATGTAAATTCCTTACATGCCAATGCATTAGTTGTTGTCGTAATTACCTATATATTTTTTAAAGTTTTCATTATTTTTCTGTCTTTTGATCCAGTTTATTTTAACTTACAGGTATGAAACAAATAAATTTCACAGTCGATAGAATTCAAATGATGGCGTGCATATTTCACTCATATTTTCGTAAACCTGATACAAGTAGTTAGCGTAAAAAAGTCGCAAGAAATTTGAACTAGGAACAGGGATCGTAAGATGTTGGTAAACAATAAAATCAACCTTTTATTAGCAGAAGGTAAAAATTTTGTCCGTTGTTTTGAAAATCAAAAGTCTTTTGTAATTAAAACGGTTTTGTTTTTGCTACATTTATTTGTGTATAGTAATTAAAAAATATTAATAATCTTTAAGACCTAAAGTTTCTTGTTTTATAAAACCTAACTGTCAGTGGCGCACCCAGGATTTAATCTTGGGGGGGGGGGGGGAGAGCGAGTTGAACGGATAAAAATATTTATAATGCAAATTCAATATTCATAATGAAATTTCTATTTCTTTGGGGGGGGGGGGCAGGGTCCCTTGCCCTACCCCCTGGGTGTGCCACTGCTAACTGTAGTCTTTCACCACTTGCAATGCTAATTTTAATAAAATGTTAGCAATTCAAACTGTGGTTATTTAATAGAGTTTAGAATTAAAACACTATTAGTTTGAAAGTCTGGGAATAGAAAAACCTTAAAATTTTTCATAATTGTAATTTCTAGAATTGAGTTAATTTAACTGCCATTTTAACTATTTACAAACAACCTTAAACCTTAAAATATCCATTATTGTAATTTCACAAACTGAGTTAATTTACTGTTATTTATACATATTCTCAAAAAACTTCACAAATTGAGATGTTTGCTATGAAAACCTATGAATTACATTAAATTCGATAAATTACAAGATTTTTTAAAAACATTTTTTTATTCCCTGACTCCTTTCACCAGCTTTGGGACTATTGAGATTATTAAATATAAGTGTTATCATGATTTTCTGTTGAAAGCTCTAATTTTGCGCTCTTAAGGGTGGACATACTGGGGAAGAAGAACTTAAAATATTCATTATTGTAATTTCACAAAATGAGTTAATTTACAGTTATTTACACACATTCTCCAACAACTTCAAACATTGAGACGTTCTCTATAAATAGTGTTATCATAATTCTCTGATGAGAGTTCAAATTCTGCGCTCTTAAAGCTGGACATACTAGGGAAGAAGTCCTTAAAATATTCATTACTGTAATTTCGCAAACTGAGTTATTTTCTTATTATTTAGACATATTCTCAAACAACTTCAAATATTGAGATGTTCTCTATAAGTAGTTTTATCATAATTCTCTGATGAGAGTTCTAATTCTGCGCTCTTAAATTCGGACTTACTTGAGAAGACCTTAAAATATTCATTATTGTAATTTCGCAAACTGAGTTAATTTACTGTCATTTACATATATTCCTAAACAATTTCAAACATTGAGACGTTCACTATAAATAGTGTTATCATAATTCTCTGTTGAGAGTTTTAATTCTGCGCTCTTAAAGGCGGACTTACTGGGGAAGACCTTAAAATATTCATTATTGTAATATCGCAAACTGAGTTAATTTACTGTTATTTACCTATATTCCTAAACATTTTCAAACATTGAGACGTTCTCTATAAATAGTGTTATCATAATTCTCTGTTGAGAGTTGTAATTCTGCGCTCTTAAAGGCGGACTTACCGGGGAAGTAGACTTTTAAAACTGTCTGCATCTAAAACACAAGTTTAAACTTGTTGAAAAAATAACTTATTTTCTAGGGTAATTATTTTTTGTTGAATAAAACAAAACTCAAAATATCTAGAGGAACAAAAAAATTATAGAAAAATAAAATGCATGATAGTTTTGAAGTAAATTTGTTCCAGAATGGGCGAAGGAATTTTCCGTTCCACACTTATTGAAAAAGTTATTGAATGCGGTGTTACGTTGTCTCTTTTCAGCTTTATATAAAATACGCATTCTTCTTTTATTTTTGTACCAAAATCCTCTATTTTCTCTCCGATGTAAATACACTTCAGTGCACACGAAGCTTCAGTTTTTCGATTTGTAAGCAACCAAATAAACTTTAAATCTGTTTTAGGATTCTACTTTCTTTGTGATACTATCGCGTGCATGGGAAAAGGACTGTGTCAAAAAGCAAAATGCCAAAATCTGATTTTGTATTTGAGTTTATCGAATTCATATTTTTTTTATACTTCCTTAAATACCATTTTTTTCTTACGTTTCTGCGTGAAATCGAGGTGACAGCGGAAAGAAGGTTGACTGCAGCGGGATATTCCAATATTGAGTAAAAATCACCAGATTTTAAGTTTGAATTGAATTAGTTTCGGGGTATTCAATTTTTTTTTTGCTTTTACACTGAATCTTTTATAGGAATATTAGTTTATTTATTTGAATTTTTTTTAGAGTAATTTTCTTGTAGAAGTTGGATCAGCAAGGGACCATTATCATATTAAAATTCACAGATACTTCTGAGAGAAACAAAACAAACTTTGAAATGAAACAAAATATCAGAAGCCCTAAGTAACTGTTTCTGTAGAAAGCATTTGAATTTAAATAATACATTTTAATGTCTCCCTTTTCTTCTTATGTGTAACTTAATTATCTTAAAGCTTAGAATATCTGAAATATTAGAGCTTTAAAAATTAGAGAAGAGGCTTAATAATAAGGAACTTTCATGTCAGAATATCATTTCGGTATTCCTAACAATATTTTCGCGAAAACTCATAGAATATCTAATATCTTAAAGCTTGGAAAATTAGAGAAGAGGCTTAATAATAAGGAATTTTATGTCAGAATATAATTTCGATATTCCTAATAATATTTTAGCGAAAATTCTTAGAATATCTAATGTCTTAAAACTTAGAAAATTAGAGAAGTTTAATAATAAGGGACTTTTATGTCATAATATCATTTCGGTATTCCTAATAATATTTTCGTAAAAATTCCTAGAATATCTAAATTGTTTAGACTAGAAAATTAGAGCAGAGGCTTAATAATAAGGGACTTAAATGTAAGAATATCATTTCGATATGCCTAATAATATTTTCGCAAAAATTCCTTTTACTAGCGACTAGCACATTGAAGGCGAGACTTGATTTTTTTCACTTAAATCACTTGACTAATACTTGCGAAATTAAAAAAAATACTACTATAAATATTTATATGTTAACTTTGTTAAAAAATTTAAATCGTACGAAATCTTTAAAACAAATGTTGGAACATTTTTCCTAATACGTTAAGTTCTTCATTCTGCAGTTTGGCGAGGAATTTATTGGGGAGTTCGGGACGCAATTTTTTTTAAAATTTGTAATAATGTTGTTATTATTCCTCCCTCAAATAAGTGTCAATATAAAGATCATTTGCATACAAAAACACTTGGAAATTTTCAAATATTTAATTTGAAAATAACGAAGTCAAAGTATGTTAAGTTTTCGATAATTCTGGTGAATTAATACCAGAAAGTAGAGAACAAAGCACACAAAATATTGTATTTTGCATCGTAGAAACATGCAGCTGTGGTGTTTTATTTTAAAAGCTCCATATAGTATATTTAAAGCCCAGATAATAAGAAATCTGTTTAAGGAATTTTGTTAATCGCTTTGATTAGAGTAGTATTTCAACTCTATTAGTATAAACATTATTATCATAAACATTTCCCGATTACTTTTTCTGGAAAAATTAAACATTAAGTTGTATTCTTTATTCAATAATTTCCTTTTAAATTAAAAAATATATATTACTTACAATAATTAAAGTAACAAATTAATCATTTGCTAAATTTAGTTAACTACGCCCTTTTCATGGAAAATTTCCCATTCGGTTCAGCTACAGTGCCCTTCTACGAATAATGGTTGTGCCTTATTTTTACTCTGGGTGAAGCACGATAGAATGATTGAAAGTTAGAAGATATTTAAACAAACACACACATACATACATGCATATATATATATATATATATATATATATATATATATATATATATATATATATATATGTGTGTGTGTGTGTGTGTGTGTGTGTGTATTGGATTTTAAGCGGGATGTCACTGAATCGTTTCCGTCTTTATATCATGGACATCAAATAGTTCTGAAACAAAATAAATTTATTAGTAAATTATTTAGCCATATATGTACTATAAAGCAAGAACCATAATTCTAGTATCGACATTTTGATTGCCAGGTCAAAAACGTATTAATAACCCTACGTGTATATATATATATATATATATATATATATATATATATATGGTGAATTAATACATAGGTTGTTTAAGATAGGTCGAAATAAACAAATGCAGTAAAACTTCTCCAGCCGGCGACCTCTCAAAACGGCCACTTTTTTTCGGAACTATGACTGACTTCTATAGAGAAGTTTCACTGTATTAGGGAAAATTTGAAGGAGAATTACTAATGTTTTATTGTTAAGAATCATATAATGCTCCGTTTGTGTTATCGGCTAGCGTCCCTGTCTGAAGAACGGAAGATGTCGGGTTCGCTTTTAGAGTCCTCCAGTTGTTTTAACTGTTTGTAACTGTTTGTAACTAGCATCTGATTTGAGATATCCCTCACATAGATAGAAACAATTTTTTTTCATATCTCTTCGTTCCCAGTCTGCAGGTAGCCACTAATTTTGGGTAAATGAAAGGATAGTAGCAAAGTATGTAATAATATATATTATACTTGAGAGATGTTGCTTTAATTATTGCATGTATTTGTATCGTTTTCGCTGTTTAGTGCGTAGTTCATTAAAAGACACTTTTGCTCTACCTGGGTGCAAAAAATTGGGAATAAATTTTGAAACTATTAACAATGTAAACAATCAATGCGAATATGAAATTGCCGTTTCTTCTTGTATACTCACATGCTATGACTTAAAGAAGCCATGAAAAAGCTCGATAATTTTCCATGACAGCTACTGGGATATTCATGAAATATCAAAACCTGTTGCTATGCTTTTTCATAAAATTTATTCAATTTATAGGTTTCAACACGTAATACGAGAACTTTTGAAATCACGTTAATTTATTTGTAAATTTCTTAAAATTAATTGAAAAAAATTCTTTTCTTTAAATAGAAATAGGAATAGAAGTATTTCATTGGTGAAATTCATGATGAAATTAAATGCTGTTTGTCCCAAATATTTTTGAAATAGTTAAGATACATTTCATAACGCGTCCCTGATTGCATCTCCTCTTCACTCTAACATAATTTTCTTATTTGAATAAACATCGGAACTGTTCCCTAAGTAAAGTAGCTAAATGTTATCAGTCATCAGTTCTTAAAATACACTTTGTAGTATATTAAGGAATTTGTTATGAGGTTCAAATATATGTTGCCATTCTCAGAATTCCAACGTAGCAGTTATTGACTCAAATTATTTCGAAATTTTTCTGGAAGAGAAGTGTGTTTTTTAAAATTTTTATCAGAGTATTATTTAAAAGACGCACTATATTCATGACAACGAAATATTTAAAATCAAAGAAAATAAAATCGTATTTTACAAAATACGACACTGTTTGGATCCAAGTAGTTGTTTTTCTTTCTAAAACTACTGTACATACAAAACAAAAACAGACATTAGTAGTTTTTTTAAGACCAGGGATCTTACTAATTACATCATCTCTCTTTTTTTAAAAATTTGAATTTGTAAAAGGTGGAGGATTTATTATTTTTATTGAATACTATTTTCTGCCGAATTCTTTCAAAATTTCAAAGTCTCAAAACTTTTCAAGATCAATCTTGAAAAGTTTTGATATTTTCCAGCTCATATGTATAGAAATTTTTTTTTAATTACATTGAAAAAATCCCGTCTGTGAATAAATATCTTATTTATTATATTAAATATAAAAATTTCATAGTGTTTAAAATTCTTTCATTGTCGATTCTTTCTTTGTCGATTGAATGCTGTTTCGTTAAAAATTTTTGAAAGAATTCGGCAGAAAATAGAATTTCTGATAATGCTTGCTGAATATTATTTTACTCTGTGGTTATAGGAGAAAAGACTACTTCCGTAGTGGGGTTTAATTATAAACTACCATTCCAGTGGTTGAGTAGAGAACTAGATTACAATTAGCAGTTGGAAATACTCATTATATGATCAAGAGACTTACCAGTGCTATACTTCCAAAGTTTTGGTATTTAAACTAAATTGAACATAATGAATAACTAGATAAATGCATAATTAATGTAGTCGCTCATTTTGTAAAATTTTGCTGTAGATAACAACGAATAAAACTGTGTGTATTAACGATTTTAGAATTTTATCACCTAAAACTAAAAAATCATTTTTTCTAACTATTACCGCATACAAATATATTGAACTGCTTTTATTTAATTGAAGAATTAATAGCACTCCTTAGTTGTTGATATTACCTTTTTCATTAACTTAATCAATAGTGCACTTTAAAAAATCGCACAAGGAAAAAACAATATAAAATACACCCTAAACCAACGAAGTAAAGTTATTTGCAAAACTGTACGCAACAAATACGCCTGGATTTTAATTTTATATTTAATTTTATCCATTTTTCTGTGTATTATGTATGTATAAAAAATTCGGAGTTTGCGTGAGAACTTTGTAACTGAATTTCAATTCTGTTCTATAAAAGTAATTCATTACTTCTTTCGTATGTATTCTCTACCTTTCCAGTGAAACAGCTGTTTTAAATTATTCTGAGCATGAATGTATTCTTTATTTTTTATATACATTCATTCTTTTTTATATCCATATGGTCACGGGTCTTTGTGTATAACAGTATATAGTCAGCAACTATGTTTTTATTAAAGCATTGAAATGGCCTTCAGTAAAGGCAATTTCAAATTATATACGTTTTCATAACTGGAATTTTTTCTCTTTTATTTTGTTTACGTTATTTTTACTTATTTATGTCGAAAGGAGGTTTAAAGTGATGTGAAAAAAAAATTCATCCAGTACCATTTACCTTTCGCTGCTCGGTTTTTTCACCCAGTGTCTGGATTTTCTCAGATTTTACGATGAACTTATCACATCATCTGCAAAAAAAAAAAAAAAAAAAAAAAAAAAAAAAAAAAAAAAAAAAATGTAAAAAAAAAAAATTCAGGTAGTCTCTTCTAACGAAACTACCGCGGGTTATTAACGTAGGATTACTTATCGTTGCTCGGGCTTGTGGCGACCCAGTGGTACAGCGCGCTGGTTTACGGTGCTGAGGGTGCTCGGATCGAATCCTGGCGTCGCGCCACGAAAAATGCCTCCATTCGTGTCGTCCCTTCATAGGGGGTAATGCTGTCCGCCTATATGGTGCCCCCACAATAACATGGGCAGTAAAATTGCGGCGTATTATAGGTGAATGTCTCACGGCAAGTGCCTCTGCATTGGTAAAAAAAACAAAAAAAAACTTATCGTTGCTTATCTCTTTTGTATATATATATGTGCGTGTGTGTGTATGTATGTATGTAAAAATTTTGTCGCATTTTGGTACTTTTCTGTTTAACTGTTTACTGCTTGCTCAAGCGATACAGACTGGATTTGGAGCGCTGCCAAAATTACAATTTGCGACGACGGACGGTTTTAGCGTCTGAAATTTTGCTTTCCGGAGGACAGTTATGAAGGAACGTAATCCTACTTTAAAATGATTTTTAGTTACTGCTGCGAGTGTATAGACAATTTACAGTGAAAATATTTTTTTATTTCTAATGGCAGGTTACAAGACTATATGAAGGCCTTATTTGAATAGTGGTCCAACTCCACGTTTAAAAAAAATGGAGTTAGCCTCACTTTCATGTTCATACAAGTTATTTCTATTTTATTTTTAAAGTGTTACACCTCCAGCTTATTTCTGCTGCCAACAGAGGGCATTACAAATCAGACTTCAGCAGCCATTTTTCAGCACTCACTAGATTTTAAGGCTGAGTATCTCAAAACGAAAAGAATAGAGTTGGACCACTATTCAAATTAGGCCTTCATATATAAATAAAAACAAGAACAAATAAACAAAAGAGAACTTAAGCGTCCATGAGCCCAAAAGTTTCCTAGCTATCCAATATCCCAACCGTACTGGAGCTGGAGGTAGAGCTCAGTGTAAAAAATAACACAATAAATCCCTCTCCATATATTATTTGTGAATGTGCATCCAATATCTCGATCGCCTTTCCACCCATGTTTTTTAGAGCTCATCTCAATGGACGTTAATCCTTCAACAACTGAACAAGTCGTCTAATGGTGGATTAATTTGCTATTGTATTCATCTTAATGTTCTAGTTTAGCGACAGCAATGCCACAGGTTTACCATAGAGTTCAACTCCATTCGCAATGCATTACCTTCTCAGAACTTAAAGGTTACAAAGAATTTATTCAACTGGATAAAACGGGAAGGTTTTCCATCCTTATTAGATACACGCTAGAAATTAGAATTGCAAGTATGAGAGCAATCCATACGGTTCTGACTACGAAAGCAAGTCATGAAATGATTTGAAAATTTAGATGAGAGCCATTAAGAAATGTTTCCCTCCTCGATTTTACCCTACTTTGAATTTTTAATGAGGTAGATCTGCATTATTGTTGTGTAGAATGTCATTACCATTAACCAGGTCTAATTTAAAAAATAGGTTAAAAAAGGTGTATCAGATAAAGCAGGTAAAGTTTAAGAGTAGGCGCTGAAGATTGAATAGTCTGTCCTTGTAATGCGACCATGGGGAAACAAAGAATTCCCAGGGCTCAAATATGTGACCACGTGCGCTCAATGACATCGTGTTCTGAATGTTTTACTGGTGCAGTAAATCCACTTTTTTAAAGATGCGGATGAATTAAATTTAAAAAGGTAAGATGTTTCCTAACAAGACAACGGGAAAACTAATTTATTATATGATTCGGATTAAAAAGTTAAAATGCTCGCATCAAGTTCCTGAAACCGGTTGATTTATGCATTCATCAAGTAAATTGGTATAATAAAATGCGTTTCTTTATTCGGGAAATATGTCGATTGTCTCGTTTAGTTAGAATTGCAATAATGGAATGGATAAATAACTACAAAATTTTGGAATATTCTAGATTGATAGGGAAAAAATTATTTGTAACATCAATTTTTACAGTGTTATATTCCATCAACATTGTAAAAATGAAATAATGTTTCAGTGTGTACTGCTTCTGGGTAACGAATTTACCTGTTTCGGGTATCCCACATTTGTATCTTAAACAGGCTTTCGTATCCTTCTAGTTATACTTCCATTTTTATACTATACCTAAAATGGCATGCATGCGATGATACTTAATATATATATATATATATATATATATGGGGGGGGGGTAAACTGTCTGGATGATTTAGTATCAGCCCACGCTGTTTTGGGTACATTACAAAAGTAGATGTATAACTGAAATGGTACGAAAGCATGTTTAATATTCAAATATGAGATACCTAAAACAGGTAAATTCACTACACAAAAACATTACACCTTGAAATAGCATTTAATTTTTACAGTGAATATTCAGTTTTATAGTTCCAAATCATTATTCCTTTATATTTAATGACTGATGACTAATAAACGTTCCACTTGCTTTCTTTCGCTTTATGTAGCGATGAATGGGAAAAGATTGTTTTTTAAATGAACAAAAATATACGGTTTCCTATTAATCCAAAGTAGGAAAATTTTTTTGGGGAAAAATGTTGTTGAATGGTATTTTTTCTTTTTAAGTTAAAATCTGCAGAAAGGGATAATATGCATCACATTTTATACTGGCTTTTTATTTCCGGATTTTGTACAAACAAATGAATTTCCTTTTCGCTGTAAAAAATTTAAACTATCACTCCCTTAGATCTGGAAGGGACAATAAGATTTACAAATGATTGAGTCGAAATAAAATAGTCCGTAATGTTGCCAATAAATCCATATGAGAATTAACTAAAGTATTTAAAAACACATTTTTACATAATTTGTTATTTTTAACCAGAAAATCTAAGCTAAATACAGCCCTTTTACAGGAATGTTTTATGAACAGAATGTATGTTACAGAAATTAAATTTTTCTCGAAATATCTTATTTGGGTTTAATATGATTCAATTACAGTCGAACGCCATTATAGCGAACCCAGTATATAACGGACTCTCGGATATAACAAACGAAAATTTTGGTCCCTGCGTTTTCCTATTGTACGTAATTTAATTAGTATTGTGTGAGTTTAATGAAATCGATTTTAGTCCATTTAATTCATTAATGTTCATTTTTAATAGATTTTATCATTTTTTTAAATACATCATTATTGAATACACATTGCAACTAATGAGTCATACACTTCGTGAACTCTAGCATTATACTTAATGGTTCGGATATAGCGAATCACCGGATAAAGCGAACAAAACCTTTGGTCCCTTGAAGTTCGTTATAACGGGGTTCGACTATATTGCTTAATTTTATATTAAATTTTTACAGATTCAGTTTCAAACAGACGACAAAATATAGCCTAACTAAAGAGCCCAAACCAGCGAAGTTTTAAGCGTTACAACTCCAATCGCAATTAACCCAATTTGTGCAGACAAATGCAATGTGTTACGGTGCTATGTGCTTCAGCCGTCATTACTAAACATTAATGTATGCTTATATTGTCAGAAAAAAGCAAAAAAGTCGCAATATCTCCTCATCCTAACGCATGTATCCTTGTTCAACCCGGCTTATCAGACGTCAAATGAGGCAGAGCTAATACTGAGCTAATGCTGCGTAGAACAAGGAAAGTCCTATATGACTGACAGATTAAGAGATATTAAAACTGTCGGATATAGAGATTGATGTGAGAGAAAATTCCAACCACTCCTTGTAGAAATGAGATTAATATGGTACAATTTAGTACTATATACTGGAATGTTCTGTGTTTTGAGCGCAGTTCCTGAGAACTTCTCATCGCTTAATGTACCGCACCTCTCCGTAAAGTCAATTTATGCGTTTTTTGCCTTTTGCATCTCAAAATGAGTCTCAATTAATCAGTTTGGCATACATAATTTAGTTTACAAATGTGGACATATGCAGATTTTATACAGAACTGTAAAGTGTGGGATTTTCAACAACAAAGATAATGCATAGAATTTGATATAATCTT
This sequence comes from Dolomedes plantarius, assembly GCA_907164885.2. Taxonomy (NCBI): domain Eukaryota; kingdom Metazoa; phylum Arthropoda; class Arachnida; order Araneae; family Dolomedidae; genus Dolomedes; species Dolomedes plantarius. The sequence goes on along the minus strand of OU015502.1, from coordinate 76,684,997 downwards.
CCCAAGAGGTTTTCAAGAATAATTCAAAATTAAATTTGCGGTTAATATTAAAAAGGTAATTTAGGCGTCATAAATATAATTTTCAGGTCACACAACGAAGTGAATAAATTCTTTTCTGAACATTATATTCATTGAGAATTTTAATTTTGAATATTCTATTTATGTTATGATATATTTGAATTTTACTATTTATGTAATAACATTATTTAGAGGAATCACGGTTAAACCCATCACGCATGTCCATTCTGCTTGATGTAACAAGAAACTGAGTTTACACAAAGAGTTATGCTTTTCATCTTGCTCCTTGGGAACTTGTTCAATAATAAGTAAAAGTATCCATCAAGAAAAATGAAGTATTTCAATTAAATAGTCAGAAACATGATCAAAATCTAAGATTCATTCAGTACATTAACTTGGAAAAAGGTAGATCGCAAATATTTATGCTATCACAAATATTTATGTTATATATTGCAAAGATTTTTGTTCGGAGAATACGTGTGAAAAAGAGAGAGAAAGATTAATTTACGATTTATTCAGTACATTTACTTGGAAAAAGTTAGATCGCAAATATTTATGTTATCACAAATATTTATGTTATAGATTGCAAAGATTTATGTTCGGAGAATACATGTGAAAAAGAGAGAGACAGATTGAGTTAATTTTTTTTCAACGCGTCAGGTATTTTTCCCTGAGGGCAATGACCCATCCACACCGCGAATTCATTGGTTACTTTATATTATAGGAGCAATACATCGGCGACCCAACATATAACCCAACATATGTCCCCTATGACGGGACAGATTGAGAATGTGTATGCCTAATTCGGGATTCGAACCCGAATCTTTGAAGCCCGAGGCGCTACCACTATACAGCAAAAGATTCTGACCTAGGATCAAACGTGGTACTAATTGACGGGTTACCACTGAACTTAAAAGTTTAATTATGATTTTGCTCAGTACATGGGCTTACATATGTATCAGTAGTAGCCCCCTAATATTTAACAACGTCTGCTTAGTCATTTCAGAGACGTTAAGTCATGAGAAAAACTGATAAATCCTAAATGTCAGCGTTTGAGATGCCATAAAAAATCAAATTACGCTATTTACCTCTTTCTTCCAAAGTTATTCTGTCAATGAACTTTTTCTCTCAGAGTGTATTCCTTAGGAAGCAATTGAAATAGACAGACGACATTTAGTGCCTTCAATAAACGAGTCCAAAACCTATTGTGTTTGAAGACTTTCCGTCTATTTGTTCACCCGTAATTCCTAGGCAGAAAATTTTGGCTGTATGGAAGGGGAAAATTCCAGATAAACTGTATATACAGTCGAACCTCCATATATAGAGGTAGCAAAATGCCAGAAAAAAATTCGGTATATAGAAATTTCGATATATAGAATTGATCTTAGTTTTATCATAATTCTCCTAAAACATTAAAATTAAAGCTAATTTTCGTATACGAAACTCCATTTCTAATTTATATGCGAATCACATTAAATGAAAGGTATAACTAAAAAATGAATTAATATGAAAGATTTATTGAGTACTATATTCCTTTAAAAAAAACAATATTCCAGACAGTGGTTACAGTGATCACTGTTACATTCTTTAAAAAAGAACTATCTTGCTAAACAGTCAGTTTTGCGGAAAGTTCATCAAAGAAATGCTCGCTTTTATTCAGTCCACTATAAACTTCATCAGGGACATTTTCCACGAATTGTGTCCACGACGTATTGTTTCAAATGCCAAAAATTGGGAGATTTTATTCTAAAGTGGAATAAAATCTCCAAATATGTCGTGAAAAAAAATTTCGATATATAGAGATTTTTTCGATATATAGAAACAGATTTTCTATGTAATGAACATGGAGATTTGCTAAGAGTTCGATATATAGAAAATTTCGATATGGGGAAGTTCGATATATGGAGGTTCGACTGTATATGATCTTTCTATGTTACAATACGGCTCTGTTACTATACATATAATATTGTATTGTATTGTACTTAACGTAAAACGAATCGTAGGATTCATGTGTTGGTTTTTCTACAACCTCCATAGCGATAATCTTTTAATATACTTACGTAAAATTTTGAGTATAATACGCACTTTTTTCACGTTTTAGTCCGTAAAAATAAGGGTGTGTATAATACTCGTGTACAAAAAAACGTAGTTGTAAACATTGAATAAACGTCAAACAATAGGTGATCTGTATTCTTGTGAAAGTGATAAATACTGATAATTTCACAGTATTGTTTGTTTTGAATTAAAAAATTAAACATTTTTATCTACCGAATTTGACGTTTTCGTTTATTTTTATTACAAATTTTATGTTAGTAAAAATTTGTGAAATTTTTAAATAAAATATTGAAAATTTATGGGTGCGTATAATATTCGAGTTTTAATTTTTTCCGAAAATTTCGCGCAAAATCAAGCATGCGTATTATACACTTGTGCATATTATAGTCAAGATTTTACGGTACATTGGATATATTCGCGTCAAAGGTATTTTTAAATTTACTTTTACGAGTTATAAATGAACGTGTAGTTTTTCGTAACGCAAATCAATGGTATAGTTATATGCCAAAAGTATAGTTCATTTAAACATTGTTATTTTAACTTCTCTTTTACGGGGAGTAGCGTTTTTCCATATGCTACATCTAAATCAGTTATTTATCAGTTTGTGATCGATTTAATCAGTCATATTGCTCAAATTTCTAAATTAAATTTGTTTTATAAATGAACATTACCATTGAAATTGTATTCTTTGAATGCAAAATGTTTAATAAACATTGAAGTATGTAAAAATTTTGATATTTATATTTTTTTCTTGTAAAAATCGTATTTTATTTTGATAGCGAAATTCTTCACTGGTTATTCTGCAGCCTCCAAATCCAAAAATATTTCGACAAATTTAAACTATACAGTCTTTAGTAAAACTACGCTAAGATTTCCCATTACTTGTTATAATTAAACTTAATTTCTCGTGCCGGGTAGTGAAATTAGTTAAGTATAGTTGATCAAAACACATTTATTTTGTTACTGTGCTTTACATTTAGCTTTAATGCGAGTAATAGAGTTTTCATTGCCTACATTTTATTGCAAGATTTGTTTCCGGTATATACTTCAGCTTCTCAGTAATACTGCTTAATTTTATCAATTAACCCTCTTTTATTTGGAAACTTTATCGACAGAATGATATTTTCTACGCGCCAAAAATTTAGTGGCTTCAACTGAGAAGTAGCATGTAAAGTTTTTTATATTTTAAAATAATTATAAGAAACCTCTATTACTATTTATTTTAAAGATTTATAAGAAACCTCTTACATTACTATTTATTTTAAAGACAATATGTATATTCTACATTGTATTAATTATCTTTACCGTTGTATTTATTTATTTAAAGAAATATGAAACTATTTAGTTTTCTATAATGTAGATTTATAAAGGAGTGATATAATTGAACGAAGGGATAAAAATTATGATGGCAAAGTTAATGACAGAACGGCAATTCTGGCGTCGGAGAAAATACTTGCAGTATTTTTATTCTACGCTAGCTGAATACCCGTGCTTCGCTACGGAGTACATTCAAATTAAATACAACGGTAAATGTATGCGGTTAATGCCAAAAAGAATAATATATATATATATATATATATATATATATATATATATATATATATATAATAAATACAACGGTCAATGTATACAATTAATACCAATATATATATATATATATATATATATATATATATATATATATATATTGGTATTAATTATATATATATATATATATATATATATATATATATATATATGTAGGTATGTATGTATATATTGGCAAAAAGAAAAGAAACCACGTGATCAGCGTTTATTTAATTAAATTCTAAAAACTAATTTTAAAAATTCACCAAAAATCAGAAAATGGAGGTAAAGTTTCGAAAAAGATTTCATTTCAAAGGAATTTTATGATTTTTCTCGTGATGTAAATTTTATAAACCTCAGATTATTATTTTAAATGCAAACTTTAAAGAATGTTACAAAAACAGCTTAAAAATTGAATTTTAAAAAAATCTAAGAATAATTTTTCAAAAATCTTTCTTAGTGCACCCATACACTATAAGAAGAATCGCTATATGCAAAATTTCAACCCTTTAGTTCCAGTGGTTTGGTCTGTGCATTATCTGTCAATCGGTCAGTCAGTCAGTTACGGAACTGTTTTATATATATAGATAATCGTCCTTGGCAAATATTGGTTTTCGATACTTGCTTCTAAAATGTCTGTAGTATGTTTTAAACCAAGATAAACAAAAAGTGCTTTTTCGAAAAATTTTTGCCTCAGATTCTCTGAAATGCTTCATAACATTTTGGGACACAGAAAACGTATTCGTCATAGAAATAACTTTTTTTGATGCCCATTCAGAAATCAAAACTTTAAATAGTTCCAGCAACGCATACACTTCTAAATGCAACCCAGAGAGATTATATTTTCCCCTCCAGTGCAAATGTGAATCAGCTGCCAAGCATTTTACCGTTGTCACCACGCCGATTTTCGAAAGAGAGATGGGTGAATCACGGACACCTTTTTTCGAGCTATTTCCTTTTCTGTGTGAAATCATGTCAGAAGCGAAATTCTTTGGGTGTCATATAGACAGTGGAATCGAAAGTTTGACATAAACCTCAATTTATTTTTACAAAAATTAACAAACATGCTTTTGCTTTCAAATGTGATGATTCGACGCTTTTAACCTTCAAACGGAACAGTGGTTTAAAATGAAATAGATGGTACGGTCGGGTCGGATCCGACCCGATCTCTTTTTTGATGAGGTTTTTGGTAGAAATAAGTACACAATAAGCATTTTTGTTGTATAATAACATTTATTGATTATATTTTATATGAAATAAAACCCTTTTTATAGAAAAAATGACCAAAAACAAAGAAAATTTCTTTGTCATTTACTTAAAATGTTGTATATATTAGTTAAATAATAAATATGACATCAATTTAATACTAAGATTTCATTTACCTGATAACAATAAATGCTAAATGTAACTCAATTTGTATACAGTCGAACCCAGTTATAGCGAACTCGGTATATAGCAAACTCACGGATATAACGAACTAAAATTTTGGTCCCGCCGTTTTCCTATTTTACGTACTTTAATTAGTATTATGTCAATTTAATGTAATCAATTTTAGTCGATTTAATTCCTTAATGATCATTTTTAATATATTTTATCATTTTTTAATACATCATTATTGATTACACATTGCAACTAATGAGTTATAAATTTTGTGAATTCTAGCATTTTTCTTAACCCTTCAGATATAGCGAACCACCGGATAAAGTGAACAAAACCTTTGGTCCCTTGAAGTTCGGTATAACGGGGTTCGACTGCATGTAATTTAGTCTACCTAGTTTTAGAAGTTAGTGAAACCAAATTTCCGAGCACAAAAATGTAACAAATAATATATACTGACATTTTTGACTTTCAAAATCGACGATATAAAAAATTGAAAAATCTAAAATTGAAAAATTTTAAAAATGACTAGTGATCATGAATAATGTTTTTCACTAAAGGCACTTGTATTTACTCATTCCTCTATCTAGTAGGGTGGTCTAGTAGGTCTATCTGGTAGGGTTCCTTGTCAACGCGATCTCTTGCAATGAGAGGGGAGAGTACGGGAGGGGGAAGACACATCCTTCGGTCGGATCCGACCCCCACTGTACCGTTTGGGTTAACTTAGATCCATGAGTAATTGTGGCATAATTTTGCTCAAACAAATATGATGTCAGTTATAGAGAGCTTAATAATACGGATACCTAAATAAAGACATAATGGACCTTTTGTTGTTGATGTAGTAAGAGTGTTTTTAAGAGGTTGCACAGGATGTTCAGACTTAACTTGAAAATTTTCGACAACCAAGACTACTATGTGACACCGCGTCTAGTGAAACACAGTGGGTCCATTGGTTTGACTGTCTTACTCTTTAAAGAATATTTTATCCCGAATTTTGAAGTTTCGATGAAATTATGAATGGGACATTATGTAATTGTGGCATTTCAATCTAAGAGCACTCTATTTTTGGCAAGAAATATTTTAGTGTTTCGGTCATGCACTTCATTTTAAGTCTCTTAACATCTGTTAATTCATTTTCTCCTACCGACTTTCAGATTTAATAAGCAGGACATAAGCAAGCCATGCTTCCCCCCTGCCCCTAATCTATATATATAAAACAGTTCCGTAACTGACTCATTCATTCACTGACTGACTAACTGACTGACATACAACGCACAGACCAAACCGCTGGACCTAAAGGGCTGAAATTTTGCATGGCGATTCTTCTAATAGTGTAGGGGTGCACTAAGAAAGATTTTTCAAAAATTCTTCTTAGATTTTAAAAAATTAAATTTTTAAGCTGTGTTTTAAACTTTTTTTACGTTTGCATTTAAAATAATACATTGAGGGTTATAAAATTTATATCACGAGAAAGATCATAAAAATTTCTTCAAAATGAAATTTTTTTCGAATTTCTACCCCCATTTCCTGATTTTTGGTGAATTTTTAAAGATTAATTTTTAGAATTTAATTTATTAAATGCTGATCACGTGATTTCTTTTTCTGGTACTTTCAATAAATTTATCGTCACGTGCGTAACAACTAAATAGACAAAAAAAATATTTTTTTTCTCTTTCTAATGCAGCAGACGATTGGATATTATCCAAAAAAATGCATATCCCTTACGATTTTTTTATAAATATATATATAGATAGATAGATATATATTTTACATCAATTGTATACATTGATCATCGCACTTATTATAAATATATATATATATATATATATATATATATATATATATATATATATATATATATATATATATATATATATATTGGCATAAATTGCATCCGTTGACCGTTGTATTTAATTTGAATGTACTCCGTAGCGAAGCGCGGGTTTTCAGGTAGTTGTGGCATAATTTTGTTGAAGCAAGTAGGATTTCAGTTATAGAGTGTTTTATAATACGGATACCTAAATAAAGCCATAATGGATCGTTTGTGGTTGATGAAGTAAGAGTGTTTTTAAGAAGTTGTACGGGATGCTCAGACATGAAAATTTTCGACAACCAAGACTACTACATATGTGACATCGCGTCTAGTGAAACACAGTGGGCCCATTGGTTTGACTGTCTTACTCTTTAAAAAATATTTTATCCCGAATTTTGAAGTTTCGATGAAATTATGAATGGGACATTATGTAATTGTGGCATTTCAATCTAAGAGCACTCTATTTTTGGCAAGAAATATTTTAGTGTTTCGGTCATGCACTTCATTTTAACTCTCTTAACATCTATTAATTCATTTTCTCCTACCGACCTTCAGATTTAATAAGCAGGACATAACCAAGCCATGAATCCCCCCTGCCCCTAATTGTGGCATAATTTTGTTGAAGCAAGTAGGATTTCAGTTATAGAGTGTTTTATAATACGGATACCTAAATAAAGCCATAATGGATCGTTTCTGGTTGATGAAGTAAGAGTGTTTTTAAGAAGTTGTACGGGATGCTCAGACATGAAAATTTTCGACAACCAAGACTACTACATATGTGACATCGCGTCTAGTGAAACACAGTGGGCCCATTGGTTTGACACTCTTACTCTTTAAAGAATATTTTATCCCGAATTTTTGAAGTTTCAATGAAATTATGAATGGGGCATAATTTAATTGTGGCATTTCAATCAAAAATATTTTTGTGTTTGGGTCATGTACTTCATTTTAACTCTTTTAAGATCTATTAATTCATTTTCTCCTACCGACTTTCCGAATTAATAAGCAGGACATAAGCAAGTGATGCTTCCCCCTTCTGAAATTAAGGTCCTTCGCATATTTTACGGTGTATCGACTAAATGTTGCCCTTAATTATACTTTCGTAGAAATTGAGCGCCCTTTCCCGTGAAAGTGTTTCTTGGTTATTAATGGCAAGTAATAAATACTTGGTAAATAAGAAATAAAAAATGCATTCTTAGAATATATCAATGAAATAGGATAACAATGCATAAATAAAATCTGTAAGTATTTGAACTCGTCCTAATAAATCATTTGAGAGGATGTTTTTCTCGAAATCATGTGGTGGAATAGTCAAAGAGAACTGCTCAGAAATTTGTTAGGCGGTCATTCTACTTCACGTTTTTTTATCAAATGGGGGATTATTATATATTAAAAGGAAATATCGTAAAAGCTATTAGGCCATTAAGTTTTATGACAGTTGCATATTCGATGAAGGAAACAAAAAAAAAAAAATTCAGGTTGTCTCTTCTAACGAAACTACCGCGGGTTATTAAAGTAGGATTACTTATCGTTGCTTACCTCTTTTGTATGTGTATATGTATCGATATATATGTAGTATATATATATATATATATATATATATATGTGTGTGTGTGTGTGTGTGTGTGTGTGTGTGTATGTCAAAATTTTGACTCATCTTGGTACTTTTCTGTTTAACTTATCCAAGCGACAGACTGGGTTTGGCGCACTAACAAAATTATAACTCGCGAGGACGGATGGACGGACGGTTTTAGCGTCTGAAATCTTCCTTTCCGCAGGACCATTATGGAGGAACGTAATCCTACGTTAAAAAATGTTTATTACATAAGAACATATTCTACAGTTTCGTTTTTTAACGTGATTTAACACATAAACCTTGCGTTTCGTATGTTTTAAGCAAAAACAACTCGGTTAACTAGCGTTTTAGCTTCTACATACTCGCTTTTACAATCTTTGAAATCATAGTTATTTGTAAAATTTCTATCTCATCTGTCACGTACTATTGTCTGATTTTCAATTTCTATACACCATGCTATCGATCTAAACAGATCCTCGTTTGAATTTTCACAAACACTTCGTTATCTGCTTATGTTCTACATTGCAAAAGAACTATCTTTTCAAAGCTTTTCGCGGGAAAAAAAGCATCGTAACTGAAAAAAATCATGTGGTGGAATTATCAAAGAGAAATGCTCAGAAATTTGTTAAATGGTCATTCTCTATCACATTTATTTTTTCAAATGGGGTATTATTAGATATTAAAAGGGAAAACAGTAAAAGCTGTTAGGCCATTAAGTTTTATGACAGTTGCATATTCTATGAAGGAAACAAGAAAAAATATTTATTGCGTAGGAACGTATTCTACAGTTTCATATTTGAAAGTGATTTAACATACAAACCTTGCGTTTCGTAATTTTTAAGCAAAAACCTATTCAGTTAACTAGCGTTTCAGCTTCTACATATCCGCTTTTACAATCTTTGAAATCATACTTAGTTACTTGTAAAATTTCTATCTCATCTGTCACGTACTATTGTCTGATTTTCAATTTCTATACACCATGCTATCGATCTAAACAGATCCTCGTTTGAATTTTCACAAACACTTCGTTATCTGCTTATGTTCTACATTGCAAAAGAACTATCTTTTCAAAGCTTTTCGCGGGAAAAAAAGCATCGTAACTGAAAAAAAAGTGAAAGTGATATCTTAAACACCATTGTTTCGCCCCGCCTATTACTGGTTTATCTAGTTGGAAATCACTTGGTGTCACGGTTTACAAGCTAATGATTTCACCCTGCGCCCCTTTTTTGTTGTTAGCTTTTGTTTCAAATTTATACTACACCATTCCTTTCATATGTTTTGCGATAAAAATGCTATTGTTTTATCTAACAATTTCTTACCATTAATGACTTTTCACCGAATGTTGAGTGTTACAATTTATTCGATTGTTATTCTCCGTCGATGCTCACAAATAAATTTTCGGAACTCATAAAATAGAAAATTGGTTTAACTGATTTCAGAAACTTTCGCAATTAAAATGTTTGGATATCGGACGAAACATAAAAGAATAGAGTTGTTTAATCTGATGCTAGTATTTTATGTCTAAAGTCGTATTTTAATCGGAGCTTTTCTTGCCGAAGTGAAATAAGAAGGAAATGTTATTTATCTGTCGTTACTTTGTTAAAAATAAACCAATGCTCTAGTGGTCATATTTTTTTTTATTATTTTCGAAATAGTAAGGGATTCGGAACACAATTTTTCATGTGCATCCTTATATGCAAAGTGTTATAAATATAAAAAAATGTTTGAGCAATATGAAATTTTGTTTTTAAATAATTAAAATTGGAAAATTATATATATATATATATATATATATATATATATATACAGTTGGCTCTCTGTTTAACGACGCTCTACTTAACGACGATCTCTATTTAAAGACGATATTTCCCAGTCCCGGCCCCTCCGACGTTATGGGAAATGTCATATTTTCACAAATTTTGTTTAAGGGCGATCTCTATTTAAGGACGATTTTTCGCGGTCCCTTGGAAGTCGTTAAACAGAGAGCCAACTGTATTACCAATGCCGAGGCAATTGTCGTGAAGGCGTTCTCCTATAATACACAGCATTTTTACTGGCCATTTTATTATGGGGATACCATATAGGAGGATCAGCATTACCCCCTATGTAGGGACGACACAAACGGAGGCATTTTAGTGGCGCGACGCCAGGATTCGATCCGAGTACCCTCAGCACCGAAAACCAGCGCGTTGTACCACAAAGCCTTCACAGTCCCATATATATATATATATATATATATATATATACATGCATACACACATACATCCTTTAAACCGATGGCTCAATTTGCTTAATTTTGTAAACGAGAGAGGTTTAAGAAAAATTTGTCTTCGGGATTATAAGAAAGTCTAATGTTTAAGAAAGTCTAAAATTTTTATGTGTTTAAAGTGATTAAAAATGTGTTTTTTTATTTTCTGTACTGATTTTAAAGCAAGTATTCAATTTTAGAGCTAAAAACTCCATGTTTCTTATCGTTTTTCCCAGTTATTTGCATGTTAGTTGCTCCAGTTTACTTACACAAAAGACACTTTAAAATAAGCCATTTTATTTTCCAACACATCAGCAGATTGTATATTACTTTACTTATTCAGTAGAAAACTTTCGACGGTTTATACCAGAAGTGAATAATAAGTGCTTTCAAAATCCTTTTTTACGGCATTGTAGTAAATTAATTAAAGAAAAACTACTTCATTCATTTGAATGATAACTATTTAAGAGAATCGGTTGTGTAAACATAATATAAGACATGAGTTGCAGCATTGTTGTGTTTTTAAAAATAAAGCAAATTTTTTTTAAAATATTTTTTTACCAATCTAAAATAACATTGCTTTAGCAAGTCTTAGGAGCAGGCAGTAAGATTGCATTTGGGAATGATGTTTTGTTTTTAGTCAACCTTTTCTCCACAATTATCTAGTCTAGATATTCCTGATTATAAGAGCTTTTGATCTTTTAATTTCTTTCACTACATTTAGCAACATTAGTCAGTCTTGTCTGTGCCTGATGTACATAACTACGACTATAAATAAGCCAGTTTTTTTAATTAAAATTTTTCCATTTAAACATAAGAAAAATAAGGTGAAACAAGATTAAATTACCAAAATAGAATCTGCTTCTAAACAATAACTTAACGAGTCAACTCTTAATAATTACTATATATAGTCAAACCCCGTTATAGCAAACCCGGTATATAACAAACTCACGGATATAACGAATGAAAATTTAGGTCCCGCCGTTTTCCTATTGTACGTAATTTAATTAGTATTGTGCCAGTTTAATGTAATCGATTTTAGTCTATTTAATTCATTAATGATCATTTTTAATATATTTTATAATTTTTTAATGCATCATTATTGAATGCACATTGCAACTAATCAGTTATACATTTTGTGAACTCTAGCATTTTTCTTTACCGTTCGGATATAGCGAACCACCGGATAAAGCGAACAAAACCTTTGGTCCTTTGAAGTTCGTTATAACGGGGTTCGACTGTATTTCTCTTATTAAGTTAAGACTGAATTATAGTAGAACTTCGGTGGTACAATAATTCGGAATTACAGTAATACAACGGTGTTCTATTTAATACAATGTCCTGTTTAGCAAAAAATTTTCACAGAACATTTATTCTGCATGACATATACATGTAACATAGTCCTCATGCGATGAAAAACTATATAAAGGAATTTTTTCGATTTAAGCATTTGATATAAGTCCATCGGGATTATCGTTTCAGAAAAGGTTACAAATGATGTGTTGCGATCCTAATAAATCCGTAACAATTTTATTTTTAACTTAATGCCTTTTATTAAGAACTTGAACGGAGAACTTGAATTTATCATGTTTAAAGAGTTCCTGAAACTGACTTTTCTGGTTATTTTATGCAATTTATCAGCAAAATAATTATTTTCGTCTCTTATGCATCATTAAGGAATGTGTGTATGATGCATATTGTTAGATTAAATTTAGGCATTTATTCTATTAACATTTTTTTTTCGGTTTAGTTAGTAATGAACTCATTTTGCCTGCAGCAAAATTAAATTTCAGGAATAATTAACCCATTTTCCTACTGTAAATAATAGTTTTTTTAAACTTCTTTTACTGTATTACAAAATACATATTTTTAAGCTATATAGCTTAAAAATATGTATTTTGTAATACAGTATATAATTATACAGTATACAGTATAATTATTTCTTTTAAGACAATTTCCTTTACAATGAAGTTTTCAACTAAAAGGATGTATGACTTTGTTTTCTATGGGACCTGTGTTATTAGATATTATTACTGTTGAAATTGTTCATATCAATTTTTGACCCAAAAGATAAAGCGTGTATCCCTTTTGTTCCTTTTTTATGCAAAGTTTAAGTGTCCCAAAATACGGTGAAATAGAGAACTTTTAAAAGACAGCAATTTACTGCTTCATTTGTCTTAATTTTACAGACAATTAGAGAAATGTTTTAGGATTTAATCGGTGACGTTTCTGCAACGATGACATAGAGTATATGCAATTGAGTGAATCATTAGATTAATTTAAATTATTTATAATAAAATTAGATTTTATCAGCAGCCAATGAACAGTGATCAGTCCGTTAGTTTGGGTTTCTTTCCACTTGGAGGAGAATAGTGATAGAACAGAGTAAAGGAAAAAAGATTGTTGTAAGCTGATAGGGATGACCATTTTTACTTAAAAATCAGTTTTATATGAACACTTTAATGTTGTCGATATTTTATAGTTTGTAATACTTTTCGAGGAACGTCCAAGGGCTTCACTGCGAATTTTAGTTACAAGGTTAACTTTGCATAGTTGGAATAGAAAACTGACTTTGATGTATCTCTGAAATTTTATGTGTTATGTACTAATTTTTTTTTTATATACAGTCGAACCCCGTTATAACGAACTTCAAGGGACCAACGGTTTTGTTTGCTTTATCCGGTGGTTCGCTATATCCGAAAATGGTAGAGTTCACAAATTGTATAACTCATTAGTTGTAATGTGTATTCAATAATGATATATTAAAAAATGTTAAAATCTATTAGAAATGATCATTAATGAATTAAATCAACTAAAATCGATTACATTAAACTGACACAATACTAATTAAATTACGTACAATAGGAAAACAGCGGGGCCAAAATTTTCGTTCTTTATATCCGTGAGTTCGTTATATACCGAGTTCGCTATAACGGGGTTCGACTGTATACAAATTGAGTTACATATAACATTTATTGTTATCAGGTAAATGAAATCTTGGGGAGTATTAAATTGATGTCATATTCATTATTTAACTGATCATTATGGTTTTTACTTCTAAGAGCAAAATGTTATAAATGACCTTTAGATTGGTCCTAATTTTTTATTTTTGAAAGTTACTTAGTCCTTAAATGAGTATTTCTTAGATTAGAAAGAGGGAAGGCACCATGAGAGAATACTACTGCCATCGGCTCTTCCTTAAGTACAAGTCGAATATCGACACCTAATAAAATTGTTGAAGAGGCACTCCCACAATATCTGCATGCAAGGATAAATCCGAGCGCGTTTCGAGTAACCATCGATTAACTATTTGTGATAGAGAAACGACAAGTTACGGCACATTATGGTCGTCACGTAAACCGAAGAACAGGGAGTCCTGAGGCAGCGTAAGGAATACTTTTATGATAGTCATCAGTTCATGCATCAGAGAAGGCTAAAATAAAAAATAAGCAGTAAAAAAACGGAATTATAGATAGAGATATTATCGGAGAGCAAAGAAAAAGGTTTTGAGATGTTATTAGCGTAGTTACTAGTAAAAGTTGTATAGATTTACGAGAAAATGTCTTGCATGAAAGTCATTTTATTTGTGTGTAAATATATGAAGAAAAATTGGTTTTATGTATGTGTGTCGTGATAAATTTATTCGTTCATTCTCTCTGTCTATTGAGCATTATTTTACTATTTTTTTCTTAGAATTTAGCCTATTCGAAATTATATTGCTTTTAGATTGTTCTTTTTAATCCTTTTAACTTGAAGAATATGTTCTGTTTTAGTAATAACGACCTTAACATAAAAACTCTTATGCATATTTCCGTACTTTATGTTCTTTTAAGGTAATTTTATTTTGCAAAGATTTATTCTTTGACTGACTATTGTACTGAAAAAGCTTTCCAGGGAAATTAGTCCCCCTTTCTGTCCCCCAAAATTGGAAAATATTTCTTATTAAAAAAATTATACTTATTGAAATGTTTATAAGATTTATAATAGTATAACAGACAATAACAGGAAACAAAAAGCAGATACAAATGCGGAATATGCATATACAATTTTGTGATAAGAGTAAGTAATTTAGTATAATATTTCAGCTTCGTATCTTTTACTAAATTACTTTTTTTATGGCACAGTTATGAAAATAGAAGAAAACATTGTTTAGTTTTCGTTCGAGACATTTAGTAGCGGAATTAAACTAAGAAATTAGATAACCGAGCGGAAAATTCTGCTAAATTCCTAAGGACTTCAGGTAGTAGGCTTCTGAAAGGGGAACTCTCGCTTATAGTTTATTTATTTCCAAATTTTTATTCATATTTTATTTATTTTATGATTAAATATTTTCGATTATCGGAAGTAGACAAAATTATTAATAATCAGAGTTCTCATGATTGTGTGTATAATTTTATGTCTATAAAAATAGTAAGAGATATATCTCTTTGCTTAGATAAGATTTGCCTGCATAACGTCTTTTAGTAACGACAAACAAAGGATACTTTGTCTGCCTGAAAATCAAAAATATTTCAAATAAAATATATTAAGATACATAGGATTTTGAAGACATATAATGTTATTTCAGAATGTTTTAACGTTCTCTAAAGTGGTCATCAAATTGGTTTGATTAACGCTCTTCTTTGTCCCTAAATTTACAATGGATGGTGTAATTTTCCTTATTTAATAATTAAATTACGATAATTGTTATTCAGTAAACCTTAGTCTTTTCCGGTTTTAAGTTTCGTTGACTTAATTTTTCGGGAGTTGGCCTTCGATAGTTAAAGATGATTTTTGTTGGAAACTGCAGTGTCAAATAGTTAAAGTTTACAAATTGAAGAACTATACAGCATTGAACTGAATCTTGCAAATTTTAAATAATTTTACAACTGACTAAATTCCCTTTGTGTATCGATTTTTCTTTCTTTCATTCTGGGTGTATTTTATTCTAAATTGTTGATATTGTAAACTAATGACACGTACAACTGCAGTTCATTGTATAGTTTTGCTTTGTGTCTTTAAAAAAATGGTGGACAGTATTAACAGTTAGGATTAGGAGTGCTTTGAAAATATTCTCAGGGTCTTACACCCTTCGCAAATATAGAGTCGGCCGTTTAACCAAGTTCAGGAATACTGTTTATGGCATAATGTCTTAAATGGCAGTTGCTATCTATGACAAAAACAAGATAAGTAATTTTGAGGTATTTTAACATTAGAAAATTACTTAAAATGTGTTATAAAGGCAACTAATAACACTAAAAAGTGAAGGTTGGAAGGACCAAGTGTGATGTTAACTTGCCGTGCAGTCATTTCATCTATAAATATTAGGCCAGCTGCATAATGAAATTCTAGAAAACTTGTAAACTCAGATGGACTTGAGTGATAATCATTAATGTTTGAATAGCTAAAGAAATTAAATAATTTTGATTTTAAGTCAGCAGAAAGAGACTTACAATGCGCTTCAAAATCGACTGTGATACTACCTTTTAATTAAAAGTTTAAAAAGAAAATAAAGATGTTATATCAGATGATTTTGTCTTTTGGATCTTCAATACTATTTAAAGCGTAAAAATAAAATCACCGTGCAAAATGTCAACGAATATTGATTAACTCTTCAGGTGACAAGATATAATTTTCTTGGAAGAGAAATTAAAGCAAAATAAGTGCGATTTCGTATACGATATTATAAGTTCAATATTCTGGCTTTAATCAAATCAATATAAAATTTTATTTCTTTAAAAGTATTAAGTATTTCTATGGACAATATGCATTGTAATATAGCAAGGCCACTCATTTACTCCATGCGAGTTACAATATTAACGTTCTAAGATTTCATTCAATTTAAAGGCAAGAGGGGTTAAATCCCCATTATCATAATAGGATCATTGATTTCTAGAGGAGTTGTTGGGTAAGTGGTTTAGCTTTTGAGAGCTCTTCAATTTCAAGTCTGAAAATCTCATTATTTTCCTCATTATAAAAATTAAATAGTTTTTGCCCTGAGTTGTAAATACCAATAAGTTGGGTAATCTGAGTCTCAAATGTTTCACTCAGAGACAAATGAAGGGTCCAGGGGTAAAACGACTTTACAGCCATTTTTTGCGAAAATGAGTTAGCAGTGCCATCTTGTAGCTTTCAAGGAGTACTAACACCACGTGCATTCATATATGGGGCAGAACCCCTTTAAAGCCGTTAAAAATAGCGATGAAGTTTCGGCGTTCCATCGAAAAACCACTTTTCTCCAACTTTCAAATTCGTTTTTCTCAAAACGAAGTTTTTGGAGCAAAGTGGTTTTACCTCTGGACCCTTTAAATAATCTTATTTCAGCAAAGTTTGATATTTTTAATTCTCTACTTTACAGTGAGGACTTAACTGTACAGAAGAAAGCATGGACAAATTACACACATTCTCCCACTTTTGATAAAAGTTGTTTGATCATGAAATGTTTGTTTTTCATAAAAAGATCCTCAATCAAGTAGCATTTAAAAAAAAAAACCAGATTCAATTAGTAAAATCTTATTCGGAAAATCATTCACACTTGAGGAACATTATTGAATAGGTTTGACGCTTTTAATTTTTTAATATATGCTTCTCCATTTATATTTGCAAAGTAACATAGCCTACTTTGTGAAGGAAATTTCTTGATTTTTAAAATATTATCATTAGTCAGTTAGTTCAAGTAGATAACACCTTAATAAGCAATATAATACAGTAATAATCATATATAAAAATAATTTGATAGTACTATGTAACTTATATACATCTCTCAAACAACTATCTGTCTCTATTATCTTGCCAAATTTTTGCCTTGCGTACAATTGCAAAGCAGATGCTCGATTTTACCTAAGATATAATAACATCAATTAGGACTGCACACACACACACACACATATATATATATATATATATATATATATATATATATATATATATATATATATATATATATATATATATATATATATATATTCGTAGATTGATGAAGCCCTTTTCGGTTAGAAAACTTTTCCTTGATGAAAATTTTAAAAAAGGCCCTAATCATGTATAGATTTCTCAGACAATTCGTTTTTCACCGGTTTTTACCAACGTTTCTATTGATAAATTAGAATATTTTAACCCGCTGAATGTTTTAAATGCAATTTTTATAAAATTTCTTCAGTACAAGGATCTTATTAATTTACATCAGAACCCTTAATAATATTTTGTATGTAATGTTATTAACTATATAATTTAGGACTATTTTTTTCATCGTAAATAGATGTTCACTGATATGTTTTGCCCCTCTCACTGAAACCAGAAAAGGATTTGAATCCTTGGGAACCCGAAAACATGGTCACCCTTTAATTTTGTTGTTTATTTTCTTCGTCCATTTTTTATTCTAAGGCTTATAAAACGAGATGTAATATTTGCTGAGGGACACGTATGAAAATATTACAAGTTGTTTATAACTTTATTGAATTTTTCGACCAGCAATGGTTTATTTACTGTTACTTGACTTACTCATACTCGCTTTCTTTTACTATTGCTGACCAACATTTATAATTGCGTTTTGCCGAAAGAATAGCAGAGATTAAAATAAGGTTTTATCCCATGCAACACACGACATGTACAGTGAACCCCGTAGTACGTGCACGGGAAGTCTAAGTACCCGGTGAACGTTCAATATATCTTGTAAGATGGATAGAACTTGATTGCAATCCTTAACTGAAGAAAGGCCAAGGAAATTAGCATTAACTCAGATGGAACTATGATACAAAACCGTTGTATGTGAAAGATCATCAGCGTGAAACGTAAAATCATGTTATCTAGAAAACCGTTTTAGTTAAGTTTTGTAATCTAAGTTAGAATAAATAAAATTTCCCAAATTAAAAAATAAATATATTTCCTCTGAGCGTTTATTTATTAAAAATTACAACTATCTCTATTTCGGCTCTTTGTTTTGTGGTGAATACAAAAATTTATATGTTTCATTTATTTCATTTTTGTTAATTTGTATTATATTCTTTTTAATGGTTAAAAAAATTAATTTTCTGTATTCGTGTTGGTCATTGTTTAAAACCCTAAAATATCAATAGACATTATTATATTTATAAAATTTTAACAAGAATACATGCATTATTTGAGAAAAATCAGAATGATATGATGCAGAGCGAAGGCTTTCTAAAATTTATTTGCACTTACAGCTGCCATTTCTCCGAATTTTATATGCTAAAATGACCCTGGAATCGCGATATTGAGAAATATTTAAGTGTCGCCAAATATATACCAGCACGCCTCTAATTAAATATAACGCTAAATTAAAGAAAGTTAGATTTATACAATCCCCGTAGGAGTGCTCGGTGAAAATTGATGTGGCACCACCGTGCGGTGTTGATTCATAGAAAGCAACCAACGAATCTCGCGGTTAAAGTACGCATGTCTTCATTGACAAGTGTCCCGCAAGCAACAGACTTGCACAATCAACAGATTTACACAATCTTCTATGTTTCAAGCATTTCATCTTAATTATTATAACTCCTTATTTACCCTTCCAGAAAACTTACAGTGAGTAGAAATGTCTTCTAATAGGTTTTGTTTAAATTGCGCAGTTATAACAAATACACAGAGAAAAAAAAACTGCTGATGAACTCAGTGGGTTGATATCTTCTGCACAGGGGAACTCAATTTTTGTGAGTTGAAAACACATATTGAAAAGTGGGTCTTACAACCCACTTCTGGAAACGGATACGTTTATCTACCTTTAAGGGTTTAGAAACTTACTGAATGGGTGTGTTAAGCTAGTTCTGTATTGAGCCTGTATATATATATATATAATGAAACTTCTCTAATAGGCCACCCCTCAAAACTGTCACTTTTTCTCGGAACCATTACTGGCCGCCTTAGACAAGTTTCCCTGTATGTATGTGTGTGTGTGTATACATATACATATATATATATATATATATATATATATATATATATATATATATATATATTAAATATTAAAGGATTTAAATCATTCAAAGCGGTGGTAATAATTCACTAGTTACTGTATTATGTATTGTTTGAAACAAATTATGTACAGTTTGAAACAAATTGTTTATAAGTTATTTCAGATATACTTATTTGGTACTTGCCATTTTGAAAACTAATAAAATGCATAAAGATAATCGAATATATAATAATCAAACTGCTGCCTATAAGCAATAGTTCGATTTGTTGGCACAATCGTATTTTTGTTCCGGGTTGTGTCCGAAAAACGTAATATTCTCAAACTCTCATTTACTTCCCACTGCTCCAGTAACACGTGAAAAAAGGATATAATTTTCTTACACACGTGTTTATATAGGCAGCCAAATAAAATATAGCATGCGCCGAACCCATATGTTCTATCGTTTTAACAAAATTTACTGCAATTGCAACGAATATTTCCTGATTGGTAGCTGAAGAAGGAAAATCTGTTTTTCAAAGACAAAGGGGTGAACACCTGCTCCTGATGCTCATTGCTTTTATTTTATATTTGCTCTGCATCTATTTATGAATTGTCAGTTTTCCTTTTATGTTGTTAGAATGAAGTAATATCTTTTTAGTTGGGACCTGTGCAAACGTTACGAGCATGATCTGGCAGCTTTATTGTAAAAGCTTTATTTATTAAAGATTGTAACACTTATCATATGTAAATTACTGCATGATATGACAGATATTCGCCTAATCATGCAATAATTGGATGACTATTTGAAAGCTTTTATGTACTGGCGATATATTGCTAGAATCTACTTGAATTGAGGAAACTTATTGCGCGTGCGCGGTGTTTTATTTTACAATCAAACATATTTGTCGAATGAAATTTCTGTTGTGCTACTAATTTCTGAAGTTTTGATATTTCAAAAATAAAGTTATATTTTACGGGATATCTTAAAAAAGGCCATTTGCAGATTTCCATATGTTCCCATATAACTTTAGCAGACTTGCATGTATTCGCATGTAATAACTGAATAGATTTATTTAAAATTTTTGCACCCCACTGCTATACAAAAATTATTAAAGCTTTTAAAATAAAGTACTCATTTCTGTACAACTTCATTTTTACAAGATGTGCATGCAATTCACGACATACTGCACTTGTCCAGTAAGACATAATCTTACTGTGGTTAAGCAAAATTAGTTATTAAGCTTTGGAGAATAGGTGGGGGGGGGGGGGGGGGGGGGGGGGATATATATATATATATATATATATATATATGTGTGTGTGTGTGTGTGTGTGTGTGTGTGTGTGTGTCGTTCCCCGAATAATCGTTTCCCCATATGAGTCGTTTATTTCATCAAATCCCGATGACAATATTTCTCTATGTCCCCGCATCTATCGTTTTCCCACATTTATCTGTCAGTGCAATAGGTCCCTTGAAAAACATGGATCGACGTTTATATATATATATATATATATATATATATATATATATATATATATATATATATATATATATGTGTGTGTGTGTGTGTGTGTGTGTGTGTGTAAGTAATGGGGGGGGGAGTTCCTGCACCCCTGATTTTTCGTAAGCAGTTGAAATTTATTAATTTTCAAAAATTTGTCAGTAAGACCAAATAAAAAGGTTTTTAAGTTTTTTTTCCCATATATTGGTTGCAATCCCGTTCAGTGGGAACTCATTTAAAACTGATTATACCTTAAACTAACGATTATAGTAAGCTGAAAAATCCGTCTCGCAGATTATCCGCGCTAAGGAAAAGGTTAAATGAAATATTGTCCAAAAGAATGATAGTGAGACTCATAAACAAATCAGTATAACAGGAGCAGGAGGGGTATAAATGTATGCATATTTTTGCTATTTGTTTTGTGAAAACCTAATTTAATTTCCTTAATGTCGCTCACTTAAAATCTTGGCTTCTTTTTTTTTTGTGGTAAACAAAGCAGTTTTAAACAGTGTCTTTCCTGCTCACTTCCGTATTAAAAAGATTAGATGAATCTATAAACCAGTTTGATTTTTTTGCTTTTAAATTTCTGAGTAGAAGTATAAACAGTGTGTGTGTGTATGTATATATATACAGTGGAGTCTCGATCTATCGTTTTTCAAGGGACCGACTGAACTGCACGGTAAATGCAGGTAAACGATAGATGCGGGAACATAACAAAGGAATATGATAGTCGGGACTGGGTGAAATAAACGACACATACGGGAAAACGATGATTCGAGGAACGATCGACCGAGATTCTACTGTATATATATATATATATATATATATATATATATATATATACTATGAATATGTGTATGTTGTATGTAATAGATAAAGTCTTAAAAAAATAGGGGCATAAAATGGCGAAATTGGGTATATGTTAAGGATACAGGTACATACTAGATAGGGATACATATTAGTGAAATGCAATTTTCAAACAGTCCGTGGCATTTTCCTTGATTTTATTTTCGTACCAATAGGAAAGGTGTTAATCAGCAATATGGTTATCACAGCAACGCCAATTATGTTTATCAGAAGAGGGTTATAATATGGTTAAAATGTTATGTGGATTATAATCATTATGGTTATCAGCAATATGGTAATCATGTTTATCAGAAAAGATGGTTATAATATGGTTAAATAGTTATGCGGCTATAATCATTATGGTCATGAGCAATATGTTAATTATGTTTATCAGAAAAAAAATGGTTATAATATGATTAAAATGTTAAGCGGTTATAATCATTATGGTTATTAGCAATATGGTTGTTTATACTTATAGTAGTATGCGTAACTGATTAATTTGTTGATTACGTGATTTTCGTTTATCACAAAATATGAAGTCTCTTATTACCTCAAAAACCTATTCTCATTGATTTTTGCACGTTTTTTAAGACAAATAATGGTTGGTTTTGTTGCTATTTCAAACTTATTTTTAAATGTAGTTCTGTAGGTTACCCCCCCCCCTTTTTTTAAAGGAGTACATTTACCAATACACACCAAGAGTGTTGTTGGCTACTTCATTCATTCATTATCGCTCGTTGGCAGCGGTACGGTAATATTTGCTACTCGAGGGATAATTTGACTGGGAATTACTGCTTAAAGCCGATCTCGAATGGCTACAAGCATCAAAGCCAATTGCGAGGGTCGAACTCACAGAGTATGGTACCGAAGGACAGTACCCTAGCTATTCGGCCATAGCCCATCTCATTCGTTTCTTATGAGAGCTACGTCAGCTTGTTTTCATTCGAACGGTACAGATCAGAAATATTCATGCATTGGCCTGGATTCTAACCCAGAACTTAGATTGCGAGATTTTATTTAGAAAATAAGTCATCCTTTTCATGAATATGTATACAAGGCATTAAATTTTCTTAATAAGTATTTCATACATTAAGCAGTAAAAAAGAAAAATAATATCGATGTTTATGTCATTGTTGCTTGAACTCTCGATAGCAGATATCTGCAGGCTTGATGAATATTTTTCTGCACTGCAAAGCTTTGTAATTTGGGGGGAATGTTTTGAGACCCAAATATATGCGCATTGCTAAATTTATCTGTGAGGCCACACGTTTTCCCTACTTAACCATATAAATATTAAACAGTGCATTATTCGAGCAATCCGCGAAGGACGATAACAATGGGTATTTATCCGTTAGTTATATATGTTAATGATAGGATTTTATCATGTCGACGCAGTTCTATTTCTTTTTACACCAAAAGACTCTTAGCTATTTTTTTCTTATTTTCGAAAAAAAATTTGGACTGAAACAAGTGACCCTTATCGATGTGACGTAACTGGAGAGAACTTGTGTCACGCAGCCTTTGAAATGTGTCTAAAATTTAATTCGAATAGATGAGAATTAAAAATCGTGATCTGCTACAAAATATGTGCTTATATATATATATATATATATATATATATATATATATATGATACATACGTCTATGATGGATAAATTTCCTGGAGGAAAAAACTTAAAAATATAAGTATTTATATGGTTGAGTTTTAAAATATATATATATATATATATATATATATATATATATATATATGATACATAAGTCTATGATGGATAAATTTCCTGGAGGAAAAAACTTAAAAATAAAAGTATTTATATGATTGAGTTTTAAAATATATATATATATATATGATACGTAAGTCTATGATGGATAAATTTCCTGGAGGAAAAAACTTAAAAATATAAGTATTTATATGATTGAGTTTTAAAAATTTTTTCTTACAGTAAGTGACAGAATAGGTTCTTTTTTCCAGAAGATGAAGTGAAATGCTTGTTGAGCATATTTCGGCCCTTGCGACTTTTTAAGCCGATTTTATGTGTTTCTCACGAGGATATCGTTACTTTGTCATAGGAGGAATGATCTCCTATGGCTAATATTCAGTAATCGTAACATATTGCCCAGATTAGCGTTAACTCTAAGTAATCAGGAAGGTTTCTAACTGCTTAAATTGACACTTTTCTTGCATGTTTCAATTTTGCGTGTAAAATATGCATATCTGCCTTCGTTAAATATTATGACGAAATTTTCCTCGATCTTAATTGAGGCACCTTACATCGAACAGAAAAACTTCTTAGAAAGGCGTTCTACCTACCCACGCTATTAAAATATCTATCTTTAGGGTCAAAACTGTAATACTTAGAGAAAAGAAAGTTCAAACATACCCGCTGAATGATTGTTTTAGTGCAAATAATTCTTAAAAGAAAGCGCCCTTTTTCAAGGATCAGTGATTCATTAATTTAGTTACGTTTAACTGGAAAATCGAAAAGAAAAATTCTCTGTTGAAGTAATCCTTAAAAATTGAATTTATTAACATTTTCAGTACAAAGTTTCTCGGCATTTTAATGTTTGCTGGCTTTTTAAACAGCTAGTGTAGAATTTAATTACACTTATCCCTTGATTTACACGGTAGATGCGTTCCATGACAAATCGTGTAAATTGAAACCGTGTAAAACAAGACACATCATTCATATTAAACAAGGGGATAGGTGCAAGCCGTAGTTATGTTTATAGTAACAGTGTAAAAATGCAAAAAGTTTATGCCGAAGTGAAGACAAAGTAATTTAAGTAATATGCAATGATAAAATATTTATTTACATATGAATTTCAAAAATTAACGTCTTACCTCGTGTAGAACTGAACTTTTAATGACAGTATGGAAATGAAACAAAATCTACTTTAATGACGCCAGAGCTAAACGCAACGCAACGTAACGCATTGCCCTTGTGACTTCTGTGCAGATAATTAAAAGTGCGTTCAATGTAAGACACTCAAATAATATAATTATACATCGATATTTTTTTATTTATGAAATTTAGAAACCGTGTAAAAGTGAAATCGTGTAAACCGAGTACCGTGCAAATCCAAGAACAGGTGTATTTTCAATGACTAAGAGAACCGGATAATTTGAGGGTTTTCTGTAAACTGGCCATCCCGCAAAACGGCCATATTTTTTTTCGGAACCGTTATTGGCCGCCATAGCGAAGTTTCACTGTACTTTGATGATCAAATCAGATTTCACACTAGAAAGACGGGAATTTTTTTCCTACGAAAAAGAATTAACTCCGTCATTTTGACGGTTAAAAATAAAATCAAAAATTTAAAATATTTAATGTTTTCTAAATGGTTAAATACTTTAAATTTTGAACTATTTCATACCAATATATATTAAATTAGTATATATTTAGATATATTTTTATGCAGGTTTGACGAGCTGACCACCTGGTATGGTTTATCCTTAAAAATATATGCATGGTTTGTGCAGTAATTATTTTTCAACACCAATATTTTCGCAGAGCCAATATTTTTGTTATTTGCAAAAGAGGGAAGAGACGAAAAGTGACTAACACTTTTCCGATATTATTTTAAGGATTTCTGCCTGCTTTCTATATTGCCGTCAAATTGACGGCTTCCAGTCTTAGTAGGTATACAACACATTTTCTCCCCCTCTTTACTATCGAATATAATTTTGTGCATATTTCGTGTGAAATTAGAAAAAGTCATAAAATTTCAGAAGCCTGAGGACATAAATACAGACATATCGCCCAATAATACGTCCGAAGCCGTCA
Source organism: Dolomedes plantarius (assembly GCA_907164885.2). Lineage (NCBI taxonomy): Eukaryota > Metazoa > Arthropoda > Arachnida > Araneae > Dolomedidae > Dolomedes > Dolomedes plantarius. The sequence continues at coordinate 76,659,327 of OU015502.1, read as the reverse complement.
AAATGACGGCAGCCGTCTTTCTAGTGTTAAATGCCGTAACAATGCTCCAGAATGGCACATGTTTCAGAAAAAGAACTGGACTTCTTTCAAAGCATTGGTTGAACGGGGAAGAGAAGCTAGGGAAAAATCATACGCAGAGTCAGTGTCAAAGAAGCACTCCGGCGGAAAGAAATCTCTGTCAGAAATCAGATAATGTATAACGAGCGTCAATGAAAAAAAAAAATACGCATTTCTATTTTACTTCTCTCCCGTCACTCGTGACAGGTTGTTAGTTAGCAACATGCAAAACAAAATTAAAGGACTAGAAGTTTCTAATAGCCTTCACTCAAGTTTAATATACTGAAGAGAGAAAGCTTTTTATCTCGCATCTCCATACAAATATAGTGACGTGCGTTCTTTTTAGATACTGTTGTTACCATGTTCAGCTACTGTGAAGTCAGTCAGCTTTCACAGGTTCGGCTTCGGTGAATAAAATACCTTAAATGTATGCACGCGGACCTATCGACCTTCATTTTGTTCCAACCCCTAGGTATCGTGATCTCCAGGTTGAAGCAAATTAGTGAATTTTTTTCTTTCTCTTCGCAATCTTGTATTAAATAGATATAAAGGCAAAGTAGTGCTAAAAAGACAGGAAAATTTTCTCCGCGTGGGAATATTGTTTAGGACTTAAAATTATACGCAATATTGACTCTCCCTGATGTCTTAAGAATAAGAATGAGATCAATTATTTAATTTTATCTTTTCTTTTGGAGTTTAATAGAAATAATGAAGTATCAGATGAATGCATTTTAAGTAGTACGTTATAAAATTGTTGTACAATACAAAGTTTAAGGAAGTGACATTTTTTGTAACTTAGTGAGATAAATGTTTTACATTTCAAGACTTGGAGAAAAAAAATGATTTTCCGAGCATACTTATTAACATGAATCTAATATAATTTCAGAATGCTAAATAAAATTACTTTTCGCGATGTTAAATCCATTGAAAAGAGGTCGACAGTAAACTTCATCGTAGATTTCACAAAATATATTACAAACATACATGATATCAGTTTGGAATATCCTATATTTAAGATTTTTTTATTCTTTTCGCTAGAATACGATGCAATAGAATTTCTTTGACAACAAACTTGTAATACTAATGATAAACTCAATGATCGCTTCCTGTGTCGATAATTTAAAAAACCTTATTTATTTCTATTTTTACTGATGCACAGAGATATCTACGTTTATTCCTCCATAATATAAATGATTAGATGAAACAACTTCTAAAGGAACACCTACTGGAAGATTACCATGAGATCATGCGACGCAAACGGATATCGGCGGTGAATTAGGAGTTATTCAAATGACTTCAATTTGTACATACCGGAAGCTTTACATCCAGTATTTAAGCTAAAATTTTTCACTACGATTACATACATACCATGTATATTTCAAAGAGTAAACAATGAAATTAGCCAACTTATTACATCTGCCTTCATTCCTTACTCAACTCTCAATTCAGGTTAAACTGTTGTACCGTTTTCCTGAGAATAATAATTTGTGGTAAAGATTTTAGATCCGTCTTCCGACTGGTCAACAGTTTATAGTTCCAGCTGATGTTCAATCTGAATATGACTCGTCAATAACAAGTATTTCGACTTTACAGCAATACTAGGGCAAAGCGAAATTAAGAGCTCCGAAAGACAATCTCTTAGTTTCACCCCATCCCCAATTTGCTTTACCTCAGGGTGTTATACAACCCCTCCTCATAACATGTGTTTGGTGCCTCCCTAGATATTCACTCTGGACCAAAAGACCCTTTCTACGCTCCCCCCCCCCCCCTCCAAAGAAATAGAATCCTCTGTAGCATTAGCCATCCAGAACACATAGTAGTCTCGATTGTCCATTCGGAATACTGCGTTCCCAGTTATAAAATATTCCCATTTTTCTCGTTTTATTCTCATTTTTAATAGTTCCTCAAAATTTAAGATCTTTAACTAAATAGTACATTTGTTCATTACTTAAAAATATAAAATGTCAGACAATTGTGTATCCCGGTCTTTAATTAACAACCTGTTTAGGAAATTTTAGCGTTTGTATAAAGCTTGCCTTAAATGGAATATCAGAGTTCTCGCAATTTTACCATTACTCTTTTGCCTTCACCTAGGTGCCACCATTACGCTCATGCCTTGATGTCCATTACGCTCTTACGGAAGCATACTATGCTTATAAAATTGTGAAAGAATGGATGTTCTATTTTTAAACATGAAATCCCCTTCAAACGTGCCGACAATCCATGCATGTCGTAGTGTGCGTCCAAAACGGAAAGGAATAAAAAGAGTAAAAGTTTTGAACGACAAAAGTGCAAAGTTATGAGGATATAGGATATACCCTCTGCTACTTCTCCGTACTGAGACTTTTTTATCCATCGTCTCTATAACAACTTAACCATATCGGGAATGAAATTTTCTGAGTGGTATGTCGTGCTATAACATCAACAAACCGTGTTATGGTCTTCACTAGTTAACCTCACAAAGGTAACACTAGTTAACCTCACAAAGGCACAGTCACGAGCCACAATTGAAAGAAATCGAAGAAACACGTCAGTACCTCTGGGGAAACGCCGTATCGAATCTCCTGCGAGGCATCGTTTACTTCGGCGCGCTAATTGTCTTTCGTTGAATTCTCGAGTGTCTTTTTCTCGCGAGGTGACGCTAAACCTTTTGTTCCGTTGCCCAGACTTGCATAAATTAAGCACACCCTCACCAACTTCCGTAGAATGACCTTCACAAGTTTGACTTCGGCGACAGAAGCACAGCGAAGGAGTCCTTCGCATCCAGACAAGTTTTATTGTTGCTGTCTGTCCTTCTGTCCGTGACGAGGGCATTTGAAAAATAAACCATTTTCAACCTTTTAACTATTTCCGCTCTCGTAAATCATAAGAAAAGGTGAATGGTTTGTTTTGATCCTTTCTCTCAGCGCAATACCAGATCCATTTTGATACCTTCGCCTGGCTATCTAGGGAAGAATCTCTAAAATGCTACTCAAAAACGATCGAGTATTCGGATTCCCTAACCTACTATTCAAATATTGCTGACTGCGATTTAACTTCTGTCACGTATGAGTTCACTTACGATTATTAGGTCAAATTACATCGTTATCTATGAGTTTTAGTAGTTTAGTTGCAGCGCTGGAAGCAGTACCGAGGGCCACATCATTTCTGAAGAGATATAAAATATTTCATTCAAATGTATACAGTTCTAAACAGTGTTGGGTTTATTATAAAACATGCTGTAATTGAGATCTTATCAACCCCAATAAGATGCTCCCAACATTTCTCCAATGGGTTGTTCGTTACACAGCCTCCTTTCAAACAACCCACTGATTGCCAATTTATATGACACATAAGTTACAATAAAGTGATTATAAAAAAAACCCATCATAAAAGTGTATTTAAAGTGAACATTTAGGAATCTCTGGAACTCTACGCATCATTAGTATCATTAGTTTGATATAAAAATAGTCGATAAATCAGAAAACTTCATATCATGACCAGAAAGTGAAAGGTGAAATTTCTGCACTCAGGACAGTCACTTTGTTTCTTTACAGTTTAACACTGACATGGACACATTTTACCATAGTTATTTTAATAATTAATTTTCCGGAAAGCTATATGATACCAGGTTTTGAAGTTTTCGCTTTTGTTTCTCAGCTAAATATTATTATAATTTTTTGTAAAATATATTTTTATGTATTTAAGTATTAAAATGCGGTATGTATTTTATGTATTAAGTATTGCGGTATGTATTTTTATGTATTTTATGTATTAAGATGCGGGATTTCTAAATTAGACTCAAAGGAATTTTAAGGGAATTCCCCTTTTTATGGCAAATTTAGTGCTAATTATTATTATTATTATTTACAAAATACATTTTTATGTACTTTTCGATGCGTGTTTTCTAAGCACTAATCAATCACAGTCTCAATTTTAAAATCGGTCTCAATCAAAGAAATTTTAAGTGAATTCCCCTTTTTTATGGCAAATTTAATGCTGAATATTATTCTTAATGGTTAAATATTGCTATTATTTTTTGTAAAATGTATTCTCATATACTTTACGATGCATGCTTTGTAAAGCACTAATTAGACTCAAAGGAATTTTTAAGGGTATTCCCCTTTTTTATGGCAAATTTCTGAGTCATGAATTATAACAAAAAGTATTTGACTTCAGATTTTAGAGCACTACTGCAGCGCTAAATGATAAGGAATGTGTATTCTTATTTCACGATCCTATAATGAATAAAACCACAATAAATATTGTTTTTACCACAGATATTTCAATCATTTGATTTAGAATGTATAAGAATCTAATTTGTTTGAAATGAAGGCATCGTAAACACACACTTACAGTGGTATTTTTTCTAAAATAGTTGATTATTTTTTCTCTAAGAAAGTAAGCTATGCCTTTTCTTCTACTCGTGTAATTCTACTCATGTATTTTACAGCGAAATTTCAGATGTTTTTCTCACAATTGTGACTCTAAAATAGCAAAAGTAGTCTCAAGCATAGTGTAAACGAGACTCAAATATTGTCAGTCTGTTACTTTCATTCTTTTTTTTTGTCAAAACCTTTCAGACTTTCTTAAAAGACTTGGATTAAATTGAATTAAAGTGTCTCAATAGGATTAATTTTTTAATACAAGAAAAAAAATTCCGTAGATTTTGATTGCAATATTTATGAAGAAGGTGTTTTAGATGTGTGGCAACATTGGTTTATGTTTGAAAATTTCCGATGTAATTTAAGAAAATGCACATATTATTTAAGTAGAGGAAATTGTATAAACACAGAGATGCTAATTATTTGATCAAATGCGAAGGTTAATAAATGCAGAGAAACAAGTGCTCTAAACTCCCGATTATGTGTGCTGCTTAACACACATATACAAGATGTACGGATATGAGAGATAAAACCAAATTCACGGATAACGCACAAATGGTACTGTATAATTTTAAAAAGAACTCTTCAATCAATGCATGCTTTACAAACAATACATGCATTGTTTGAAATAGGGATTCAATAAGAAAAAAATAAAACTTGTCAGTCTCTGCTCCGAAAAATATGTGTTATATTCTCTACTTTGCGGGTGATTTTCGAATTTTCTTGGACAATTTGTTTTTATTTATTTTTTTCTCTCAGCTCACGGATAATCAGTAAGGGACTCGTATTGAAATTTATTTAACCAATTGAAAGCCTCCAAACGATTCTTCACGGAACTGTTAAGCTCTGTGATTGGTTTAAAATATGTCAATAAAAGTAACGCTGACGCTAACGGATGCAGTGTGAACAGGCCCTAAAACGTCCCGTTTCTTCACAGATTGTTCTGAAAAAAAAAATGGTTCTGAAAAAAAGTGGACGTTTTGATGGGTGGCCGTCGAAAAGATGTTTCTTCCTTACCATTGAATCTATGGGATCTTTAATCCGTTCTGAATAAAATATGGCCGTTTAGAGGGGTGGTACAGAGAAGTTTCACTGTATTCATATATAATGGTAGTATGTGATGTTTACAGGGCATATATATGCATTTTCATTTGTATCATATATTTTGGGTGCACATTATCCATCTCCCATTGCGGTCACCAAAACTAATCGTTGATAAATTGGTCAAAATTGGTTGCGAAAATTCCCCGAATTAAGAAATAAAATATCAATCCGCCGACACTCGTTAGGTGCTTTTTTTTTTTTTTGTTTTCCCTCCAGCCCCTTTTACAGATCGATTGTTTAGAAAGAACCTATTATCGACATTAAGAAGTATTATTGCCGTCGTAATATCTATCTAATTACTAGATAGCCATCTCGTACTCGTGCAACAAAGAGCTGAATTCGTTCGGCGCACTTCTGCCAGGGGAGATCTCAGCAGCCGTGGATCATGTCAAAGCAAAACTTCCGACAAAGTAAAAAGAAAGAAGAGAAAACTCTCGATATCTTTTTGTTTTCATGGTCGAACGGACATGGTAAGCGCACTGTTATCGCCTGTGAAATCTAAAGATTATCCCTCCCTCGTCTCCCCTCCCGCCCCTGATCCTGCCTGTGTGATGTACGAGGCTGGTTACCATGGAATGACATTTGGTCACATCATGCGGCCGTCCTCCGTGCCTCTTATCTCGCGGAGACATCGGCAGATAACACAACTTGGGGGTCATTCAATATCGGATTAAAAATATTGGATGGCAAGCCGTGATTTCGTCCCAGATGTTGGGAAGCCATCAGCTTCCATCGCGGTCGCTGGGGTATTCCCTAATAGGAAAATGACTTCCAACAAATCTTTATCCGTCCAAAACAGCAGCATTTCGCGACGTGCGATAAGCAAACGCCGAAGGTGAAGGAATATGTCGGATGACGATTGTGGTGGGGACACTTTCTGGTCGTGCGGGACTCCCGAAGTGAAAGTTCGCCGTTGATAGCTTTGTTAGTCAGTGTTACAGGGCGATAACATCTGGAGATTTCCCGCAGGAATGACTTCAATGAAATGATTTGGCTGCCACCAATCATCTGTAAGACCATTAGATGCTATAAAAAGCTCGAGTTGTTGCATGAATGATTTCGCTGTCAGCCTAATGTTGCTTAATCGCCGAAGTGCTGCTATCGGACGCAAATATCAACAACATTCTCGGGGAATCGGTACTTTACAGAAAGAAAAGGGTATTTATTCACTTTATATGACATTCGGTTGTGTATGATCTGAGTAGGAGGTTCATGGAAAACACAATTTTATTAACTTGTGTTTTCAAACAAATTTCGGCGAGAGAGATACATATTTTTAACGAATCTCAAAACTGATATATCAATGGAGTATCATTTATACATTTGTTTTCGGGTGCCTGGGGTAAAAAAGTACAACTTTGAAAAACAAGTAAATTATTTCTTTCTTGGTAGATTTAAATTTAAAAGTATTTACGTAGGCGTTTTCAATTTTTATTTTGTATTTTTTTTTGTTCTACGAGTCTTAGAAATCAGGAAACGCGCAGTGTAATTGATATTCTATTATTGTCATTTATGCATGCAAATGAAACACATCAATGGCAAACATGTAATTTATGTTTAAACAGCTCTAACGTTCTAATATTTTGACACAATTCCTAACAGTTTTTATTTTCCTATCTATTATGTTGGTATTGATCTCGTGGTTCTCCTTTATTTCTTCTCATAATGAGATGGCTGAAACAAGTTTCTTTAAAGGTTGTTTTGTGATAATTAACAAGAGAGCTTACGCAGAATTTAAGGCATATCCTCAGTTCCCTTTAAATATCCATGCTAACTTTTAGCCAAGCGATCACAATTACTTTCTTAGGGTTGTGTTTATTGTTTATGAAATGTGAAAGCAGGTTTAAAATCATTCTGTCTCTGACTGTAATAAGGTTTAAAATCAATTTAAATTGGCATTTTAAAATTTTTTTTTTACGAGTTATGGAAATCAGTGATCGTTCCTTGTAATTTATCTGTCTGTCTAATTTTCAAGTATGCATACAGGAGAAACAAGTCAATGGAAAATTTTATAATTCATGCCAGACTTTTCTGCTTTTCTTCATTTTAACAAATATTTGCAACAATATTTTAAAATTCGTATTTAATGCTTTGTTATAGTTAATTTCCATTATTTCTAATTAAATATTGCTCATTCCTGAAACTAGTTATAAATAAGCTGCCAGATTCAATAAGTTATATTGTTTCCATTACATATTTATCTATGCTAATTTAAAGTACTCGAAAAAAGTTTTTAATTTAAAATCAGAAGTGAAGAATATTGCTACATGTTAAAAACTTTAAAATGCGTTGTCCTTTCTTCACCAATATATTCTAGATGCTCAATTTGCAAATTACATCTGCCTTTATCTAGAAATTCGTTCATGCGCAGCAAATACTAAGCTGATCAGATAATACAGCACTGTTTTGTCTACTTTGTTTAAATTTAACTAATTTGTAAGTATTAAAAGAGACATACAAATAACTGTAGGGAGTAACTGTAAAAAGGAGACTCAATAGCATATGTATATCCTAAAATGCTGGACTGAATGTTTTCCTTGTGTGTCATGTTTTATTCATCCTTTTGATGCATACAGCAAGAAAGAAAACGGCAGTATCAAATCATTTGAATTTAAATTGATAATGCCGTTTATGAAAGTGGGTCTCATTTAAATTCGCATTTAAAAATTTAAACTGTTCTGCATATAAGTGGTTCAGATTTACTTAACATTAGAATAAAAAAGTGAGAATGATAGTTATAGTTTTGTATTCGTTGGTGAGTTTTTTTTCTCGGTACAGTGGTAATAAACGGTAAATATTTTTTTCTAAAATAACTGCAAAATATGGCAAAACTGAAAGTTAATCTGTGAATAGTTAGAAACAGATTTATTCAAACTTAAACAGTGATATGCAATATATAAATGCAACGCATAAAATTAGGTTTAAAAAATACATTTCTTAATAATAAGCAGAATGTCGGCCCTCTATAATCATAGGGGGAAGTATAGAGTTTCCCCATAGTACAGTAGGTATATGCTAAAAAAAGTGATAGGTGGAACTAATTCCCACACAGTTTGAATTTTTTAGTTTGTTGTTGGTATCTTTTTAACATACTATGACATACTTTCTAACGTACTCTTTTTAACATACCATGAGAGGAAATATATTGCTAATATTTCTAAGGAACTTCCAACCAAAATTCTTCATAAGGTTGTTTCTGTTTTATGCATGAAAAAGCAAAACAGTATAATATGTTTTATAAATTTAAAATTTCTCATCAACAATATAAGGTAAACATACACACGCACACACACGTATCCTGGGAAAAAGTAATAAAGATGTAATAAAGATATAAAGATGTAAATTTCTGTGCCTTGGGCAAGAATTTGCATTTGGGCCCCTTAATTAATTAGGTTTGTGAAAATAGTGAAACAAATACAGCATTTTGGGCCCCCCTTCCAAGTGGGCCCTGGGCACCGGCCCCTGTTGCACCGGCCTAGTTACGGCACTGTTTACAGTATACGATTCTAAACATGTACAATATTTAGATGACAGAAATATTGTACATATTTATTGTACATGTTTATATTGTACATGTCAGTTATTTAATACAACAAAAAATTTACCTGACCCATTCATGAAAAGTGTAAACTTTTTATTGCAGTCAACATTAATAATGCAATTAAGGCCTGAGATTTTGTAATAGCTATTTAGATTTATCCGAAGAAGTTTCTTAAACCTTTAGCTACGTTATTTACATTAATTACAATAGAGCGTTACATTTGAATGACAATCGTGATTAAGTATCCTCTCTCCGATTAAAATAGAGGCATTTTCTAGAGGACTGTGAAGAAACGTATATTTAAATGAATAAATACTTCTCCGAAATCCTTAAAAGCTAGTAAACTATAGATTTAACGATCAGGGGAAAATTTGTATTTAGAATATACTGCAAATATTTCTAAGCAACTTCCAACTAAAATTCTTCATACGGTATAACATTATTTATAAAATTATAATAATTTGTCAAACAAATAAATGCTAAATTCTTATAATATATTCTTTTTTTCTGTTTTTAAAGTAATGGACTAAATTTTTTGAATTTATAGACTAAATAGTAGGTTGAAAAGTTATAATCAAAGTAGACTTTTTTTCATTTGAATCCCCATTATAATATTTTAAGATAACCTTACGTTTTAAAAATATATATATTTTAGCTGTAGTTGTCAAAACTTTTAAAAAATTAACAACGAAATAAATTAAGTTCTTTTTAAAATAAGATTTAAAATGTATAGCATTCGAGTATAAGCATAGGTGAGTATAATATTTTTGGATTGCTCAGGTGAAAAAATTCTAAATCGATTTTAAAAAGTGTAAGGGCAATTTTGCTATTAAGTTTTAGCTTTAACTTTTATTTTTTTCTTTATAAGTTGCAGTTAAAGTGTCCTTGCTTTTTATTGCTCAGGTTTATTAAGAAAATTTTCAATGTGATGGTAAGAAAAACTATTTCGTCTTAGTAAGGAACTGGGAATATTTTAAATGGATTGCTAAATTACATTGATTATCGGGCACGTATCTTTTCAGTGTTTTTCATAAAAAAGCTCTCGTATATTTTTACTATATTTGTTTCTTTTGCGTGGCATAAAAGAGGTGATTACAGTAAACTTGTGGAAAATACAAAACAGGAACACGCAGCTTTTTAATATCTACAAATAAACTACAAAAGAGTGGAAAATAGTTTTAAATAAAATTAAAACTAGTTGCCTCTAGAGTAGATGCTATAAATATCTTAACTAGTAGTAGTGTTTGTAGTTATCCAAACTGTTTGCAATAAACTTTTTTATTGCAACTTGATTTATGTAAAACTATATCTAGTAACAATAAAGAAAGTAAAATGGAACAGTGCTTTGGCGAGGGGGAGGGTTCAAGGGGGTCTATTATACCCCGAGTAACACTCCCAGAGGGGCGCCATATGGTCCTTTTCACCAATTATATATATAATATTACTATGTTTTTCGTGGGGGAGCGCCAAAAAGGTATCGTGCCCCAGGCGCCAGTTTTGTTCGCTACGGCACTGAAATGGAACTACCCTTTAATTTTTTACTGTAGATATTAGGAAGTTGTGTTTCTCTTTTAAAAAGATAAAGTTTTGAAAACGGTTAAAATAATTAAACCAAGTGAAAATAAACCAATGATACTGGGGAAAGCAAATATATCAAATTTAAATGTAACGTATGATAGAAATCGAACAAATCTGAGTCATTTTCAAAATATGTCTCCAACATGTCATCCATCCTCGTTTTCTGCCGCATAATAAATAACTGCATTTCTAGCGAGTTGAAAGGCTGTTCAGCGTGTATCCATCTTGCAACGGCACTTGAGCAATCATGTGGCCAACACCTTGCCGAAATCTCCGCTTCAAGTCCAGGTATGACCATATATGTCACGTTGCAGACAAATAATTGATCCTTCGGTAGCATAAACACACACAGGATGTGCACCCAACGTGCCAGAGCGTGAAATTATGCCTCACCCAGTTCCCTGTGGACGCAGGCGAGACAAAATGGACAGATTTCCATTCAAATGAGTTGCCGAACGCTTACGGGAGTAGCTTTTTATTGCAGTGGATATAATAAAAATAGGGCTGTGTACATTTTTAAACGCGTGCAGTGGGAAAACTAGAAAAAAAAACAATTGTCTCGTTTTATCGATTCCCTGCTGATTATGTTGTTGCAAGAAGCCTTGTTGTAAAGTGCTGCTGCAGACCAGTGCAACAGAAATTAAATCATACGGTTAACAAATCCAAGGTTTAATATGTGTTGTTATGGTGACTATATAGAATAGGGCTGTGTACATTTAAACGCGTGCAGTGGGAAAACTAGAAAAAAACAATTGACTCGTTTTATCGATTCCCTGCTGATTATGTTGTTGCAAGAAGCCTTGTTGTAAAGTGCTGCTGCAGACCAGTGTAACAGAAATTAAATCATACGGTTAACAAATCCATGGTTAAATATGTGCTGTTATGATGACTATATAGCATACGCCTTAGGATATCAGTTTTTTTCATCAAAATTGCACATATCTTGCAACAAAAAGTAATATCCCCACAAACATTGGGATGGGACAAATTCCGAGTGAATTTGTTAGGTCTTTGTCGCTCTTCATTAAGAAGCCTTGTGGTAAGGCTTGTCTGCTGACCAGTGTAGCAGCAATAAATTCATATGGTTGATAAATTCAGGGATTAATCTATGTTGTGTCTTCAAATTTTTGATTTTCTACATCAAAATAGCTAATATCTTACAACGAAAATCAATTTCCCTTGCAACATTTGTAGTAGGACTTAGTAAGAGTGAATTTGTAAGTTTCATTGTCGCTCTTTATTAAGGAATATTGCTCATTTGAACTAGGCCCTCAACTATTAAACTGAAAAAAGTTCCTCGTTCAAGATTTCAAAATGACAACAGGAAATTTCATAATTCTGATTCGGCACAGAAATATGAAATTAGTATAAACTTTAATAAACATTTTTTTTGTTATATTTAAGCAAATGAGGCTAAAAAAGAGGATGAATCAAGCACCCGTGCAAGCGTTCCTTTAATTACAATATTGCTTATCTAACAGAAATGATTTATTTTAATGCATGTAAAATGCTTTTATTATTTTGTTTATTTTGCCCTCTTTTATTGTACTAATCTCTGAAAGATGTTTAAAGAATAAAAATAATGACTTTTGTTGATTTTCCATTAATCTAATCTGATTAAATACGGGTGTGTATGTGAACAGAAATAATGCAACTCAGAAACTGAATTTGATTGTGTTTCAGTTTTGCTCATTAAATGAAAACCATATTCTTCTCTTCAATTTTTATTAAATGTTAACTAAAAAATCATTCTATATAAGTATTTGAATCTGTTACTGTAGATTTAAAGTAACCCTAAAAAGACGCCAAAAATTCTCTAGGCTAAATAATCGACTACGGTGCTAGCTTAAAATTTTCTCTTCCAAAAGAAACTTTGTTTGTTTTTTTTGTTTTTTTTAAAATTTCATTACATATTTTAATGAACAAAAATAAATTTTAACCGACCAAAAAAATATGCGTTTACGATCACTTGAATATAAAAAATTAATAAAATTAACAGGGCATAAAAAAGTTAGCTTTGTAATGAGAACTTCTTTAAACGATCCTGGTTTTGAGATATCATCCATGAAATTCTTTAAGTGATAATGAAAAATTTTCTTACTTCTGTGAAAGATTACCGTAAAGTTCAAGGTTTTTCTGACGAATTCAGATTCATGCACTTGCTTTTTAACAAGATATTTAAATACAATGTATACAGATTCAATACGTAGATTTCAATAGATTTTCAGCTGTTATTATAATTGTACCGCGCTGAAATGTTTTAAATTGTATGTGCATATTTCTCAGCGACAGTTTACAAATTCAAAAAGCATTTTTAAACTAATAGACCGTAGAATGATGAGGTAGAATTTAAAATACCAGTTATTTCGCAGATGTACGTTTTCTCCTATTACCTGATGTATGATACTTAATTAAATATTTCTTTGTTTTCTTTCTTCTTTGCTTAAACTCGATTGAACTCTATTTTAATTTTTATCATCCTAAACAATAGTTTTAAAGTGTAATTCGTTTGAATATATGAAAATTGTAAACAGGGAACTTTGAAATAGTATTGCTTCTTCTCTGCATGCGAACAAAAATTTATCGTGAGATGCTTTTGTCAATTTGCTTTTGTTAAAGTAATAAATTACTTTATATAACTTCTGTGCACATAACTGTAATTATTATCAGACGGTTTCATAAGGTCTATAAAGTGTTTCTTCATGGGAAGAGATTTGTAAGGGATCTTTGGAAAAAGGAACAGAGTTGTAACTTGAAGCCCTTATGGATAAAAAATCGATTTTTAGTGAGAAAAATTTACTTATATTAAAACTTTATTGAATTGAATTTCAGTTTGAATTACTTACAATTGGTCATACAAAACACGATTTAAGGAATGCAGTACAGTCGTTGCTATAAGTTAAGGGTGTTAATATTGTCTTAATGTAAACGTGTTATTTCCAGCTGCATAATGTAAAAAATTATGTGTAAACTGACAAAATGTTTCATCTGAAAATATCAGATTATATTTTTAAAGAGTATTTTACAGAAAGTACGCTCATGTGCATAATATATATCGTTTAAGTGGATTTTTGTAGTTGCTATGTAAAAGTAAGATGTAATTAAAAACTGTGCCATTACTTGTTTGATATTGTGTATATACGACAGTTTTTAAAGTAGAAATATTGCTATTATATTGTGATATAGGCGTTTGACCGACTAATATTTCCAATAGACTGTACAAATAAACAGTTTAGTGACGGGGAAAATAATTCCTTTACAATGTTTGCCAAACTTTATCTATTGGTTCGAAAAACTTTCTGATTAAAAAATCGATATTTTATCTTTACTGTTAATATTGGGAAGAATATACCTTAAAAGTTATCCTTCAATGTTCATGTTCTGTCGATTTTACCAACAATATTGCATCTCATGATTGAATGCAATTTTTTCAACCAATAATTTCAATAATTTACTACTTCAGAATTTTTTTTTAAAAAAGAGCATGAATTTCGTATTTGTGTCCAGCCATGTATAAATCTCAACTAAAGGAATTACTAGTAATTAAATATGACAAGTTTTCAATTTCAAGACTATTTGAGTTCATTTCCGTACTTTTAATAAAAGCATGAGAAACGAAGATTTTTCAAATCACTAATGGCTGTCATCTATTTAAAAAGAAATTTACAATGAGAAATGCCACTTCCTAATAGACAAATTTTAATGCTTGGATAGTAATGTAATGACAAATGTTTCATCTATTTCATTTATGTATTTTAAATACTGAGCCATCTCATGGGGGTAGTTAAGAGGTTGTCAGAAGGTGCTTTCCTCTAGCCCCTCTCTGGTTACGGCCCTGATTTATAAAATACATTTTTAAACATAAGATCAAGTTTTAGGCTTCTCTAACGGTAGGCGAGTGGGCACGAGTGATTTAAAGGCACGGACTCTTAATCACTGAAGCGAAAACTCTCCGTTTAAAACCTGGTTAATTTCCAACGGACTCTCTCTCTTTTGGCGCTACTGTTTTAAACCTTTCGTGAAAACCGAACACAACAGAATAGAAAGGGATGTCCCACACTTTGGCAGTTTTATCTCGTGACATGCAGACGCACGTGAGTAGAGTAATGTTTTTTTCGCATGCTCTGGAGCGTTTATCCGAGATCTGTGTTCACTTTCAAGAAAATGTATTTGTCTGTGGACTTTCTCCTCTTCGCGATGAAATGTAGAGCACGTTAATGGAAAATTCCCTGCGTAGTTAGGCTCTGCACGTCGATCCGGAGGTATGCTTGCTGATTAGAAAGTGTTTTGATACCTTGTAGTCACTACTTTGTAATTGCTACTGAGCAATCGAGCAAGGCGCATGGGGGTATGCAAATCCTTCTTAAGCAGATCTGGGCACAACGCCGAACAGAATTCCACTGAAATACCTTTTAAAGAGTTTTAATTAAATCCTTGTAAAGATGACGATTTATAAAAGACTATATTCTGAGATAGACTAAAAATACAGTAGAATACTTGCAGACAGCATAAAGCTATTGTTACTGGCAACATAAACATCATGGGAACTTATGTTTGTTGCTACTTGGTTCTGAAAGCTCTGCAGTATGTTTTAAGCCAAAGAAGTAAAAATTTACCATTTCCTCTCTTGGAGAATTTTGTGCCCCGGATCTCCATAGTGGAAGAATCTTATTATTATTGCAGTCAAACGTGAATAACACAATGTACCAATAAAACACCATTCATATAACTGTATCAGTGTATAAAATATGATGAATGTAAAAAGGACTACTTAATAGTATAAGACATGCAATAGCCTCATGTTCAACAGTTGATGTGGGTCAAAGTTGCGTACAACAGACATAGACATCAAGGAGGGTAATGTTTATGCCCATAATTATTATTTCGATCTTATAATACGACTTTTCTATGGCATTTAGAACATGCATCTCAATAATTTTTTAGACCATATATATACCCTATATTGTACAATTATTCTTGAACAATTCTAGCATGTTTCCCTTGTCATTGGAAGCCTAGTACCAATATGCAGACCAATATATTATCCCAATAAAACAACATATAATTACTTTTTATTGTATGATTGACCGTATTGTTTATATCTTGACTTGCGTATGGTTTTACGCATGGGGAGAAAAATTATTAAAGTATTATAAAAGAATAATATTAATGACTGAGCAGAAGAAACAAAATTCAATATATGACATTAATGATTCATTTTCACAGATTAACACTACTTGCGATTGTTTTTCAGTTTGAAAAATAGCCCGATACATCATTACTTATTTTACAGTCAATAATTCCTCTAATTGTTGATTCTGTAATTCTTTCTCTCTCATAAAAACAAGCATGTATACTCATGACAGAGAATAACTAGGAATACGTAATTTTCGTATTTACGAAATAGATGCGAATAAATGCGAAATTTTCCTATATGAGCGAATAAATGCGAAATTTTTTTTTTACTACTTTTCGGCGAAAACTTGGTGATAAACGGCATTTTAAACGAAATTAGGTAATAATAGTAATAATTTATTAACACAATTGCTTATGTAAGACCATCCACGATCTTTAACAGAGAAATCTCACTCTCGAAAATTGCTTATTGCTAAAGACTTAAGGAAGAGAATGGGGAGACTACTACAATGTTATCTTTAGCTAAGAATTTTGATAGTTACCTAACAAAAATAAGTAAAATTGAGATTTTTTTTTGATAAATGCAAAATTTTTGAATTTTTTAAATTATATATATATATATATATATTGCGAATAAATGGGAAAATTTATAAATTGTAATTTTTTTTGCGAAATTTACGTACCCTTAAGAATAACCCTTACCGCTACAGTAAATGTGAAAAGGAAGTAGACAGAAAATATGCTCCATAACTCTGCATAGATATGGAATTTCAATTCTGCCATTCTTGAAATGTTTGATGAGTTTAATCCATTTTTAATCTCTGTCTCTATTTATTTATTTATTTATTATTCTTTTTAATTAATTAATTAATTTATTTATTTTTTTGGGGTGCCGGATACACTTTAGCCAGCAAGGGTATAAATTTTTAAAAGCACATCCAAATAAATTATGCGACCTCTCTTTTTAAATTAGTTATAATTAAAACTGAATTAAAATTTAAACAGTATTAGTTATTTGTTAAAAGAAGTCTACTCTATGAAATCCACGAAAAATTATTTTCAATATCATTTTCAAGTGCTTTTTAAACTTATAACATTTAGTACTTCAGTAATAAACTGTACAAAACGATTAAACATCCGAATCTCTTCTTTAAATTAGACACTGCAGTCGCCAACTGGGGTGTATGGTGAGCCTATTAATAACATGTTTTGACCCACTGTCTCATGCATCAGCTACACTGTTCTTCTGGGTACAAAAGTTCTTCTGGGCCAGAACTTAAAACTCTTAGTAGTTTCATACAGTTGGAATATTTAATTTCATTCAAAATTGTTGAATATTTTATAATCTATATATAAAACAGTTCCGTAAATGATTTGACTGACTGACATATAACGCACAGACCAAACCGCTGGACCTAACGGGCTGACATTTTGCATGGCGATTCTTCTTATAGCGTAGGGGTGTACTAAGAAAGATTTTTGAAAAATTCTTCTTAGATTTTTTTAAATTAAATTTTTAAGCTGTTTTTGAAACTTTTTTAAAGTTTGCATTTAAAATAATAATCTGAGGGATATAAAATTTATATCACAAGAAAGATCATAATAATTCCTTTAAAATGAAATCTTTT
This sequence comes from Dolomedes plantarius, assembly GCA_907164885.2. Taxonomy (NCBI): domain Eukaryota; kingdom Metazoa; phylum Arthropoda; class Arachnida; order Araneae; family Dolomedidae; genus Dolomedes; species Dolomedes plantarius. The sequence continues at coordinate 76,641,919 of OU015502.1, read as the reverse complement.
TCGAATCTTTACCTCCGTTTTCTGATTTTTGGTGAATTTTTAAAGATTAATTTTTAGAATTTAATTTATTGAATGTTGATCACGTGGCTTCTTTTCTTTTTTTGTGATGCTTCAAATTAATTTATCGTCATGTGCATAACAACGAAATAAATTGACAAAAAAATATTGAAATACGGTAAAAGATAAAATTTAACCACTAGACTAATTGAGATGGAAGTTTTTTAAGAATGTAATTCAAATTAGTATGTTTTATGGATATTAAACATACAAATTAATTGCATACATTGACCGTTGTATTTAATTTGAATATTTTCTTCTACATTATTTTGTTTATAAAAATATCCGTTACAATTTTTTTATAAAAATATTTTTTTTTGTGTTTTTTTGGTATTAATTGCATACATTGACAGTTGTACTTAATTTGAATGTACTCCGTAGTGAAGCACGGGAATTCAGTTAGTAAGGAATAGACAAGAAGGTTTTGTGTAGTTTCAACTACACAAAAAGCAGTCTTCCAACAAGATTCACGACCTTGTTCAAAACCAATAAAATCCGTGATTAAGCTCGCAAAATTTCTCTACTCGCCGGCAAATTTTCGGAGCCGCTATCACGTTTCCGAAAAAGCAGTTAAGTCAGCAATACGTTTGGATGGATTATCTGCACTTCGTATTGCCGATCATGATCGGCTGGAAATATGTATTTTTAAGATCTGCTTACATCATGATTTTTGAGCGGCGATAAAAGAAGAAAAAAAACCACACATGTGTGCTAGGATAGGTTCGCAGATTAAAAGGTCGGCTACGCTCCTTGCCAAGCTGCGTGAAATATGCCGTGGGAATGGAATGTGGACGGCGTATGTTAATAATTTAGGATATGTTCATGAAGTTGATTTTGGCAGTTTCCAGGTCTAGGAAATCACAAAAGAGCGGTTAAAAATCTGATGCCAAAAAGTTTAAGGCATCTAAATTAAAATTTTAAAACAACTTAATGATATGGATGAAGTTAAATTTGGAAGTAAAATGTATGTTGTGAACAAAGACTGTTCAATATGAGTTGTAATTTCAAATTAAGAGATTTTTAATTTAAATGATAATATTTGTAGTGGAAATGTTCTTGGTTACGTGAGGGTAAAATTTTTATTTTTAATTGTTTTTTAACTTTTTGAGGCACTTATTTAAATGATTTTATAATTACATATTGAGGTTGTTATTGTTAAGTTCATATCTTTAGAAATCAGTTTTTTAGATACTCTTTCATATTTAAAAGAAGAAAGGAGATATGATTCTGTATTATACTTTACGCCTTAAATTTTAACATTCTGTTGTTATACTTAGGCCTTTTATTTTAAGGACTCTGTATGATTAACTCAACATGTGTTAAAGGATTTTTTTTTACTTTTTATAGTATATGAAAAAATATTGCGAATATTAAATATTAACTATCATGCAAATGTTGGGTTTTGATAAAAAATATTCATACTCAAAAGTGAACTACATTATTATATTATGAAGTTTTTTTTTCCATCTCAATTTCGGTAGGATTGCTATCAGGAGATATCTAATAATTTCTAACAGCATTCAGTTCATAATTATAGAATAGATTATTTCTTTTAAATATTTAGTCGTATTTTATTTAATTAATATCTCCCTTGTTTTCCGAGAGTTAAGAGACATGATGAGTGTCTTTTTGATTAAAATTATTCATCTATTTCCTTATAGCTGCTGTGTAGTAACCCTATTGGATTCGCTCACATCAATGTTAACCTATGGCGAAAATTTGTCCAAGGATTGCCGACTTGGATTTAAAGATTTTTTTTTAATTGCATTCCATAATAGAGAAAAAAAATTTACACCTTGGGGCATTTTTCGTTTTTTTAAATGCAAATAATATTCTAAAATTTAAATTAATTCGGGAAAAAGCTTGTATAGTGTGTTTTAAACGCACATATATTCATTTTGGTGGACGGAATTTATAAAGTGAATCCTGTTGCAAGGTGCAGAAAAGTTCAGGCTATCCGAAAATACCATTTTTATTGGATTATCAGCATTTATGTAGTTGTAAATAGTAGGCAAATTTTCTCCATAGGTTAACACTGAGATGAGCGAATCCAATAGGGTTTTTACAGCAGACTGAAACATTCGTTTTCCAGATGGATTTCACAGAGAAGTCGCAGTTCAGGTGAAATCCCCAGTTTATTCTTTCCCTAGTTATAAAATAGTATACCGAGCTTCATTTTTTATAGGTGTCCTACAATTGCATGTTTCACTGGTAAACTAGGTTTTAAAATGAATTAGTATATAGCAGGTCTGCACAACTAGAAATGTGAGGAGGGCCATATCACTCAGGGAAAATACCTTTATTCATTGTTTTTTAGTGTTTCCATTCTCTGACAATGATTGCTGAAGGGAGTGGGTCCCTAAATCGACCGGTTAGACGGGCGAAGCCCGGCTAGTTATAAATATAGGAAATGAAATTCCTATATACTATAGAATTCCTATAGAATATTCCTATAGAATAGCTATATACTAATTCATTTTAAAACCTAGTACTAGTAATACTGGTACTAGTACTAGTAATACTGGTAAACTAGGTTTTAAAATGAATTAGTATATAGCAGGTCTGAACAACTAGAAAAGTGAGGAGGGCCATATCACTCAGGGAAAAGCTGCTACCGGCCGCAAGAAAATAAGACAGATGGTGAAAGCGAAAAATATTTTTATTTATTTTTTTTTTCAATGCGGAGGCACTTGTCACGAAGACATTCGCCTATAAATCACCACAGTTTTGCTGGCCATTTTATTATGGGTTCGCCATATAGGCGGACCAGCATTGCCCTCTATGAAGGGACGACACAAACGGAGGCATTTTAGTGGCGCTCCTCCAGGATTCGATCCGAGCACCCTGAGCACCGAAAACACAGCAAGCTGTACCACAAGGCCGAAGCGAAAAATATTTTATCTAACAAAAAATGAATTACTAATTATTTTAACAATTAAGCAAATATCATTATTCATTTCTTATATATGCCTTTAGTAATGTTATAAACCTAAAAATAATATTCCGTAATTCTTTTTTGGTTTATAATATTTTGCGTCTCTATAAAAGCTTTTGCTGGCCACAAAGTGAGAGCTGGCGGACCGTATGTTGTGCAGGCCTAGGACCATTTTTTGGACCATAAGACGCACCTTTGTACATAAAAAAATCGACTTAAAATTGGGGTGCGAGTTAAGGTCCGAAGGTAACATTAAAATAAAATGATTATATTATTATTCATTTTATGTATATTTATTATACAATTCTTATATATTAGTATTTATTATATATATTTTATATATTATTTATTGTATTTATTATATGTTTTTGTTTATCTTTATTAACCCTTCAACGGGCGCGCCCGTGTACAAAGTGCAACATTTTCGTAATTTTGAATGGTTTGTTTTTACAAGTAAAGTTTGAGTGTCCTAAGCAGTTTCTATTTATAGCTACACCCTTTCTAATGCAGGTCTGATTTTCTGTTCCTTGTATTCCCTTCCATTCATTGTTAGTCATAATTTAACCGTGATAAACCAGAGATTATACTGGATTGCAATACGACAAAATTATGATTTGATGTAGTAGATCAAATGGGCAGCTTTTACACGGTATTCCGCATATCACGAAGATGGACAATCTCGTTATTTTTTAGGTTTTTGGACATAATAGGAATCGATTTGCAGGTTGTCCTTAGGTGCATTAATCCAGACAGTTTTGAAATAAGGCGATTGTATCTGCATTCTTTGGCCTTTAATTATAAATATATCTCAATATTATCAGCATTTTATATCTTGTAATAAAACGCAGAATTATTATTTTCAATTTGAAAAATAATGTTTATTACAAAAGGAATAATCAAGGTTAAAAGAGACATTGCACTCTGTTCAACGCGCGCTTGCTGGTGTTCCAAAAATTGGCGCATCCGCTGAAGGGTTAAGTAAGAAATTGAAAGTATCTTAGTATACCTAACAAAATACAAAATATTCTTTTGTAAAAATCCTCCCATAAATTTGAGGTGCTTCTTATGGCCAGAAAAATACGGAAGTCATAATTTATCATTTTCATAAAATATATATATATAATTTATACTAATGTGTATACAATGGATAAATTATTATACCTTCATTCTTATTATTTACATTACTTATCCTATACATCATCTCTGTAATGTATTTATAATAAAAATAAGATCAACCTCGAGACTAATTTTAGCCAAATTGCGTGTCTTCCTGTATCACGTCCTATCTTTCTTGTTTTGAGTCAAGGCTACCTGTGTATTACTCAGGATTACAGGGATTTTATTTATTGTTCCATAACTCTTCCCGAAATTCGAAGATAATAGCGTTCTTTTGATGTACGTTCTCGTCCCGGCGTTTACTATTATCCGGCAACGTGCTTCTTGCGGTTCGCCTCGAGCAACCCCATCTCTCCAATCTCGCCCATGGAACAAGGAAGGGGGAGGATCATCGGCATTTCACCCCAGATCGTGAACGGGTTCCGAAATTCCCATTTCAACCCGAAATTGGGCGATACCGAATCATTTCCATCCATCTCCGCGTGAGATAACTGCCACCCAGAAATGAGCCATCTCGCACACAATCCAAACAATCGGAACCGGCAATTTCTTCCGCTCGAGGCACTCTGTGACATCCAGGAACATTTCTCTCTCTCTCTCTCTCTCTCCAAGTTCACTTTTTTTTTTCTTCCTTCTTGCTTGCTTTCCTCCACTCCCGACGCATGCTGTATCAGATAACGATCTCACAAATTGGGGATGCCTCCTGTCAGTTTTACAATGGCCGGCGATTCGGAATCGGCAGCGCTATCTTCGCAAGTGCTTTGCCCTTTCTCTGCCAGTCTCAAGATGATTCCCTAGATACCATTGAATGAATTGTAAATATGTCATCAGTCATGTACCTGGCACTGAACGTGTGACAGTTATAGCAAGTTATCACGGAGGTGAAGTAATGGTTAGCACACGTTATTACATACCTAGTAAGCATTATTCGAGAGTTTTGTTCGTTTGCTTCGGGTGCAGCTGGGGATTTTTCTTTTCGACCACGGACTATTGTTTTCTGGACAACACTGGGTTTCCGCGTTTCGATCTCTAAGAAAGAACAGAAGACTGTCAATGCCCTTTTAATTGCACTCTGTTAATTTTATGAAACTTATTTAAGTTAATTTTTTTAACCCTTCAGCGGGCGCGCTGATTTTCGAAACACCAGCAGGCGCGCGTGGCACAAAGTGCAACGTCTATTTCAACCTTGATTATTCCTTTTGTAATAAACTTTTTAGTTTCAAATTGAAAACAATAATTCTACGTTTTATGACAAGATATAAAATGTTTATAATATTGAGATATATTCATAATTAAAGGCCAAAGAATGCAGGTACAATCTCCTTATTTCAAAACTGTCCGGTTAATTGGATCTAAGGACAACTTACGAATTGATTCCAGTTATGTCCAAAGACCTAAAAAACAATGAGAGATTCCATCTTCGAGATATGCGAGATACCGTGTAATAGTTGCACATTTGAACGACTTTATCAACTCCTGCTTTTCTCGTATTGTAATCCAGTATAATTGTTGGTTTACCACGGTTAAATCACGACTAACAATGAATGGAAAGGAATACAAGGGTCAGAAAGTCAGACCTGCATTAGAAAGGGTGTAGCTATAAATAGAAACTGCTTAGAACATTCAAATCTTACATGTAAAAACAAACCATTGAAAATTACAAAAATATTGCAATTTGTACACAGGCACGCCCGCTGAAGGGTTAATTGCAGTCCCGTATCAGTCCTATGTCACTTCCTTAAATTGTAAATAAGCATAAAACTTAATTGTTATAAACACGTCATTATGCAATTCAAAACCTGTGCAATATCAGGGTATTACGCACTCTTTTGGTTTTTAATTTACGCCTGATTTGATACTGTGGTAGATTTCACAAAACCATCTTTTTCCTTCAGTGAATACGATTTCTTCCTAGTCGTAAATAATAATAAATAATATTTAATAAGCAATTTTTATATGTAATTTTCGCTGTCTATTATCTCCTAATGTCGGTATTATACTCGTTTATGGTAAAATTATACTTTTTGCCTGCCTGTCTCTAAAATCCCAATACCTTAATTGTTGCAATTTGTAATCATGTATTTGTTACGATCTGTGTGTGTCGAAGTCCGGAATCACTGAGGTGATGATAACGGAAAATATGATTTTGGTATATGAGATTTTACTTTCCAGTGTAAATTACGAGTAGCTGTGTCTCTGATGATGACTCATAAATATAATGCGTAATTACCTTATATTTAAATATATTGATTCCGTATCACATGCTTATTGTATATTCTATGTATGTTCGGTATTATATGCTTCGTATTCAGCTTCTATATTCTTCCGAGAACCGTACTAGGTATCTCTGGTTTCAACATTTAGTACAGTATAACCTTGTTTATCCTGACTAACTGGGGCCATAGGAAATCTGGATAATCCGGGTAATATGGGTAATAAGCAAAACAAAATCCTTAACTAAGCAGACTTACCGTTTATTACGATAAAAAACTATGTTTTGTAACATAATTACATAATATTGTTTTAAAGACATTAAAAATATAAAAATAACTTTTCACATAATTTGCTAACAAAGAAATGGTAAGTCTAATAAAGCTTTCTTAAACTCAACAAAAAGCCTTTTATTACCATAATTTATTGAACATTCTATGCAGGAACTGTATATTGAATCAAACTAAAAAGTGAATATTTGACGTACTTGAAGTTACGTTCTTGCTATTGTAGTTAAAAATTATTATCTAATGTGAACATTAAATAAAAATGTCTACAAATCTGATCCCGATTATCTGGAGGTTCGGGTAAACGAGGTTTTACTGTGCTGAATTCTCAGGAAACTGACGACTGCTAATGCCCTTTTCAGTGGCGTCGCGAGCATAACTGGCGCCCGGGGCACGATACCTTTGTGGCGCCCCCCCCCTGAAAAACATATAGTAATATAATATATAGACCCTATATTGGCGCCCCCGATAAACATATAATATATAGACCTTATATTGGCACTCCCCCCCGAAAAGCATATAGTATCATAATATATAGACCTTATATTGGTGTCCTCCCCTAAAAGCATATAGTAATATAATATATAGACCTTATATTGGCGCCCCCCACAAAATAATATAGTAATATAATATATATACCTTATATTGGCGCCCTCCCCGAAAAACATATAGTAATATAATATATAGACCTTATATTGGCATCCACCTCGAAAACATATAGTAATATAATATATCGATCTTACATTGGCGCCCCTCTGCGAGAGGCGTCCGGGGCATGATAGACCCCCTTGCCCCCCCTTTGCTACGCCACTGGCCCTTTTAATTATAATCTGTAAACGGCCTAAAATTATTTCATAGATTTTTACTTACCATTCTTAAATTTTTATGAGCCCAGTATTATCAGTCCAGCTTTATTACTCTTCTTAATTGCAATTAAAATTAATTTTAATAAACATGCAGGTAATATTTATATTTGTAATTTCATGATTCTATTAAGTTGTGTGTGTGTGTGAAGATTTTGCTAGCCATATTTGCTGTCCTATTTTGGGTTCACCAAAATTCATTTGTTTTATTAAATAATGAGGCGTTTAACTAATTCGTCGTTTTGACTTGATGACCTCGTTAATTTTGTTTATCCGTGTTTAAAGAAAATCATTTTGCTTCTTTTCATGCTTAGTAAAACTGCTTGACACATACGGACTAAATAAAAAATCGATCCTATATCTCCCAGGCCAGTGTTACTTAAACTGTGGTACTCGTATTCCCAGCGGTATGTGCACGATTTTCAGAAGTTCGCGAGCATCAGTTCTCAAGGTAATATTAGCAAAAACCAAGAACTGAACATGTCAGATAATTTCCTTCTTTGATTACCGTAAAAACTTGCCAAACTATTATTTTACCTCCAAAGAACTTACCATTTACACATTATACTTTATTAGGTAATGTTCTTTCATTTTTAAAGAATCGAATACAATTTACTATGCGAGACATGACAGGATTCATAATCTCCGGTAGTTAAGATAGAAAAATTCGATTAGAAATATTCGTGCTTCGGTGATGCTTTTGTTCGTTATTTTTAAACTAATTACCGAAGGTAATGATTTATTTCAACTAAATTTTTCCTGTTTTTTTTTTCTAATTTATTTTTTGTAATTACCTATAATTATTCTCAAGAAAGGTGATGATATGGTAATAGAAATAAGTTTTTTTGTACCTGAGCCTTAATAGAAACATTTTTACGACACAAAATTATATACAGTGAAACCTCTGTATGGCGGCCAGTAATAGTTCCGGGAAAAAGTGGCCGTTTTGAGGGGTATTAAACGAAAAGAGGTTTCTCCCATAACATTTGCTCTGAGGAGTTTTTAATCTGAACAAAGCATGGCCGTTTAGAGGGGTGGCCGACTAGAGAGGTTACACTCTATTTCAATGATTAAAAATATTTGGCGTAATCAGGCATTTTTAAATAGCTTCACTAACAAAAGTTTACTTTGAAATACCTTCTCGGTTGAAGGAAAGTCCATTTGAAATATTAAATAATAATTCTGTTCATATGTATACTACTGACCAGGAAAATGCGAAAGGAAGAAACTGAAAATGATGCATTTAAAAATGAATAGATTTTTAGTCTTTAAAAACATTGTTTTAAACTGTTTCCGTAAAATATATTATTAGTTAAATCACTACTTAAAAATACCTGAAGTAGCCTAGTGGTAGCTCGTCGGCTTTCAGTGCTGAGAGTGCTCGGATCGAGTCCCGAAAATCGCAATTAATTACCACCGTGTGTAAGCCGGATATGGGCACGTTATATCCTTAGACCGGAAAGTTCCTCTATGAGGTCAGAGAAGGTGGGAGAGGGTCCGATCCCTCCCCAGATTTCTCCCTGGGGAGTACTCGGTCAGAATTGATGTGACACCTGGTTAACTCGGACCCTTGTGGTGCTAATATATCCCTCGGACCAATGCCTATATGGACCTAGTCTAGAGTAGGTCCAGCCAAGGAGCATTGGAAATAAAAACAACCCTATTTCAATATACACGACTAGTTAGAAAAATAGTTAAATATTGATTATTAATTTGAATGATATTAAAATATACATATTAGTTTAAATGGTAGCTAAATATACATTATTAAGTTGTATAATTGTAAGATATGCACAATAAGTTTAATGAATAATATTGAAACATAATTAGTTTCAATGAACTTTAAAGTTAGAATAATATTAAATTATTATTCTCTCCCACAACATGCACAAATAGTCCACAATAATTTTTTAATCTCGTCATTTTGTTTCATTTTACTATTTCTGCTTTATCATGAGTCCACGGGGAAACCCAGAAAATTGGAACCTACCGTCAACCCAATGCTACAACGGAGAAATTCCGAGTTTTTGTTACAGTGAAGAAAGGGAAACCCCCCTCGCGCCTAATTCACTCAACGACCAACGTCACTATCGTAAGTAAATCCGTAGAGGGAAAAAAATATATTCAGAAGCGCCCGATTACATCTTCCTCTTCCAAAAAGGCGCAGGAAACCCTTTTAAAACGTAAAAAAAAAATAATAAAAATAAAAATAAAAAAATAAAAGAGCCGTTTTGTTTTCCACCGCTCGGCTAATGTGTCCGGCGCGAGTTTACTACTAGCGGTTATGTGAGTCACTGATTTGGAAGCGAATCCAGCTTCATGAATATGCATGAATTCCCGCGTTGACCCCAATTTGGTTTCTTTTATTATTTATTTTTTTAAGCTTATTTTTTTTTTCCTTACAGGCTGAGCGCTCGCGTCTGCGGCTATATTTTTTTTATTATTTTTTTTTTTTTTTGTCGTTTATATTTTTATGATGCTTTTTCATGCATCCGCCGTCTCTATCTCTTCATTCTTTTATTCATGAGAGGTATTTTTCTCCCTTCTGTAACGCCATACAGACATGTGTCGCATTTTGCATGCTCGCCCACAAAAAAAAAAAAAACGTAATACTTTCATCAGCCTCGGTTTCTTGAACCAAAGTAAATAATGCGTTTCATCATGTGGGATGTGGAGCATTTAAGAGGCCGTTTATTGATTTGGCTGCGTTTCGGTGTGAGGCATCTGAATGCGGATGGTCGTCCCGTGAAAAGACACCATTTCTTTCTGGTGGCGACATTTTTTAAATATTACAGTCCATGGGCATTGCGCATCATTTTCCGTTAAGTCTTTACCATCATCTGAGTTAGTGCCTGTTCACACAGAATCCGTCAGCGGCAACGTTGCTCGTATTGACATATTTTAAACCAATCACAGGCCTCAACAATTTCGTGGCGAATCGTTTGGAGATTTGTAATTGGTTAAATATATTTCAATACGAGTAACGCTGACGCTGATGGATTCTGTGTGAACAGGCTCTTAGAGCACAGGTATACAGAATTCAAAATTTTCGTTGAAATGATAATTAATTCGACTGACACTGACTTAAATAAACCAGACCAAACTAACCTATAATAAGAATGCGTGACCAAATGTAAATTCAAGGCAATAATTTTGAATAAACTTAGCCTTGAATATTTTCAATAAATATCTATAACAATGGTTCTGAAACATTTTGTTTTAGAATATGTTCTTTCGTCACTAACGCTTTGTAAATCCCAACGGTAAATTATTTTTAAATCGCTGCTTAAAAAGAATAATATTTCCATTAAAATTACGGAAGCAAAATAATTACTGAAGCATAATAAAAAAAGCCAACAAGTTCGTGGTGTGGATGGGCGAATGTCGTTATAGACAAAGTGCCTCCCGCTTTGGAAACGGCTTCATTGATACAATAATAATAAGCGCAGTTGGGTTTGAGCAAGGTAAGAGACAAAAGTTTACTTTGAAATCACTGAAGCAGTTTCCAATGCGGGAGGCACTTTGTCTATAACGACATTTACTCATCCACACCTCGAACTTGTTGGCTTTTTTTATTATGCGACCACCATACAGTGAGCCAGCATAGCTCTCTAATCTCAGCCTTGTACTCGAACAAGCGGTAATCAAACCTACATCGGGGAATGTCTGTGGGGCAAAACACTGCTCCAACCAGCCGGCCTTGTATCATTGAAGTAAAGAATAGGATTTGTATAGGACACTGTAGCAACATAGGTTGCTCTAAGACCAGGGCCCGATTATGAACGCTGGGGGCCCCTGGGCAGATGCTATTTTTGGGGGCCCCACTAACGAACATTTATAAAAATAAGAACTATCCATGGGGTATACATACTATTAGAAGTAATAGGTGCATACACCAAGGGGGTTTTGGGGCCTCCTAGCATCAGGGGGCCCTGGGCAAAGTCCCGATTTGCCCATGCGATAAAAAGGCCCTGTCTAAGACCATAGGTTATTGAGGGTCCCCCAAGACCAAACGATAGAATACACAGTATTAGATTTAAATCATCTGTGATTCGATAAATCTTTAATTTTTTTATAATAAAGGGTAAAAATGATTACGAACTAGTTACGGGCTTGTTATAAATGAAATTTTTTAAAAATTTCTAATCGCGACCTTGTTAGAAAATATAGTTTTCGTTTCTTTTTTTTCCTTTTGCTTCTGAAATCTCATTTATATGTGTGAAATTAAAAATTAAAATACTACACAAATAATAAAACATAAACCTAAGGAACCACTTTTTTCTAATTTTTTGTCCATATTCATAGTCAAATTGTTATCTTTACGCGTTTTATGTGCAATTATTATTAGTATTATAATTATGTTGCATTATGCATATTATAGAGAAAAATGTGAGGGAATCGATGTAGGGAAAAGGTTGGGAACCCCTGCTTTAAATGAATGAATTTACTTCCAGTCTGATGTACTTTCACTAAGTTTATATCAAACTTGATACATGCATTAAAACTATCTGTCTCTTTAAATTTAAATTTTACTATTTTATAATGTTGACTGTGTACTACTGGACGCGTTACATCCCCATGTAACTGCTCTGTTATACAACTTATTCCGTAGTCACAACATTATGTATGAGGCCAATATTTACTTTAAAAAGAATTGATCGCGTATTGTAACTGATACTGAAACTTATTTCTGAAAGAAATTTAAAATAATAATTATAATAACAAATCCCTAATATTGTTGATGCTTACTGTTGTCATGTACTTCCTTATCCAGTGAAAAACTATCCTAAAATTGTTATTTCATCGGTTTTAAAATTGAGAGTTAACAATTATGTAAACTGTAAAATTGGTATAAAAATGAAGCGCAATTTATTTTTATGCTGGTTCTTTAAATACTCTCATGGTTCAAAAAAATTGCAACGTCTCTTTTAACATTGATTATTCCTTTTGTAATAAACTTTTTTTTTCAAATTGAAAATAATATTCTGCGTTTAATGACAAGATATAAAATGTTGATAATATTGAGATATATTTATAACTAAAGGCGAAAGAATGCAGATACAATCGCCTTATTTCAAAACTGTCCGGTTTATTGGATGTACGTACAACTTGCGAATTGATTCTTATTATGTCCAAAAACCTAAAGAAAAAACAACGAGATTGTCCATCTTCGTAATATGCGGAATATCGTGTAATAGCTGCACATTTGATCGACTACATCAACTCCTGCTTTTCTCGTATTGTAATCCAGTATAATCGCTGGTTTACCACGGTTAAATCACATTTAATAATGAATGGAGAGGAATACAAGGTTAAGAAAATCAGACCTGCATTAGAAAGGTTGTAGCTATAAATAGAAACTGCTTAGAGCATTCAAATCTTACATGTAAAAACAAAGCCTTTAAAATTACGAAAATGTTGCACTTTGTACACGGGCGTGCCCTTCTTAAGGGTTAATTAATTCTCACCTATGTAATACTGCAAAATGTGTAGCACTCATTATTATTTATCATAACAAACATTATATCCTCCGTTAGCTTACGAAAATAACATACTTGGGAATGTGAACGAAATATTGGAGAGACGTGTTTATTTAAAAAAAATATGGCGTGAACAGTATTTTTGAATCCATATTAAACAATCTTTTACCAAAACGTTTAGAAATGTGAAGTTATTTGACTTGATTTAGATCTTGCAAGTTGGAAATATATAGAATTAATCTCATTCTGAATATATGATCAATTCATGCGTGATTCTTATCAGAATTTTTTTTATAGAGAGTAAACCGTACGAGAAGAGCTTTTATACATCACTCTATGTAATAATCTGATTTTTGCACAAAAAGTGTAGATACCGGTTGGACTCCATTTTCATGCTTTTTGAAATAAATTGTCCATTAGTTAAAGAAGTTGTGTACTTACCCTATTGGATTATCCCACCTCAATGTTGACCTATGAAGAAGATTTGTATACTATTTACAGCTACATAAATGCTGATAATCCAATAAAAATGGCACTTTCAGATATGCCGAACTTTTCTGAACCTTGCTACAGGATTCTTTTTATAAATTTCGCCCACCAAAGGAAATTATGAGCATTTAAAACACACTATACCAGATGTTTACCCCGAATTGTTTAAATTTAAAAATATTACTTGCATTTAAATAAATGTATGTATGTATATATATGTATGTATGTGTGAGTGTGTGTGTGCGCATGTATGTACAGTCGAACCCCGTTATAGCGAACCCGGTATATAACAAACTCACGGATATAACGAACGAAAATTTTAGTCCCGCCGATTTCCTATTGCATTTAATGCTAATTTATCCGTTTATAGCGAACCTCCGAAATCTTAAGAATCGGCTATAATGAACCTTTTTTGAAATTGAGAAAATTTGTCTACAATTTACAGCTACATAAACGCTGATAATCCAATAAAAATGGTATTTTCAGATAGCCTGAACTTTTCTGCACCTTGCAACAGGATTCATTTTGTAAATTTCATCCACTAAAAGAATTTAGGAACGTTTAAAGCACACTATACCAGATTTTCTCCCAATAATTTAAATTTAAAAATATTATTTGCATTTAAAAAAAAAATTAAAATACTCCAAGATGTAAAATTTCTTTTTCTATTACGGAGTACAATTTTTAAAAAAATCTTTAAATTCAAGTCAGCAATCCTTGGACACATTTTCTCCATTGGTTAACATTAAGTTAAGCTAATCCAATAGGGTAAGTACACAGCAGGTCTAACAATCTGTAATTCGTTAAATGTTAAAATGAGGACTGCATTCTTATTAGACCTCAGAAATTTGTCTAGTTTCTTAAAAACCAGCCCTTCAACAATGACCGTGGGTTCTTCGAAACTATTTTTATACAGTTTTTCACTAAATGATATAAATTAGAAAAATTGTAATATAAATATCGATATCATATTTTACAATTAAAAGTGAAGAATTTACTTTTTATGGTAGTTAATATATTAGTTTAATATTACCTGAGATCAATCTACACGATCCCAGCGAAACTGAAAATATCGATTACATTATGCGCTTTAACTAGACATCGAATCAAATATTGAATAACTGTTTAAAGGTATAAAAAAAATGGTCGACGAAGTTTTTGTTTCCCGTCTGAATTTTTGCAACACAAACAATTGCGAAACGCAAAGGGCTCACGTCCAAACCAAAAATGAAAGAAAGAAATCAGTAATGAAAAACGCTTGTAAACATAAACAGATAAAAGGGAAATCGAGGCTGTCTGAAAGCTTATGCATATTCATGAAGGTGGATTCGCCTCTAAAATCAACGAGTCGAGGAACAGCGCGCTGTAAAACACGTGACGGATGCATTAAATTGAGCAATTGAAAACAACAAAGGGCTGAATCCATTATATTTATTTTAAGAGATTTCCGATCTCTCGGCAGTGGGAATGAATGGCCTTTATTAATAGGGCCTGGGAGTTACTTCCCAGTTTCAGATTCAATTTCATTAAACGTAGAATTAAAAATAAATTACTAGGCATCGCAGTCTTCATTAAACAGTCTCTAATCTAGATTTTTATTGTTCCTTTTTAACTTGTTATTTATCATTAAAAATTAACAAATATTTCTCAATTTCCCCTGGTTTCTTTGTTTCTCTTGATATAATTAGAAGCGTATATGTTGTTTTCTAGCAGGTAAATATTTCTTTTCTGGTTTAAAGCATAGTGAAAATAAATCAACAAATATTTTTCAATTTCTCTGGTTTCTATGTTTATCGTAATATAATTAGATGTGTATATGTTATTTTCTCGGGTGTTAAGTGTTGTGAAATTAATATATTTTATTTTCTGATATCCCATGATATCTCTCTAGGTCCTGTAAATGCAAAATTAAGTTCAATAACTTTTTTTTGCAGTACATTAACCCTGAGTTTAAAGAGAAGGAATATAGGGAAATTTCATAAGAGAAATGTGCCATAGCATCTTGAATATAGGGAAATTTCATGAGAGAAAAAGTGCCATGTCATCTTGAATATAGGGAAATTTCATAAGAGAAAAATGCAATGGCATCTTGAATATAGGGAAATTTCATAAGAGAAAAAGTACCATAGTATCTTGAATATAGGGAAATTTAATAAGAGAAATTATCATAGCATGTTTTACCATTCATATGTAAATCTTAATATTATAAAATCGCTTACATTAGACATGTTTATATGGTATGTTTAGATAGTATGTTTAGATAGTATGTAGAAAATTAAAGAAAAATCCATTTTTATTTATTTCTCTTTAGTCCTTCATGAATTAATCGCCCAGTCATGTGTATTGGTTTTTCCTTCCAATTAAATTTGTCGACTTAAAATGTGCACCAGTGTCCAGTAATTGCTAAAAAGAAGTTACATACTATTTACGATTTACACTATTGATATTCATTAAATATAAATAAAATTTCTGTTTCTATTCGTCACCCCCAGTGTGGTATTTAAGTTCAATATGTCAAATTATTTTTTTTCTTTTTCTACTTTTCCCAACCAAAGTCGTATCGAACTTTAATATGATAAATTATTTTTTTTTTTCGTTTTCTAATTTTCCCAAAGTCATATCGAACTTTAATATGTCAAATTAAATTTTTTTTCGTTTTTTACCCCTGCCAAAGTCGTATAGAAGTTTAATATGTCAAATTAATTTTTTTTTCGTTCTTTAGTTTTCCCAGCCAAAGTCGTATAGAAGTTTTAATATTTGAAATTAAATTTTTTTCTGTTTCTACTTTTCCCAGCCAAAGTCGTATAGAAGTTTAATATGTTAAATTGAATTTTTTTTTCTGCTTTACTTTTTCCCAGCCAACGTTGAATCGAAGTTTAATGTGCCAAATTATTTTTTTTTTCTATTTCTACTTTTTCCAGTGAAAATCGTATAGATGTTTAATATGTCAAATAAAATTTGTTTCTGTTTTTACTTTTTGCTGTTTTTAGTACACAGCAGCTTAAAAGTTTAATATGTCATATCTGCCGACTTGCATACTTCGCTCTCAGGATTTCAGTTGAAACATTTTGGCACGTCTCTTTAATTTTAACCCCAACCTGCCCTCTGAAACCTTATATGCTTTCTAAAACATCGTTCATCATACGCTATGAACCCATTTATAAGTTCTCATACTTATTAGTTCTCATACTTATTAGCTTTAAAGTTTTTGAAATGCTTTATAAGAGCTGTTCGTTGAGCTTTTATGTGCATTTACTTCGGAATCGTTAAATAAATTGAGTTACATTTTATTGTGGTGAGTTTTGAGATTATCATGCAGAAAAATCAGTATATTTTTCATCACATTTTGAACTTATTCTGCCCATTATGCTCTTTTCCGTAAAAAGTGGGAGGTCCATTGCATCCACTTAAAGCTGCTGTGCACTAACCCTACTTGATTCTCTCACCTCAATGTTAACCTATGGAGAAAATATGTCTACTATTTACAGCTAATTAAGTTACGATAATCCAATAAAAATGGTATTTTCAGATAGTCTGAACTTTTCTGCACCTTGCAACAGGATTCATTTTATAAATTTCATCCACCAAAGGAATTGATGAGCGTTTAAAACGAACTATTCCAGATTTTACCCCCGAATAATTTAAATTAAAAAATATTATTTGCATTTTTTAAAACGAAAATTATCCCAAGGTGTTAACTTTTTTTCTCTATTACGGAGTACAATTTTTCAAAATAAATCTTTTAATCCAAGTCGGCAATTCTTAGACAAGTTTTCTCCATAGGTTAACATTGAGGTGAGCGAATCAAATAGGGTTAGTGCACAGCAGCCTTAACGTTGCGTAACTTGCAGTGAAAGGGTCAAATTTATTCATATTCAGCCTAAGGTGCGTTTTTTTTACGTAAAGTTTTTCAGGCCATAAGTGCAATTTCAACTTCAAAGAAAGAATTCGAGAAGGATGATAATCTTGAATTCTGTGAAGAATTCAAGAATTAATGTGGAGTCTTTTTTTTTTATTAGACGTTCTCCGCTGATTTGTTTTTCTTGTTTCTGATTTTGTTTTTCTTCTGGGGGATTTCGGGGTACGGAATTTTCAGAAGGACGTTTTTAATTTCCTGTTTTAAACACGCGACGGAGCTTTTCAAATAGAACTATTGGTCCGGTCATTGTATACAAAACTAAACGTGCTTTAAATTTTAAATTTAAATTTTTTGGAAAACAAAATTTCAAAATTGTTCAAGTTGATTTTTTATCATAGAACATGCTTTTGTGAAGGTTTTTTCATCAAAATGATGACAGGACAAAAATGTGTAACTGAAATGCAAAGAATACAGTATGGTCTACAATGACTAGTTAATCTTTTTCAGAGCAAACAGTCGGGCATAAAAAAATAACTTTAATAGTTATAATAGTAAATTATCATAATAATTTGCACAACTAATATGAAAAAAAATACTTTGGCTTTCGTGCTTGTATCTCAGTTTTACATAAATGACAATAATGATAATTTATAAACAAATAATAATAAATTAAATAGTAAAATACCAAATTATACTAATTGCATTATTTTCCAGCTATATTGTTAATATAATTAAAAAATAATTATTGATTGTAAAAAATGTAGTAATTATTGAAATTAATAATAATAATTTGTACAACTATTATTAAAAATACTTTGGCTACCGTGCTTGTATCTCAGTCTGACATAAACGACAATAATAATAATTAATAAACAAATAATAATAAATTAAACAATAATGTAACAAATTATACCAATTTCATTATTTTCCAGCTATATTATTAATAAACATAACAAATAATTATTGATTGTAAAAAAATGCAATAATTATTAATATTAATAATAATAATTTGTGCAACTATTATTAAAAATACTTTGGCTACAGTGCTTGTATCTCAGTCTGGTATAAATAATAATTAATAAATAAATAATAATAAATTAAATAGTAATATAACAAATTATACTAATTGCATTATTTGCCAGCTATATTATTAATATAATTAAAAAATAATTATTGATTGTAAAAAATGTAGTAATTATTAATATTAATAATAATTTGTACAACTTTTATTAGAAATACTTTGGCTACCGTGCTTGTATCGCAGTTTTGCATAAATGGCGATAATAATAATTTTTAAACAAATAGTGATAAATTAAATAGTAATATAATAAATTATACTAATTTTATTATTTACCAGCTATATTTTTTAATATAATTAACAAATCATTATTGATTGTAAAAAATGTAGTAATTATTAATATTAATAGTAATAATTTGTACAAATATTATTTTAAAAAAATTTGACTACCGTGCTTGTATCTCAGTCTTGCATAAATGGTAATAATAATAATTAATAAGCATATAATAATAAATTAAATAGTAATATAACAAATTATACTAATTTCATTATTTGCCAGCTATATTATTAATATTAGCAAATAATTATTGATTGTAAAACAATGTAGTAATTATTTATATTAATAATAATAATTTGTACAACTATTATTAAAAATAATTTGGTTACCGTGTTCGAATCTCAGACATACGTGAACAGCAATCGGATTGAGATGAGTCATTTGAAAAGAAAATGACAATTTGATGGGAAAGCCTCCGCAAACACATGTCCAAAGCATGCCGATTCTAGCTGCACTAGAGACGTGCTGACCCAACAACTAGTATGGATGATTGCAATAAGGTTTTATGTGTATAATGAACTATATGAAACCACGTGTTATTAAGCGGGTTCATAAAATAAGTAAATTTTGAGTCTCAGACCCTCTTAAGCGCTTTATGAGGTTTTTAGTGACATCATGACTGCCAACCTAACATCTACTCGAGTTTTCTCCAGGGGTAAGGGAAGAAGTCCCAACAAGTAAACTTCCGAAGCCGGTAGTATCCGTACAAGGTTGTTAAACTTAACTTCAGCACCAACATTTTGCACTTAGAACACGCATGCGAACGTTTCATATTTTTCTGGGAACCTTCTCTTACGGAAAAAAAAAGAAATAATCTCAACTCTATTAAAGGGAGTGACGAGACGTTATCGATATCTGTGCCGATCCTTTAATTGTGATGGATCGATAGTTGACGGAAAGGTGAAATTAATCGATTCATAATGACGCAACGATCGCTGTGATTAACGACTGGATCCGCGATCAGTCGAAGCTGGCAGAGGCTTTTTCACGGCCTGATTCCGATATTACGCCGGATTTCGAGAGTAGTAGATGAAAGATTATGATGACACTCTGAAATGGGAATTTTATTTTACTTTTTTTTTGTTTCTGTTTCACGGGAGAGAGAAATTACTTGTTTTCATAATTATAGATCTTAAGCCATTACATACCTGAAGTTATATCCCCTTTCTGCTAGGGTATATTTATACTTTCGAGAAAATTTTAATCAGGCGTCTTTTTTTTTTGTTCCGTTCAAGGCGTTTCTCGAAACCATAAACGTCTGTGACATCTTAAAGCCCTGTAATTGATCCATCATTGGACATAAATTGTCATTGTAATTAATTTTACATTCGGCAGAATTAATTTTACCGGTTTGTTTGCTTCACATTTTAATAGTTTTATAAGTGTTTTTTTTTTTTAAACATTGAACATGGTATGTACAGGTTAGCCATCACTGTAATCCTGCAACTGTAAATAAAAAAAACAATACCCTACAGCATAGTTACTTTTTTATGTTAAATTTACTTTTATGTTATATAGTTTTACTTTTTTATGTTAAATTTATTTTTTATGTTATACAGTTTTACTTTTTTTTAAATGTTAAATTTACTTTTATATAACATAGTTTCCCTTTTTTAGGTTAAATTTATTTTTATGTTATATAGTTTTACTTTTTTATGTTAAATATGATCAGCGGTATAGAGTTCATATAAGAGGGAGTCTTTAAATCAATGATTCCCAACCATTGTGCCGTGACAATTTTGGGTGCCGCGAGATTTTTTTGGGGATAAACCCCAAAAAAAGTATTTGTTGGGTCCTCTTAAAATAAATATTAAGTTGATATCAAACATTTGTTTTATAAGCACCAATCGCAAGTGTTACATTAATAAATCAAAACTTTTCTTGGTGATTTCCATTGTAGTCCTCTAATGTAATACTACACAGGTTATTTTTTAAACTGTATTATTATATTACTAGTTGGTACCCGTCAAAACATGATGACTGGATAGTAAATAAATGCAGTAATACACAAATTATACACAACACATCATTGCCAAATGTTGAAAATCCTAATATTAAGAATAGAGAAATACACTTTAAAAAATTACTATTGAATACAATAAAAAGAAATAGGGTTACTCAACAACGTGAAATAAACAATTTCCGTCAGGTTTAAATCTATATCTAACAAACATAATTAAAAATAAAAATGGCAGAGAGAGAGAGAGAGAGCAAACTAGAGAGATTCCTCAGAATAAACAAATTATCGTGTTTATACGACCTCGTGTTTAGTAAGTATCTAAAGTCTATACACACACACACACACACACACACACACACACACACACACATATATATATATATATATATATATATATATATATATATATATATGCATATATACATATATACATACATACACACACACACACACACACACATATATATATATATATATATATATATATATATATAAATAAGAATAAGAAAGAGAAAACCAGTAATAGCTCTAAAGCTACATGAAGCCAGGAACATCCAACATGTAAAGAAAAGTATGAATACGGTTTTTGACAGCATTTCGTCATCAGTGGTGTCAATACTGTCTAAAAACCAATGGATTGTTTCTGATGAGTATGATATATATATATATATATATATATATATATATATATATATATGTGTGTGTGTGTGTGTGTGTGTAGACTTTAGATACTATACTATATCTATCTATACATATGCATTTTGTAATGTATTAAATATAAAACAAAAGAAAAACAAGAGTTTGTTGTTATATTTCATTCATATATATATATATATATATATATATATATATATATATATATATATATATATATATATATATATATATATATATAGGTTTATTTATTTGTTTGTTTGTTTGTTTGTTTGTTTTTGTGTGTTAGATTTTCTTCGTGAAATGATGAACGTAGTTTGTGATTTTAGATGTTTATAGACAGTTAATTTATCTCTTTCTTCATAACCATGTCAAATTCTGATGTTTTACTTTCTCCTTTGCAGGTCAGATAACAAAGTTCCTCATTCCACTGGCCAAGTAACACTGCCAGACCGTCTCCAAGAAACAAGTAAAACCATCTATCAAATCGTGCAGTACACTTTGTTATTTCTCTTTTTACTTTTATTTCGTTTTGATTGTTTTATGACCTCTGAAACGCAGCTATTTATTCGTTTTTTCTGATGATCGTCATGAAGTGAATGGAAAAGAACTGATTTTAATAATGCCTGTATTTTATGTCCTACAACTACTGTCAAATAATATGCCATAACACGAAGATAAACACAATGAAACTCTCTAACTGTAACGAGCTGATTTCCCTTTTGTTTGTGCAGGCATTACTTCAAAAATAATCTCATTTAGTTAGAAGTAAAGGACTTTTATTTCAATAGTATTTTTTCTATCAAAATGTGAATCTTAGAAGGACTGCATTTTGTAATGTATTAAATATAAAACAAAAGAAAAACAAGAGTTCGTTGTTATATTTCATTCATCAGAAGTGTTCTGAGCAACATTTATCTTTTGTTTGATCTATCAGAAATTCCTATGCAAAACTTTGTTATGTTTCTTTCCTCAAAATTTCCTATGCAATTTTTTAATGTTATGATTTATCCATCAAAAACTCCTATGCAATTTTTGGATGTTATGATGCGATGTTATGTAAACATTCCGTGTACTCCAAAATATAAAACCTGTTGTAATCCTCTCGAAAGTTATTTAGTGATGTTATCGCATTCTGAAATTTTGTGAAATGACCAAAAATTTTAAACACTAAAGGTATTTTTTAGCTCAATACAAATTTTATTGTACTTTTAGTTTATTTTTTGTTTCATCATACTAAAATCAAAGATGGCAGGTGTTTATTATTCATGATATATAATTTAAGTTTGGCTGTAAAAAAAATGTATTTATAATGTATGTAAATTTTGATGTACTTCTACAGTAAAAAGTGTTTGCTGTTTTCTTACGGAAAATAATTTTATCAAGTTAATTGAATTTTCCGTCCAGTTGTTTAGTTCATTTCTGACATTTTGATAGCAATGAATTTAAGACGTTTACAAAATTGCTTATTTGGAATTAGTGTTGGAGAAATACAGCTGTTATTTAATTTTTTTGTATTGCTATTAATATGTAATTACTGTTTGATTTCTTTATTATTGCTTTGAATTGTTTCTTTGCTTCAAATATTTAATATCTCTGTTTATTCTTTCAAAAATGAAAGGGTGCTTTAATCTGGGATATAATGAATTCTTTCCATATGAAAATATAAATGTCACGTTGACATTTCCTTGTGTCATATATTGTTTTTCGACAACGACGCTCTTAGTTGTCAAGATTCGGGGATTTTCGCATTCCTAGAGACTATCCCACATATTGTAAATTTGTTGTAACTTTTGTTTATTTCTATTGGTATTACATTGATTTTATTTTTAAAAAATGCTTAAATTAACCGAAAACTAAGATATGCCAACAAAAGGTTTAGTGCAATATATTTCGCTGTTTGCAACATAATGTGGGGTTTTCGAAATTATATAATCAATAACTGTTTATTTTTTATGTTTTTAAAATGCGAAGAGTATGTTCTCAAACGTCTTGCTCAAGAATATTACTAGTGAACTCAAGACTTTTCATTGGTATACCTTCTTGAATAGAACAAGGTGTTGGATTCAAAATCTGAATTAAGCATGGGCATATTCACGATTATGATAATATTAGAAATTTACCCCGCTTTTTATGAGGTATTCTAAAAGTCTAGTCTTGTTTATGCTTCCAAAATAAACTATGGTTTGCTATTTCAAATTCGATAAACACAGTTCTAGTAGTAACTGGATAGTGTTATACAACAAGGTACTAATTTACCCACACTACGTTTAAACAGAAAATTGAGTTTTAAGAAAGCTATAAACTGAAAATTCCTGTTGCTGATAGTTGGTTCTGTATTTAATAAAAAGAACATTATTTGGCCTAGAATAATAATAATAATTTTTTCCCGGATAGCTAAACATGTGGAGCACCTTACCAGCTATTTAACTTTTAAACTTTTGTGAGTTAGTTCCTTGTTGCATAACTCTGTCCGATTCAAGTTTGAATTCCTGTTTTACTTCGTACTTTATGCACAGGCTGCTTCTATGAGTAATGTCAGCAATGTACGCTGCTTCATTCATTCGTTTTAATACACAAATAGTGGCTAAAAATTAGAAAATTTCGCCAATGGTTTAAGAATATGCCTACACATTAACACATTGTTGGCCGGTGCGGAGTAAACACGTGTTTTTACACGCAAGTGTTGATTATTATTTAGGGTAAAGGAAAGTCATATTAGAGAAATTTTGGATCAACTGACACATTGCTTTGCTTGAAAACTAACTTTACTATGATCTGAATGGATTTCAAGCATATCCTTACATTTTATCATTTAACCTGGGGATCTGAAACCCCCCATATATTTAAAAACAGATTTCAGAAGATAATAATGCCGTCCTTTATTCCAAAATTTCAGAATTTGTTGTTGTTGTTTCTAATGCAAACCGGCCGGTAGTTCCAGACCAGATGCACATAGACATCGGGCAGATGTGTGCGGCCCGATGTCTACGTGCGGCCCGATGTTTATATAGCACCACAAGGGTCGGAGTCCGTCTTAGCTAGTTGCCACCTCAATTCTGGCCGAGCAACTCCGGGGGTGACATCTGGGGGAATCGGACCCTCTCTGACGTCATAGAGGAACTTTTCAGTCTACGGATTTAACGTGCCCATATCCGGCCTAGACACGGAGGTATTTAGTGGCGCGTGTGTCAGGATTCGATCTGCGCAGCGAGGTACCACAAGGCTACCTCGAGTCCCCAAAATTTCAGTATTTGCCGGTGACTTGCGTATATATTTAAACAAAATTGCCGGTCAACAATGTGGTAATATTGATAAGAAACAAATGTGAAAAGTATCTGAACATTTTAATTTAAAAGATTATTTATTACACAAATTTATTTCCCATAATTCTATTCAAACTTTTAAATTGCCTTATAGTTTTCTCCAAACTTTTTTGCATTAAGCCCACTATTAATCCTTAACTAATAGCATATCCAGGGAAACCATAATTATAATGGTTAAAAAACTAAATACGTCTCAAAAGATTCAGTTTTTTAAATATAAATTAAATTTTCTTTGCGTTTGTATTAGGATTCACAAAGTAAACACAATGACATTCCCTAATATACAGATATATAATTCCAGTTTGATCTATTTATTTTAACGCTTGTTTTTGTTTATACTGTATTTATTTCCCCAAAGTTAAGCAGTCGCTGGATGTGTAATTGACATTCGGCGAAATAAATAAGTACACACAAAAAAATGATGAAGCCTGTATTCTTGTAATGAGTGCGTGAGAGAAAATTACAGTCTCATTTCGTTCTTGTGAGTGTATATAATTACATGGTGAGTGATAATCGTTTTATAATTGAGTAATTATACGGGATTTTTCTGTTTAATCCTGTCTTTATTTGTGCTACTTTGTGAATTGTTTCTATAACAGAAAAGACAATATTATATGCATGGAAAATATTAATGTTTTGTTTTATGAGGTTAAACAGATGATTTTTTATAATTTTCAGGGTATATATATATATATATATATATATATATATATATATATATATATATATTGAAAATTTAATCTCAAGTATTTTAAAAATGAGTAATAAAACAACAGTTTCTATATGTATTACCTAATTGAGTTCAACAGTAATTACAAGAGACTAGCGCGAATTTTAAAAGGCAAATTCTTGAATGTTTGTGTATATATATATATATATATATATATATATATATATATATATACACAAACATTGTGTGTAAGTAAGTAACTTACATACAAATACATTTTCTTGAACTTTAAAAAGTACACATTTTATGGGTTTAAAAAGTACACATCTTCCTTGGTCATTTAATAATATTTAATGACCGGTTTTAAAGCTAAAGAGATGCATCTGTTGAGCCTCATGATGATAAGTGAATATTGTCATTGTATGATAATATTAAATAAATCATTTTATTTCTGTTCTTTAAGAAACATTTATTAGGGGATTTGAGGAACAATCACTTTGTTCAATTTAATTCGGCCGTGATTTTCTCTTTAAATTTTACTCTGGATCCAAATTTAAGATTCAGAACGGCTGAGTAAAGTTCTACTCGATTGAAATAGTTTTTATTTTTAAACCAAATACTAATATTTACATTACAAAAGTGATATGTTGAAAGAATTATTTAATATCTAGAAAAATAAGACTCGAAAAATTATTTATTTTAAATGCATATTTTAACGCATGACTTAAGGTTTTATGAAAAAGCAAAATTTACAATTTTAATATCTTAGAAAATTCATTTTTGTGTTAATTTCTTATTCATGAAAATAACTGTTTTTCTTCCACCTTAAGGAATGCATTTGATTTGTAACATAACAAATTAATGGTTATATTGAGCATTTAGACAGGTATTTAAAACCCATATTATTTATCTGTAAGTGTTCTTATTAATTTATATTTTCAAAAATTAAATTTAAAGGTTAATTGTATTTTCGTAAAGTAATTTTGTCAAGTCCAAGTATGATTTGAACAATTCAATGAGAGTAAACAGTTGTACAAGTTTGTTATGTACTCGTAGTTGTTATGGACTTTTACAAATTTGACATTCTAACTGATTAATTTTCTGTATACTACCATTTTTTACCTATTGTGTCATATTTTTCCCTAAAATGAATAATGACTTTTTAAATTTTATATATTTCCTTTATTTAAATCAATATTCTTTTAAATATTTTCCATTTATTTTCTGGTTTTAATGATTCAGATGAATTTTTCTTCTCTTCTTGTCTTCTCAGTTAAGTGGTTTTCATTTTGAAGAACTTTCAACAGTCCACTGAAAGTGATAAATTTATCGATTCCAACCGTGGCGTCCTTCGTAATTTAAAAAAATTGGTAGCGCTGTATATGGTAAATTCCTGTTTCAAAAGTTTAATGTTATTTATTTATTAATTTTAAATATACTATTATCATGTGATTAAATTCGATTCGCTTATTAAATTTAGTAATCGGGAAAGCTTATCAATTTAAAATTACAAATCTGGAGGAAGAAATGAGGTGGAACGTCGTCTTTCTCTTTATTTTAACTTGAAATGAAAGACGGAAAAAATTAGTGGCGCTGCAAATTGTACATTTATTGTTTCAAAAATTTAATGTTATTTATTTATTAATTTTAAATATACTATGATTTTGTAGTAAATTTTATTCATTTATTAAACTGATATACCAGGAAAGTTTACCAATTAAAAATTATATTTCAGGTGAGAGACATGACTGAAACATCGTCTTTTGTTTGTTTTAACTAGAAATAAATAACTTACGGAAAAAAATTGGTAGTGATGTGTATGGTAGATTTCGTGCTTCAAAATATTAATGTCATTTATTTATTAATTTTAAATACACTATGATTTCTTAATAAATTTTTTACACTTACTAAATTAATATATCAGAAAAGCTTACCAATTTAAAATTATAAATCAGGTGGAAGAAATAAACGGAAACATCTTCTTTTATTTGTTTTAGCTTGAAATAACAGAAATAAAAAATTGATATCGCTGTGTATGGTAGATTTCCTGTTTCAAAATTTTAATATTATTTATTTATTAATTTTAAATATTCTATGATTTCATAACAAATTTTATTCATTTGTTAAACTGATTTATCGGGAAAGCTTACCAGTTTAAGATTATAAATCTGATGCGAGAAACGAGCTAAAACATCGTCATTTGTTAATTTTAACTTGAAATTATAGACAGCATTAATAGTTACAGGAATAACATATAACTGCAGGATAACCAATAATGATAGTTTAGATCTTTTCCTTTTCTGTGAGTAATAACAGTATAATGCTTGTTTCCGTATTTCATTCAATAATTTACTTATAAATGCCCTTTATGCTGGTGCTTTGTTTCAAGTTAAAGGTTGAAAACCACTGCACACAACTGAATAATATTGAAAAGAGTTACTATTTTGATTACTCAATGTACAAAGTGAAAATGTTGAAATGCACAGCTTTGTCTTTAAAAAATCAGTACATATTAGGGAGAGAAAGCTGTATATATGTAATTAATGGATGGATAACATTATTTGTCACATGAGATATCAATGTTTTTCAGCATGTAGCTGTACTTGTTTTGAATGTCATTGTTTCATATTTTGTTACATTTGTTTTGTACCTCATATTGTATATTGTGACCTAATACACAGACTTCGTTCGATATCAGTGATCTCTTTTTTTTTAAAGCTACTGTGATTTGAATCATTTCTCGTCATTGATAAATAATGTTAAGTCACCAGAAACCTAGGATTTAAAAATTGCTTAAAACCTTGAGAATTAAAAAAAAATGTATATAATAGAAAATTGTAATTTTGATGTGTTTCTTATGTATATTTATGATATTTTGTTGCTGATAAAATTATGAGATCTATGTTTATGTTTATGATTAAGTTTGTAAAGCTAATAATCAGCATAACTAACTAGTGATGTAAACGAAAATATTTACAGGAAAGAAATGAAGCAAACATTCCACTAGTAAAATCTCTTCAAATTAACCCTTCTTGTTTCCTTGGCAGCATTGGCATGCCTTGGCGATGCATTTTTATTAGTCTCATTTGTTAGTGGAGCAGCTTACGACGTCATTGGGAAAAAAGAAACAACCATTGCATGTCTAACATGGAATGAGTTAGTAACTAGTCACTTTTTGTGGTGCTTTAATACCTATTGTTTTTTGTAATCAAAATTTCAAACTCTCTAAGGAGCATCGCATTTAATATCACCGAATCACTTACATAAGAATATAAAGATTTTTATGTTCATTTTATTTTTGTGTATTCATTTTCATTATATATTAAACTGTGTTATAAAATATTCAGTATAAGAAGAAAATTTGAGAGTCCGTTAGTATTTCTTCAGAATTTTTGTATCGTATAAACAGTTCGTTTTAGCGATTGATAACATTCCAGTAAGTGCTTAGTGTTAAGTTCAGTATAATTTCCAATGATAACATTGCACGATTTTGGTGTAGGTCATACAGTTCATTTAATTTAAAGTTCGCAGAGACGCTGAAAAAAACTAAAGTGCTGGATGTACTTTTAAAGAAATCTGGGAATGTATAATATTAATATATATATATATATATATATATATATATATATATATATATATATATATATATATATATATATAAAATTCCACAGAATACATCAGAAAGACTGAAGATTAATCCAGATTAAACAAAATCAAAAGTTATTTCATTCGTCATTGGCTGTATATAGAAATAAACAAAGCTTGAAAATTTTGTAAAAAAAAATAATTACTTGTTCGTAAAATATAGTGCGTGAGTTATTAACGTGTTTTGAGCATATTCGTTTCATCGTGCTACCATTTTTGTTGAATATTTATTTGTGTATGAATTCGGGTGAATCCTCTCTGTAGCATTAAATTTATAAAAATTGAATTTGACGTATGCATGATGTACTATGTAATACGTATGTTAACATATTATATCCAAAGGATCTAAGGAATAAATTAAATATTTTAAACGTATACAGGAATATAAATACAATGAATATCTAAGTTTCAAAGGCCAGTATTATGTATTTCCCTTATTCATGTTACGTATTTTAATTGTAGTAGTACAATTTTAGAGCTTTCTGAAGTAAATAATTACGGTTTTTATTCATTTTCAGTTGTCACTCTGACCATTTTAGTTTTCGTATCAACCGTTGCATTGATAACTATAATCTAAATTACGTACCAAGAAAAATCAAAACAGTTATAGGACAGTGGTTTCATGTATTTCCTTTTCATTGATTCATTCGCTGTTAAATTCCTCGATGGAAATTCTCAGATTTCCGTAATAGTCATTTTAGGTCAATTCCATCCTTACAGAGGAATGAGAACAAACATATTTTTCACCTTTTTATTCCTTTGATCTCTGTTTTAGGGTATGGTGATTATGAAATAAGGGAAATTTTAATCATTTTCAGGAACATACTTATCACCCTTTGATTCCTTTAATCTCTGTTTTATTGTATGGTGATTAAGAAATGAGGGAAATTTTAATCATTTTCAGGAACATGCTTTTCACCCTTTTATTCCTTTAATCTGTTTTTGGGTATGGTGATTAAGAAATAAGGGATATTTTAACCATTTTCAGGAACCTGCTTTTCACCCTTTGATTCCTTTAATCTCTGTTTTAGGGTATGGTGATTAAGAAATAAGGAAAATTTTAATCATTTTCAGGACCATACTTTTCACCCTTTGATTCCTTTAATAACACTTTTAAGGTATGGTGATTAAGAAATAATTGAAATTTACATTTATTTCTCCCCCCTCCTCTTTAATATTATCAGTTCATTTCCTCGTTTTGTATTTTAATGGTATACTAGATATTTTAAATTATACACGAGGCTTTTTGAATCAAACTATTAAATTTTGCGTATGAGAATTGGATACTAATTATTCACATGTGTGAATGCATCAACAGACCTTTAGCCTTTGTTCTCAGGAGAAAAACAATCTTTAAAAGAATGAAAGCTAAGAATCTTAAACAATTCTATAGGAGAACAAAATATAATGCAATTTAAAACTTGACCACTGAAAAATGTTGTGTGAAAACTCTATGTTCCTTTCCACTAGAAACAAAATGCTTGAAGTCTTTTATCTTGTTCTTGAAAATCTCAGTTACAGTTATTACATTTTCCATCGCTTGCGACTTTTAGAAGTTCCCTCTGACGTCATACTGCCGAATTTGTTGCTAGACATTTGTAAACGGGTATTTTTTTACGAGATTTGTATTTCATTGAAAAGCTGGAAAAGAGCACATACCCCCCCCCCAACCACCTATTCAACCTGCGTAAACCCCTCAGCAGTGCTCAAATACTGTTTTCTTCTATTATGATTGTAAATAATTTCCGAAAAGAAGCAACTGTTCTCTTGATGTGACTCGAAAAAAAAAATTCCATTTTATTGAAAGAGTTATCTTCAAGCTGCGTGGCATTTTTATGTCGCTTCTTTTTTACGTTGTTAATGTTTACTTTTCTGTAGAGTTCGTTTTGGCATTGTTAGAAAACAACAATCGATTGTTTTTAGATGTTTTGTTTGTTTGTATTAAAAATACCGGAATTTCCATGAATGTATATATGTAAAGAAGTACTTGCTACGTTATGTAGCGATTGATAAATAAATATGTAAAAAGTTTCTGTCTTTTAATTCATGTTGTATTTAATTTTGGTTACATATGGCTTTCATAATACCTTTGGTGGCGTGTTGCTGGCACTACGGCGAGATGTCGAAATACCATAATGCATTGACACTTTTAACAGACAAACTTAACATTGTATTCAAACAACAACCAATTAACAAAACATTCAAAGAATTAACTCGATTGAATTATCCAGCTGACAAGGCAAGGCCGCTGTGGAAAACTTGCAGGGTACTGTTGCCCTGCTTGGTTGTTTTATAGTGAAATCCAGACATCCACTTCATAGGCGAAGTGCAGTTTTGCATACTGCTAAACCGGAATCGAACAAATTGGTAAATCGGAATTGAAGAACAGACAATCGCTAATCACAACGTGGGACGCACGATAGACGCATTGTGGACACCACATACCCATTTCAAGCTGTAGATTTGATCACCTACCTCTCTTATTACTATTAGCCACTTTTTATGCTTTCTTCCTTTTTTAAGGGAGACATCTTTCCTAATCTATTTAAAGCAAATTTTACTTACCATAAACCCAGAACTTCGCCAAGTGGTTATAAGAAGGATTAGAAAATGCGTAGCGGTGGTAATCTGATCTACAGCTTCTCTTCCAGGAAATAGAATAACCATTATCATATCGCAAAACTCTGATTATTAGTACATGAAGTGAAAATGGTCCTTATTTACCCACCAAAGGGCTTCATGTCATAAGCATTCAAAATATACCTGCTAATTCATATCATAATCCACTGACACTTTTAACAGGCAAACTTAACATTGTATTCAAACAATTAACAAAACATTCAAATAATGAACTCGATTAAATTATCCAGTTGACAAGGCAAGGCCGCTGTGAAAAACCTTGTAGGATACTGAGGTCTTGCTTGGTTGTTTTATAGTAAAATCCAGGCATGTGCTTTATAGTCCAAGTGCAATTTTGCATACTGCTAAACCGGAATCGAACAAATTTGTAAAGCGGAATTGAAGAACATAAAATCGCTAATCACAACGTGGGACGCACGGTAGACATTGCGAGCACCACATACCCATTTCAGTCTGTAGATTTGATTCCCTACCTCTCGTAACTACAATGAGCTACTTTTTATGATTTCTTCCTTTTTTTAGGGAGCCATCTTTCCTAATCTATTTAAAGCAAATCTTACGTACCACAAACCCAGAACTTCGCCAAGTGGCTATAAGAATGATTAGAAAATGCGTAGCTGTGGGTAATCTGATCTACAGCTTCGTTCTCAGAAATCGAATGTCAGTTATCATATCACAAAACTCTGATTATTAGTACATGAAATGAAAATGGTCCTTATTCACCCACCAGAGGATTAAAGGGCTTCATACCATAAGCATTCAAAAAATACCCGAGAATTCATATTTTTTTATAATTATCACCAGTGGATTTACGTTAACGGTATCGGTTTATGTTTACGGTATCGATAAAACACTCGACAATCAATCTCACAAAACTAATATAATTTCAGCAATGGATAGGTTCCATACAACAACTAACATATTAAACTAGAAATGCAGAAGTTTGATGTTGGACGTACAACATCATTTATACATTAAACGCTACTCATTCAGAAGCATTGCATTTTCTCACATAGGACCGAAATATTGGGCCTTTGCGGAGAATAAAAATAGAATTAGATTATATGGTGAGAGGATAACAGAAATTAAAGTGAGAAATGGATAGTTCAAAGTTTGGTCACTGGGAGATTGATTTTTTAATCGACTTAGAGTTTGAAGTTAACAGCGAGAAGAATCTGCTCAAATTAGTGTAAGGGTCACTGATGGCAAAATAGTACCTAAGAGCCTGGAAGCCTTTCTGGCGTGCAGATTAAGTCGTTATCAGCAGTTTTAAAACGGTAGCAACTTTTAAAAACAGTAATTGGGTTATCTGCTATCCAATTTCAATTATTGTAAATGATAGAGAAAGGAGTAGTCTACTTAATTAATATGAAAATAGTTTTGACTATAAGTTGTTACAGGAGCAAAAAGGCATTTATCATCTATTGTAACTTACACTGTCAAGTTATTTAATTTGCAGTCTAAATTAGTTCATCTGTAAATATTTACGATAAGCCTGAAAGGGTTATTCTAATTTTAAAATGTGGATAACTAACAGAAAATTTGGAATAGAAAGCAAAATATTTTCTTATAAACACCCGAATGTAGTATTCATAAAACAGAACAAGAATTAATACTAAAAAGCATCGGGATTACTAGTGTGCATTTTCAGGAAAAGCTATAAAATTTCATCGCATCTTTGTTCCCAAAATTCGCGTTGAGTCCATCGGATATCAGAATATAATGAAAACTCAAAGCGAAAGCATGAAATTAAAGATTTGTTTTAGTAAAATCTTTAAAATCTTTTTGATCTTAGATAAAAAAAAACTTTTCAAAACCTTAAATTTACAATCCTGAAATATTTTGGGATTTCCCAGACGTTGAAAATTCTTCTCTACAGCAGTCTGTCTTTAAATCATCATACCCTTAGGGTCTGCAAAGAAATTATCCTGGGCCTGGCGACTGTGATAAAAGCTGAATTACGATCCCATCAAGTTGTGGTAAATTATTCTTGAAATACTGAACATTACATTGCCTGATATTGTGTCAAATGCATAACATAATCCATTGCACTGCTATACAGAGAACTATTATACAGGGTGTTTTAAAAAGAATCATCTGATTTAAAAAAATCATAACTATTCATCTTTTAATCCGTTTTGATCGAATAATGTACAGGCAGAAAGAAAAAAATCTCGAGTTTCACGCATTTGCCGACAAGTAACGCTAACGCTCTTCCTTCGTCCGCCACTTCAGTGTTTGTAAAGATGGCGACTGCACAACAGAAATCATTTTGTGTTCTACGCTTTGCGAAGTGTGAATCCGTAACAACTGTTCAGCGTGATTTTCGTCGACAAAAACCATGGTAAATTGAAGTTCCTACCTCTCAGAGCATTAGGCGATGGCATAAACGATTCCAAGACACGGGTTGTCTGCATAACAGCCGTGGAAGCAGTGTACACAGACATGCTCGCAAAAGTTTGGGACGAATTTGCCTACCGTATATACATATGTCGTGCATCCAAAGCTGGGCATATTGAACACCTTTAATTTGGTTTGTAAAAATATTTTATGATTAGCCATGTATTATAAAATTAATTTTAAGTTTCTATGTTCAATATTTTTCATAATATACTCATTTCAAATCGCGTGATTTATGGAGTATACTAAGGGGGCACTCTAAATGAATTTGATACAAACACAGTTTATACATGAAACAATGTTTATTGAATTCGTTGCACATATAGAATTTGCTTTTACAGCAATAAGCATACGTACTACTTGTACGGAATATATATTAACATTCCATAGAAATACACTTTGCAAATACTCACAAACCAGCAGAGAGTCAAACCAGCAGTACTGCCACGTAAACTTTGGGGCCCCCTAAGCACTAGCGCAGGATAGCACCTGGAGCTGCTTAACTCGTAGCTCCCTCACGCTTATCTATCAACCTTAACAACACCTTCTTCAACCTTTGTATTAATCAAGCTGCTTGGTATTTATACCAAGTGCGTATGCCGAAATTCGCATATCTCAGGCAGCTTCTTTAATTCATTCACTCAAAAGTTCGATTCTTGTGAATCGAATCTTATGTATACCTTACAGATTCTTTCTGAAACACCCTGTACTATCCCATATACGCAAGCCTACCATACCCTGGTGTGATCGGGGTTATCCCAGATTCGAGGAACGTCCTGAAGTTCCGGCCGCTCTATCATTTTGTCCTAGTCTAGTATATTAGTGAAACATTAAACATTAAAAAATTAAAAATGTTCACTAGTATATTAGTGAAACATTAAACATTAAAAAATTAAATAAGCTTTTGAAAATGTTGTTGTAAACAGGCCGTACGTTGGGGATCGAGGGCAGGAGACTAATTCATCCCTGTCTTTAGAAGGCCCTTAAGTTCATTAAAAAATATATAAATTATATTTATTAGAGTTTAATGAAGACAAAATCGGAGAACTAATAAGTAAAAAGTTCACTAGTATATTAGTGAAACATTAAACATTAAAAAATTAAATAAGCTCTTGAAAATGTTGTTGTAAACAGGCCGTACCTTGGGGATCGAGGGCAGGAGACTATTTCATCCCTGTCTTCAGAAGGCCTTTAAGTTGGTTAAAAAATATATATATTATAGTTATTAGAGTTTAATGAAGGCAAAATCGGAGAAATAATAAGTAAAAACAGAAATGTCAAAGAAGCAAGATATTTTCCACAAATTTAGAGCTGAAGTAATGCTATGAATTAATATGTGGAACAAATTTTTATTTAAAATCATTTGAAAAGAAATTAGTTTTCCAGTATTCAAGAATTAAACTTAATTGAAATTTTTACGAATTCGTTTATGCTGGCCTAAATATTTTAATGTTAGCCAGTTACCGTTGTCTTTGCTGGTTGAGTGAAAGAAAAACAAAAACTTCAAATATTGTCTAATATCTCCGCATGAATGGATTGGCGATTGCTCAAAACGTTTAACATTGCAGAGAAATTTGAAATCCTAGAAATTTTAAGAGAATTATCATAAAGGAAAGCCCGTAAAGCGTTCTTACAATGAATTAGGAACATATTTATTTCATTTGTTAAGAGACTATACTGTTATGTTCCATTTAAATTCTATTTTAAGGTAGGATTACGTTCCTCAATAACGGTCCTCCGGAAACAAAAAAAATTCAGAGTTCGTCACGAGTTATAATTTTTGGCAGCGCGTCAAACCCAGTAGCAGTAAACAGTTAAACAGAAAAGTACCAAAATGTGTTAAAAGAAAAAAAAAGAAAAGAGAGCAGCAACGACAGGTAATCCTACGTTAATAACCCGCGGTAGTTTCGTTAGAAGAGACTGCCTGAAATATTTTTTTAGTTTAACCTCAGTTTTAATAATTGTTAAATCTTAATAAATAGTATGTAATTGATTTTGATATACTTTTGAAATTTTCAACACTGGTTAAGAGTCTCCAGATCTCTTAATGGCCAGGCCATTGTTTACAACATTTCCCGATAGCTACAAGTATAAACGAACGAAATGAAATGTTTGATGAATTAAATTTTTGTTTGTTCAATAGGCAGTATTATTTATCTAGGTATTGAATTTTGTTTCGGTTTTTAAAAAAATATACGTGGGAAGGATATATATCCTGACGTCTAGCTTTTCCAAAGGGCAGACTCTAAGGTTGTGTAATTGTTCTGTTGACAAATAGTTTGATAATAAAATAAGTGTTTTTTTTACCCAAGCCACCGTATTACTTTTTTTTATTGTAGCTTATTAATTATTAGCTGGGAACTAACAGCAGAAAATACAAGTTGCACCAGTAAAGTTATTTTTTTAGAAGGGGCCTCGGAAGCTGTGGAACCACTGCACTAAGTAAACAAAGTAAATTCATAAGATTGTAAGAAAATAAAATTTAAACTACATATTGTAAACTACATATGTTTTAATAATTTAGATGTTAAGGCTGCTGTGTACTAACCCTATTGGATTCGCTCACCTCAATGATAACCTATGGAGAAAATTTTTCTACTATTTGCAGCTACATAAATGCTGATAATCCAATAAAAATATCAGCTAATTAATGAATAATTTTAATATTTTCAGATAGCCTGTACTTTTCTGAACCTTGCAGCAGAATTCATTTTGTAAATTTCGCCCACCAAAAGAATTTAGGAGCTTTTAAAGCACACTATATCAGATTTTTCCTGAATAATTTTAATTTAAAAATATTATTGGCATTTTAAAAAAACGAAAATTACCCCAAGGTGTAAAATTTCTTTCTCAACTACAAATTATAATTATTTTTAAAAAATCTTTAAATCCAAGTCTGCAATCCTTTCACAAATTTTCTCCATATATATATATATACATATATACTACAGTTTCTCATGGATTGTACGGTGTCTGAGCATGTTTATTGTTTAGATCAAACTTATCAGAAACAATCCATTGGTTTTTAGACAGTATCGACACCGCTGATGAAGAGATGTTGTCAAAAACCTCTTTCATTCTTATCTTTTCATGTTTTTAGTTCCTTGCTGCAAGTAGTTTTAGTGGTTTTTCTCTTTCAACTTTGTCATATATATATATATATATATATATATATATAATTATATATATATATATATATATAATTATATATATATATATATATATATATATAATTATATATACATATATACATATATATATATATACATATATGTATATATACATATATATAGATATATATATATATATATATATATAATATATATATATATATATGTGTGTGTGTGTGTGTGTGTGTGTGTGTGTGTGTGTGTATATATGTATATATGTATATATAAATATATGTATATATATGTATATATGTATATAGGTACGCACTCAGGTGAGCGAATCCAATAGGGGTTAGTATACAGCAGCCTTAACTACTAATGATCAAACACCAAAGCATTTTTTGCTATGGGGATTGATTATAAAACGGATTGAAAAAAAAAGGCTGAATGAGGTGATATTTTGTAAAACCTAACTAATTAATCGCAATCAAATTCAATGTCAACTGGTAGTTAACTAACAGTAACTTAAAATTTTATTTTGCTCATGCTGACAAAGCGTACAACCTAATGCAACCTGTTGAAAGACCAGTTTCTTGAGAATGAATAATATGAGACATATGCCTAATTATTAATGCGAAGTGTTAGTAACTGATAAGGATCTGAACTTAATGAACTGAAAAGATGGAAATTAATTGGCTATAAATCAAGGGTTTGCATATTATATCCTGTGACAAGTAAAACAAGGCTGCGTGCATTCATATAATGGTTAAGCCCGATCTTCAGCTTTATAGCTGATGACATGCATAAAACATGAGAGTGACAAACGACACAAACCATTCAAACTATTAATTTGATTCTTTGCACATAGATGAGATATTTCGAGCTTGTGATGTCCATTGCTTTGATAACACTAGATTACAATTCGAGATTGTTGTAAACAATAAGACAATCATATTTAGACTACACCATCATTATATGGTTGAGTTACAGAAGATATTTTGAATAAGATGGTGTGAAATTAACCTTCCTTCCTTTGTGTGTGTGTGTTAGTTACAGGTAAGGGGGACTTGTGTAACCTCCACGGGATTTTTATTTTAGTTTTTCTTTCCTTTTTGCATGCAATAACACTTTCTGCCTCTTTTAACGTAGGATTACGTTCCTTCACAACGGTCCTCCGGAAAGCAAAATTTCAGATGTCCTGCATCGCGAGTTATAATTTTAGCATCGCGCCAAACCCAGTCTGTACTGCTTGGGCAAGCAGTAAATAGTTAAACAGAAAAGTACCAAAATGCGTCAAAATTTTGACATACAGACATGCATATATATATATATATATATATATATATATATATATATATATATATATATATATATATATACTAGCTGTACCCGTCCCGGCGTTGCTCGGGTAATGTAATTACCAATTATTTAGTAGCCTTAACCCTTTGTTAATGGGCGTCGCTGTCATCCTTTTCCTCACCACGATACACTATTTTACCCATGTAAATTTAATCTTTTCTGGCACATTTAGGCAAAATTTTTGACATAGGATTACTTAAACCTTTCCACAACAGTCAGCGAGACGAAAAACGTATTAAGATGTTTATTTTGCTGAAATTCTTTGAAATCTGCATAGATTTTTTCCACAAACACACCACAAATTATATGATATTAACTAAGTGTTGGCCAAAAAAATTACGGCATTACTAAATGCGATTTTTTAATCGATTATCACTGCAATAGTAATCGATTTCCTTTAACCACCCAATCCCTCATAGAAAACAAACGCCCCAACACATCACGTGCTTGACGTCGAAAAGACACGCCCATTTTCCCCTGCTTTACCTTCGTCCGGAAATGAAGAACGAAATCTCCAAAATGAGATTTCTCGCAAGAGTTTCCGAATCATAAAATAAATTATTAAAAAATAACTAAAATTTGCAAATTAATTTTGGTTCTGGCTTTCGAAACTGTGATGCCTAGGGTCTCTGAGATAAAAATTTCGTAAAAATGTAACAACATTTACGTATCGATTCGACAATTTGGAAAAAAGGGTCACGGCCAAAATCGCGTTTTTTCCCGAAAAACGGGTGCGTACAGGCGATCGAAAAAAAAATCACAATTAATCGATAAATTAAGACAGACAATTTTAATTAGGATTTCCGTATAGTGTCATCTTTCCCGTATAGGCTTGTCCGAAAAAAAAAATTCTTGGACGGATACGTTAGGATTTACAGAGCTTTTACTCGTCCGGGAGCTCCAAATCGCGACTAAATATTTAATTACGGAAAATCTAATTAAAAAATCGAAAAAAGGGCTTCGAGGTGCATAATGTGACCTCGGGGGGCATCTTTGTGTCGAATCTCAAGACTGTCCGACCTGCCGTCTTTGCGCCGTGCCGCGAGCAGACAAAAACTCGGTCACACACACACAGACTTTGCCTTTTATATATAAAGATATATAAACAGTTCCGTAACTGACTGACTCACTGACATACAACGCACACACCAAACCGCTGGACCTATAGGGCTGAAATTTTGTATGGCGATTCTTCTTATAGTGTAGGGGTGCACTAAGAAAGATTTTTGAAAACTTCTTCGTAGATTTTTTTAAATTAAATTTTTAAACTGTTTTAGTAACTTTTTTTAAGTTTGCATATAAATTAATAATTTGATGGTTATAAAATTTATATCACGAGAAAGATCATAAAATTTCCTTGAAAATGAAATATTTTTTTAATCTTTACCTCCATTTTCTGATTTTTGGTGAATTTTTAAACATTAATTTTTAGAATTTAATTTATTAAATGTTGATCACGTGAATTCTTTTTCTGGTACTTTAAATAAATTTATCGTCACGTGCATAAGAACTAAATAGACAAAAAAATATTTTTTTTCTTGTTAATGCGGCAGATGATTGGACATTATTTTGTCAATAAAAATATCCCTTTTATAATATATATATATATATATATATATATATATATATATATATATCGTCACGTGCATAAGAATTAAATAGACAAAAAAATATTTTTTTTCTTGCTAATGCGGCAGATGATTGGACATTATTTTGTCTATAAAAATATCCCTTTTATAATATATATATATATATATATATATATATATATATATATATATATATATATATATATATATATATATATATATATATATTTATATATATATATTTATGTATATATACTAGCTGGGCTTCGGCCAGCTACACTCAGGCCATCCGTCCACCAGACAGACGGCTATTATTCGATTTTAATAAACGCTCAACGTAATAATTCATCAAACTAAAAACAATCCCATGCCCGCAGTTCAAAGTGACGCCAAAAACTCTCTATATGAATGCACACAACATATAATGGTGGTACATTGGCCAAAAAAAAAAAAAAAATAGCCACGCCAACACGGTTGCCACAACTATGTTTGCTAATACTCTGCCAAGAATACGAGGGCTGCTACAGCGTAAGAGCTCTTTGGAAGAATCCAAGTCTCTGAGCTTGCGCATTTGTGCACATTTCAAATAGCCGTTACGCAAGGCAGATGCTCGTGTTTACATCAGATGATCTCAAGATTAGAA
Organism: Dolomedes plantarius; assembly: GCA_907164885.2. Lineage (NCBI taxonomy): Eukaryota > Metazoa > Arthropoda > Arachnida > Araneae > Dolomedidae > Dolomedes > Dolomedes plantarius. The sequence continues at coordinate 76,601,271 of OU015502.1, read as the reverse complement.
TCCAAATAACTCTAAAACTATTGAAATAATATATTAAGTGTGCGCAGAAAAAATTATCAGTTTTTAAAGCTTTTTCCAAATATGTAACATTTATGTACATTCATGAAAAAAAAAAAACACAGATTTTCGACCAAAATGGCCGCCAAAATCGCAGTAGGCCATAATTTTCTCAGGATGAGTATCTCCGGATCTCAGGAACGTGATGTCACGTGATGCTGACGGACTCCACTACATTCTCCACTGTTATTTTATTTATATAGATATATATACATACAAAAGAGATAACCAACGATAAGTAATCCTACGTTAATAACCAGCAGTAGTTTTGTTAGAAGAGACTACCTGATTTTTTTCTTCTTTTCAGTTTAATCTTTAGAATATTCGGGTTAAATCGCATCCTCAGTTTAAGAAAAAAATCAGGGGCTTGAGGTAGCTTACTGGTACCGCTTCGGCTTTCGGTGCTAAGGGTGGTTAGATCGAATCCCGACAAGCACCATTAAATACATCCGTGTCTAGACCTAATACGGGCACGTTAAATCCGTACACAGGAAAGTCCTTCTATAAGGTCAGAGAGGGTGGGAGAGAGTACGATCTCCCCAGATGTCTCGCCTGGGGATGGTCTGTCAAAATTGAGGTGGCACCTGGCTAAGTCGAATTCCAAACCTTGTGGTGTCATTATAAAACCGGAGCTGCAACCCTCAGCCCGCTAGCCTATATGGACCTGATCTTGGATACCTCAAGCCAGGGGGGCAATAGAAACAATAACAAAAAATAAAATCCACACATTCAGTTTTAATAGGATTTTGGGCCAAAACATTTCAGGATCCAAAGCAAAACAGAGCTTCCTGCTTAAATAGATAGCCAAATTTTGCAAGTAAATGAATAAAAAAACATAGAAAATAGTATATAAAAGGATCTTATATTCTGATGGAAAAGAATATACCATAATATTTTTTGTCTTTTATACATCAACTAGCTGAATACCCATGCTTCGCTACGGAGTACATTTTAGGATATTTACTATGAAAAAATAATGAAATTGCTTTTTAGAGGATTTCCTAATAAACAATATTTTTTGTTTCTTTATTGAGCGGAGCTTATATTACCTGGCTCGTCCTCGAACTTACGCGTGAGCAAACTACGTAAAACTAACCGTGGGAGAAACAATTTTCTCTTAAATCTATGCTAGTGTATTTTTAAGTTTGGCCTTGAGACTTATTTATCGTCATGGCGAAGTATACTTTGAGGAGAAATTGCAGTTAGTTTAAATGACTGATTAGTCAGTCACGGAACTGTTTTATATATAACTTTAATTTAATATCCATAAAACATACTAATTTGAATTAAATTCTTAAAAAAATCATTTCCACCTCAATTAGTTTAGTGGTTTTACTGTATTTTAATAATTTTTTCCATGTTTTTATTAAATTGCTTTCTTGTCTGTGTGTGTGTTTATGTGTTTGTCCAGTACAAATCTTTTAATCGATTTTTAACTAACTTCCCGACTAGCTAGACATTTGAAACTTTTAGAATAGCTCAGAACACGATGACAATGCAATTTTTGTCAATTTACTTCGTTGGCATGCACGTGACGCAAAATTAATTTAAAATATCACAAAAGAAAAGAATTCGCGATCAGAATTTAAAAATTTAAATTCTAAAAATTAATCTTTAAAAATTCACCAAAAATCAGAAAACGAAGAAAGAGATTCGACAAAGATTTCATTTTAAAGGAATTTGTATGCTCTATCTCGTGATATAAATTTTATTACCTCAGATTATTATTTTAAATGCAAACTTAAAAAAAATTTACAAAAAAACTTAAAAATTTTATTTTAAAAACTCTAAGAAGAATTTTTTTTTAATCTTTCTTAGTGTACCCCTACACTATAAGAAGAACCGCCATACAAAATTTCAGCCCTTTAGGTCCAGCGGTTTCGTCTGTGCGTTATTTGTCAGTCAGTCAGTCAGTCAGTCAAGGAACTGTTTTATATATATATAGACTAGCTGAAAACCCGCACTTCGCTACAGAGTGCATTCAAATTAAATACAACGGTCAATGTATGCAATTAATGCCAAATAAATAAATATATATATATATATATATAATAAATACGACGATCAATGTATACAATAGATGCAACAAAAATATACATTATTTATAAAAAAATCGTAAGGGATATTTTTATAGACAAAATAATGTAGAATAAAATATTCATATTCAATGTAATAGGTTATACAAAAGAATATAGTACAGTTAATATAGTACAGTTTGAGGAATATATCTTTTATTGTATTTTAAAATTTTTTTGGATAATGTCCAATCGTCTGCCGCATTAGCAAGAAAAAAAAATATTTTTTTGTCTATTTAGTTGTTATGCACGTGACGATAGATTTATTTAAAGTACCAGAAAAAGAAATTACGTGATCAGCATTTAATAAATTAAATTCTAAAAATTAATCTTTAAAAATTCACCATAAAACAGAAAATGTATATAAAGATTCGAAAAAGATTTCATTTTAAAGGAATTTTTATGATCTTTCTCGTGATATAAATTTTATAACCCTCAAATTATTATTTTAAATGCAAACTTAAAAAAAGTTACTAACACAGCTTAAAAATTTAATTTAAAAAAATCTAAGAAGAAATTTTCAAAAATCTCTCGTAGTGCACCCCTACACTATAAGAAGAATCGCCATGCAAAATTTCAGCCCTTTAGGTACAGCGGTTTGGTCTGTGCTTTGTATGTCAGTCAGTCAGTTACGGAACTGTTTTATATATACGTATAGATTAACCAGCCGCTAACATGGTATAATGGTTATCGTCGTGAGCTTCCGTGCAGTATGCTTGGATTCAAATCCCAAATAAGGCTTGGTTCGAACAAGGCGTGTTGTCTCCTCATAGGGAGCAATGCTGTACGAAAAGAAATTTCTATGTTTTATACCGTAAATTTTGACAACAAAAACCCACCCTAATCTTAAAATGCTGTTTTCTATGGATAAAACAGTGCTATTTCCTGACGTACGCAGATAGAACCAAATTTCTGGTGGGTGGTTGAATGAAAACGCGATAAAGAACTTTCATATACCTTTTAACGTTCCAACCCTTCTTTTTAAATAAATCTAAGCATAAAGAGAAATTCAAGCAACTTTCACAAAAATATTTTTTTAAAGTTCGCATATAATACGCTTTCAAAATGAGTCAATTTCAACCATTTCTTGTTCTTATCGTAAGGCATTGGTTTATATTCTTCATTTTTCTTCATATAATGCAGGGATACTCAAACTGCGGCCCGCGGAGAGTATGCGGTCCGCCAAGCTTTTCTGTGCTACCCGAGACACTCATTAGGCAGATGTTTTTGTAAACATAATTTTGAAAATGATTGCTGAAAAATACAAAACTATACGAAAATGTGCCATTTGTAACTCACTTTGTTTCAATCAGCGTATCTTTGTGAATCATCGAATTCCAATAGAAATATGCAAAGAATGTATATCGAAATCGGCTTACTGACTTACCTGGATGATGCATTGATAATAGCATGAAGAAATTAGCAAACCTGAACTATCTAAAATAGTCAAAAGTTTGTCTCAACCTGAAAAAACATCAAACTCATTTTTAAATGAACGTTTAAATACATTTTTCGTTTTCCGATTTATTTTTAATACAAGTATAATGTACAATGCTCGCGTAATGTAGCAAACATATGCATGTGGCCCGAAAGATAAAAAGGTCAAGTATCGCTGATATAAAGTGAAAAAGAGAAGTGACTAAATGCCATATCTGAGTTATGAACATATTTTTATGTGCCTCAGCCACTTTCAGTCTATCGACATACTTCGAACTTCAACTACTCAATAAAAATATAACAACCCATGATCCTATACTTTTTGTATATGTGGCTGAATGTTAGATGTATTTTTATGGAAAATCTATAATTCAGAATATTGAACCAAATATACTTGAACCTATAATCTTGAACCTATAATCTATAATTCAGAATATTGGACCAAGCATACTTGAACTCATAAACATGTCTTCTCTTATGTGTATGGCTTTATCTGGACGAGATTGAAATCGCTCGTATTAGAGAGAGAGAGAGAAACATGGAGAAACCGGTTTATTCGAACATAAAACCTCTGTTTCGGTTTAAAAAAAAAACCTCACTTTCATCCCATTTACACCTACAAAATTTCCTCATTGTTGCATAACAGTTAAATTTAGCCCGACGACAAAAATTCCCTATTTCTGCCCAAATTTGTTTGTAGTCGGGCAGGAAAATTATAAAGAAAGCGTCAAGACTAAAAAGAAAAAAAAACCTTAAAAAAAACAGCCAAGACTGCAAAAAAATCCTGTAAATGCACAAGCGTGGTTGAAATCGTACCGGAGAAAATTCTGAGGAAACGACATTTCTGGACATTCTGAGTAAATAAACATTTGTCAAAGATTATACAAGTAATTTCTGAAAGAACAAAACCCTGTTTACTATACAAACATCTCCGAAATCGCACAAGAAAATTTTGATGAAAATAAAGCCAAGACTGCAAAAAATTCCTGTAAAATGCACAAGCGTGTTTGAAGTCGTACAGGAGAAAATTCTGAGGAAACGAAACAATCGAGACTACCCGAAAATTCCTGCTACCGCCTGAACTTGTTAAAAGTTACGCAAGTAATTTCTCATAAAACAAAACAGCCATGACGACGAAATTTCCCGATTCTAAAAAAGTTTGCTCGGAGTCATGTACACCGTAAAATAAATTCGTACAATTAACAGTAGAGTACTAGTAATTTAGGTGCCACAAGTGTTCAGATAACTATACGGTAAAACTGCAAGAAAGAACGGACTTGCAAATTATTCCCCAATTTCAACGCGTAGATACGTAATTTTTAGTAAAATTATCGTATTTACTTGGTCTGATGATGGATATAGCACATGCGATCGGATAATCTGACAAAAACTGCATAGTCTGACGGAATACAGAGGCGGAGCCACACGACAGAGGGTAGTTACAGCTGCAACCCCTTTTCTCTGTTCACTGTGGGAGTCAAAAAATGATATCCATTGGAAAAGTAATTTAAGTTTTACGACCCTAAATGGCAGTTTGAAATTCTGTTGATTTTCAGCGAGGTATCTCCTAGAAATAGATTAGACTTGTATCATTAGTAGAATGTATACTGCACTAACTACTGCACTACTCCAATATGGGCACTCCTGGGTAGTAGGATCATATTGGATTCGCTTAGCTCAGAGGTTCCCAAACTTTTCCAATTCTCGGCGCCCTTGTTTAAACCAGATTTTCTCAAGGTGCCCTGCCGTATCTCAAATTCTAACAAGTAGGTTTTCTGAATTAGCGAATATATGTATATATATATACTAGCTGAAAACCCGCGCTTCAATACGGAGTACATTCAAATTAAATACAACGGTCAACGTATGCAATTTATGCCAAAAAATAAATATATATATTTATAATAAATGCGATGATCAATGTATACAATTGATGTAAAATATATATCTATCTATCTATATATATATATATTTATAAAAAAATCGTAAGGGATATGCATTTTTTTGGATAATATCCAATCGTCTGCTGCATTAGAAAGATAAAAAAATATTTTTTTGTCTATTTAGTTGTTACGCACGTGACGATAAATTTATTTAAAGTACCAGAAAAAGAAATCACGTGATCAGCATTTAATAAATTAAATTCTAAAAATTAATCTTTAAAAATTCACCAAAAATCAGGAAATGGAGGTAAAAATTCGAAAAAAAATTCATTTTGAAGGAATTTTTATGATCTTTCTCGTAATATAAATTTTATAACCGTCAATGTATCATTTTAAATGCAAACGTAAAAAAAGTTTAAAAAACAGCTTAAAAATTTAATTTTAAAAAAATCTAAGAAGAATTTTTGAAAAATCTTTCTTAGTGCACCCCTACACTATTAGAAGAATCGCCATGCAAAATTTCAGCCTTTTAGGTCCAGCGGTTTGGTCTGTGCTTTGTATGTCAGTCAGTCAGTAAATGAATGAGTCAGTTACGGAACTGTTTTATATATATATTTAAATCAGGGTTAAGTAAAATAGATAAATCAGTTCTTTAAGATGACAGAAAAATGTAATTGAACAAATTCGACGGATTATATCTACTGAGGAGCCTGTTGATCACAGCACATTCTCTCAAATCCTGGAATCAAACTAGACACAGCCACCCTCATTTTCTTCTCCACATTGAATGTTTAGAATATTTGAAATATTTGTAAATGATTGTAATATTTCGCAGCGCCTGTGTGAGGAAGCTGCGGCGCACATTTTGAGCACCACTGGTTTAGCTCAATGTAAACCCTATAGAGAAAAATTTTCAATAATTATCGACCTGGATTTAAAGTTTTTTTTTTAAACTGTACTCCGTAACAAAGAAAGAAATTCTTTACACAGCTATCTTATCCGTTTTAGAAATTTCGCACTTTAAAAGAAATTGTTTACTTTTGCTGTTGTTGTTTCCAATCCCCTTCGTGTAGGAAAGCCTACACCAAGTCCAAAGGAGCTATCTTATCCGTTTTAGAAATTTCGCACTTTAAAAGAAGTTGTTTACTTTTGCTGTTGTTGTTTCCAATCCTCTTCGTGTAGGAAAGCCTACACCAAGTCCAAAGGAGCTATCTTATCCGTTTTAGAAATTTCGCACTTTAAAAGAAGTTGTTTACTTTTGCTGTTGTTGTTTCCAATCCCCTTGGTGTAGGGAAGCCTACACCAAGTGCAAAGGAGCTATCTTATCTGTTTTAGAAATTTCGCATTTTAAAAGAAGTTGTTTACTTTTGTTGTTGTTGTTTCCAATCCCCTTGGTATAGGAAAGCTTACACCAAGTCCAAAGAACCTAGGTCCTCAAATACTAGGTCCTTGGCGAAGGGTATTAAGCAGCTTCACTTTAAGGCGAGGTACCACTAGGGCTGAAGTCTGACTTGACCTCGAAGATCATCGGTCCCGTAATTTTGAACCGAGTCAAGTGATGATACCGAAAATCTTGACCCCACACTTCCAGACGTAAATTTGAGAACTTGAAGAACATTGTAGCCAAGACCTATTTTACGTGCCCCGTCCACCATTAGTGAACCCGGCGGTGGATTTGCAGAGACGAGCATCGAACCAGGGACGTTCAGTTCAGTTCACTGGCCCGCTGCTTTTACCAACTGGGCCACAGCGCCCCAGCTGTTTACTTTTAAAACACAGTATACCATTTTTCCCCCAGTTAATTGAAATTTTAAAATATTATTTGCGTGTTTTTTTCTTTTCGAAAGAATGAAAAATATAACTCAGTAAAAAAAGTTCTCTTTTTTACGGAATCCAATTTAGAAAAAAATAAACAACCCAAAAAACCCCTCCAAGACCAAAACAAAAATCATTGAAAATATTTTCTCCATAGGTTAATATGTAGCTTCGCGTAACCAGTATAGCAACTAATCAGCAGTCTTAAAGCTGTGTAGAAACCCTATTGGATTTTCTCACCTCAATGTTACCCTATGGAAGAAATGTGTCTACTATTTACAGCTACATAAATGCTGAAAAAATACTTCTAAAGGGATTCTGTGATTGAAATATAAATAAACAATCTATGCAGATTATCTGCGCATACATAAAGACGGCAAATCAGATGAGCGGTTAGAATTAGCCTTGGGCATAGAACGCTGACTACCTAATAGGCTGTTCAAAATCACGCCAAAGTAGACAAGCAAACAATTTTTTCTTCTATTAATTTTTTAGTTTAAAACATCAAACTAAATGGATTTTAAATAATTAAGCAACTTAGTACAAACTTTATGTTTTTTCCTTGAGGAAATTTCAGCATAAGATGTCCAGAATGAAAGGAAGAAAAAGATCTGAATGTCATTTTAAATGCCAATACCAATTGTCTAGTTAGAAAGTTAGTAAATTTTGTTGAACGGCAGTAATTTTGTCCAACCGTAACATCAGCAGTCTGATCCATAAAGCTGCTGTGTACTAGCCCTATTGGATTCGCTCACCTCAATGTTAACCTATGGAGAAAATGTGTTTACTATTTACAACTACATAAATGCTGATAATCCAATAAAAATGGTATTTTCAGATAGCCTGAACTTTTCTGCACCTTGCAACAGGATTCATGTTATAAATGTTGTCCCCCAGAGGAATTTAGGAGCGTTTAAATCACACTATACTAGATTTTTCCCCGAATAATTTAAATTTTAAAACATTATTTGCATTTTTTTAAACGAAAAAAGTCCCAAGGTGTAAATTTTCTTAACATAATTCAGAACATCAGTAATCGTAAATTCAGAACATCAGTATTAGCGGGAAAAAAATCGTAAAAAATCGCTGTTTTCCTTACACTGGAGTCATTTTTTAAGGATATAAACATTGCTTCAAATTAAAAAAAAAACACCTTTATCTATATATTTAAAACAGTTCCGTAACTGACTGACTCACTCACTCACTGACATACAACGCACAGACCAAACCGCTGGACCTAAAGGGCTGAAATTTTGCATGGTGATTCTTCTTATAGTGTAGGGGTTCACTAAGAAAAATTTTTGAAAAATTCTTAGATTTTTTTAGAATTAAATTTTTAAGCTATTTTTGTAACATTCTTTGAAGTTTGCATTTAAAATAATAATTTGAGAGTTATGAAATTTATATCACGAGAAATATCCTAAAAGTTCCTTTAAAATGAAATCTTTTACGAATCTTTGCCTCCATTTTCTGATTTTTGGCGAATTTTTAAAGATTAATTTTTAGAATTTAATTTATTAAATACTAATCACGTGATTTCCTTTACTGGCACTTTAAATAAATTTATCGTCACGTGCGAAATAGACAAAAAGTATTTTTTTTCTTGCTAATACTGCAGCCGATTGGACCTTATCCAAAAAAATATTAAAATACAGTAAAAGATATGTTCCTCAAACTGTACAATATAAACTGTACTATATTCTTTAGTATGTCCTATTAGATTTAATTTGAATATTTTCTTCTACATTATTTTCTCCATAAAAATATCTCTTACGATTTTTTTATAAATAAATATATATATTTTTTTACAATTGTATACATTGATCGTCGTAATTATTATCTATATATATAAAACAGTTCCGTAACTGACTCATTCATTCACTGGCTGAGTGACTGACTGACATACAACGCACAGACCAAACCGCTGGACCTAAAGGGCTGAAATTTTGCATGGCGATTCTCCTAATAGTGTAGGGGTGCATTAAGAAAGATTTTTCAAAAATTCTTCTTAGATTTTTTAAAAATTAAATTTTTAAGCTGTTTTTTAAACTCTTTTTACGTTTGCATTTGAAATAATACATTGAGGGTTATAAAATTTATATCACGAGAAAGATCATAAAAATTCCTTCAAAATGAGACTTTTTCGAATCTTTACCTCTATTTTCTGATTTTTGGTGAATTTTTAAAGATTAATTTTTACAATTTAATTTATTAAATGCTGATCACGTGATTTCTTTTTCTGGTACTTTAAATAAATTTATCGTCACGTGCATAACAACTAAATAGACAAAAAAAAATTTTTTTACTTGCTAATGCTTCAGACGATTGGACATTCTGTCTATAAAAATATCCCTTACGATTTTTTATAAATATATATATATTTTCTATATCAATTGTATATATTGATCGGCGTATTTATTATAAATATATATATTTATTTTTTTTGGCATTAATTGGATACATTGACCGTTGTATTTAATTTGAATGTACTCCGTACCGAAGTGCGGGTTTTCAGCTAGTACATACACACATATATATATATATATATATATATATATATATATATATATATATATATATATATATATATATATATATATATATATATATATATTGGCATTAATTGCATACATTGACCGTTGAAATTATTTTGAATGTATTCCGTAGCGAAGTGCGGGTTTTCAGCTAGTATTGAATAAAATATTTTAAAGTCATACTGGGGAAACAAACCTACACAGTACCCTACAGTAACTAAAAAACCCGTCTTTGTTTTACTACCCAATTGACAATGACGGCTGTAGCACCCAGTCACTCGAAAGCCCAACGGTGAGTAAGCATCGAATCGATTCGTTTCCAGGAAGTCCGAATCCACGATTCTCTCTTCCATAATAAATCAATCGGCCGCAGATTATGAAAAACCTCTTTTATGGCTGAATTACTGTAGTTAGTTCTATTAATGATTATCTGCTCGGCGTACATTTAATTGTAATAAATGTTCATTTCCCTGCGTGGTTCACTGTGAGCGAGTGTCAGGAACATTCTGATGCATGGCTTTCGAGAAGAAGAAGAAAGCGCTTCCAATACATAACTAATGCACCGGGCCACTGATAAAACTGCCGGATAAATATTGGACTAGCTGAAAAACCGCACTTCGCTACGGAGTACATTAAAATTAAATACAACGGTCAATGTATGCAATTAAAACCAAAAAAACAATATATATATATATATATATATATATATATATATATATATATATATATATATATATATATATATATATATATATATATATATATATATATATATATATATATATATATAATAAATACAACAATCAATGTATGCAATTGATGTTAAAAAACAAAAAAAAAATATATTTACAAAATAATCGTAAGGGATATTTTTATAGACAAAATAATGTAGAAGAAAATATTCAAGTTAAATCTAATAGAACTTACTAAAGAATATATTACAGTTAATATAGTACAGTTTGAGGAACATATCTTTTACTGTATTTTGATAATTTTTTTTGTTTTGGATAATGTCGAATCGTCTGCCACATTAGCAAGAAAAAGATTTTTTTTGTCTATTTCGATGTTATGCACGTGACTATAAATTAATTTAAAGTATCACAAAAAGAAAAGTGATCAGCATTTAATAAATTAAATTCTAAAAATGAATGTTTAAAAATTCTCCAAAAATCAGAGAATGGAGGTGAAGATTCAAAAAAAGATTTCATTTTAAAGGAATTTTTATGATCTTTCTCGTGTTATAAACTTTATAACCCTCAAATTATAATTTTAAATGCAAACTTAAAAAATGTTACAAAAATAGCTTAAAAATTTAATTTGAAAAAAATCTAAGAATTTTTCAAAAATCTTTCTTTGTGCACCCCTACACTATAAGAAGAATCGCCGTGCAAAATTTCAGCCCTTTCGGTCCAGCGGTTTGGTCTGTGCGTTATCTGTCAGTCAGTCAGTTACGGAACTGTTTTATATATACAGGTATACAGAGTTTGGTTAATATAAGCCCGCACACGACTTGAAAAACCTGATGTGCCAGAAATGCCTGCCGATGTGAATCAAAGCATGTTATTAGTAAATTATAGGAGTAGAACTTCCAGCTGCTCACAGTTATTATTATGTTCCAAAAACTGAGGCTTTCGGAATAGAGAAAGTAACACAAATTATAACCTTTGTATAATTGCATATATAAACATAACTGCATATATAAACATACGTTTTTTAAACGTCCTTTTATTATATTTATTTTATTAATTTAATTTAACAATGGCCCCTCTAATTTTTCAAGATTGGACGACATTCTTTGAAATCACAAATATTTTTCAAATTTACAGACCTTAAAATAAAGAAAAAACATAAAAAATTAATAGGCAGAAAAAAAAAAGTATTTAAGACTTGATTCCTACAAAAAAAAACATTAAATGCACATTTAAATTTATATACAAATGGTAAACTTATAATAAAAAATTTAAAGACTTTAATTAATACAGAATGCGCATAGTGCATTTTGAAAAATGTTAGCATTTTTGAAAAAAAAATTTATAAACAATCATTAGTCTGCTAAAAAATCCTTATTTTGAATTCTAATACCTCGTTCACACATACCCGAGTTCGAACCGGAGCTCCCCGCCCCCTGAATTCGCTTCGCTCGGAGCGAAAGTGAACTAGAGCTCCCCTCGTTTAAACCCCCCCGGGCCCAACTGAGTTGGGGAACACATTTGGCTGGAAATTTGGCGTTATTTTTGTTCTTGCGTACTCAGGAGGCGAGCGGATTATATTATATATATATATATATATATATATATATATATATATATATATATATATATACATACATACATACATACATATATAGACATATATACATATATATATATACACACACATATATGTATATAACAGTTAAGCATGCCTTCACCCGCATGCTTAACTGTTCCTACTAAGTTCTTGGGATTAAGTTCCTCATTTTTTTCTTCTCCATACAATTATACGCCCATCAGCACCAAAAATATTCATCGGCAAATAAGACATTATTCCAATAGGTTTGGGGCTTATTTATCATTGATAGTGCGAAGGGAGGCCTAAACTTTCTGTTTTTCTCACTCACAAAAATTTTTCTATGGGCAGAACGCCCATGTAATCCAGCTGTTCTGAGAACTCGTCAAAAAATTTCAGGTGAAATTGAAGTAGAAAATGTTTCATTGAATTCTGCAGAAACTTTTACAGCACTCAAACGTGAATTTTATTATTAAATACCCATTCTGAAATATTAATTTTAATTAATGGATAGACTCCTATTTCATTGATATTCGTAAGTGTACGAACACTTTTGGGAGCCACTGTATATATATGTGTGCGTATGTATATATATATATATATATATATATATATATATATATATATATATATATATATATATATATATATATATACATATTTATACATATACACACACACACACACATATATATATATATTTATATATATATATATATATATATATATATATATATATATATATACACATACATATTTATACATATACACACACACACACACATATATATATATATATATATATATATATATATATATACATACATATTTATACATATACACACACACACACACACACACATATATATATATATATATATATATATATATATATATATATATATATATATATATATATATATATATATATATATATATATACACACACATATATATATATATATATATATATATATATATATATATATATATATATATATATATATATATATATATATATATATATATATTATATTTTTATTTTGAAAATTTTTAAATAAAACATTTCAGGCATTCACAAAGGTAAAGTCTACTGCGAAAAGTAGCCATTAACGAAGTTTTTTTGCCAAAAACAGCAATAATGATCACTGACTGTCTTCCGTGCCACATATACCTTTCTGGTAACCATTTCCTTTGAAGTTCGCTAGAAAACCGCTGACCACTCGCTCGCCCGAGTCGCCGAGGCGAGCGCTATTAAGTCGTAAAACTGTCAGCTGGGAACGTAATTGATGAGCGCTCGCCTCACCTAGCTCGGTAATGTGTGAACCCGCCATAAGGGTTTTCAATGTAGTATTAAAGAAAATTAATTATTCTCATTTAGTATGTAGAGTTAAAAATTGAAAATTAAAAAATTCGAGTTTGAAGGTCCCTTAATTGCAACTCGGAAACCATTAGGATGTGAGGCTAGTATGTTTGTCTATGAATTGGAGGCTATACGAATTCGAATTTCGCGGTAGGCATGAGCTTTTCTAGCCGTTCGAAAGCAGCTTGAAGTTGAAAGTCCCGGCCATTTTAGCCCTCGAGTCGCTAGAGAGATCCTTTGCTCTCCAAACAAACTTACCAGCGGATTCTCAGTCCTCAAATTTAAAAAAATTTAATTTATAGATTTTTTTTAAGTTAACATGTAACCCTAGTGGAAGCCAAATTGTAAAAATTCAGTCTGGCAGGCTTGATCTGGAAATTGTAGCATTCCATTTCCTCTAGAATATGTCTCCCTCTACACGTTTCACCAGAATGCGATTTGACTTAAAGCGAACGAATCTTAAATCCTCAGACAAACAGCTACTGCTTGCACTTTACGTATTAATTCTATACTTCTTTTAAAGGCGATGAAGAAGGGGGGGGGGGGTTACCTTCTTTAAACTTTGGCATCAGCAACCTACTAATTTTTCATCTAGGGAGGACATTGTTGTTGCCATCTAGAAACGTTGCGCAGTAGTAAGTTGTAATATTTAGAGACCTCTCTAATCGAAGAAAGGAAAAAAAAAATCTCATCGAAATACGAAAATCGAAGTTTCTTTCGAAATTTACAAAGAGGGAATTTTCTATCTAAAATAAATTACACTCTTGGGAAACGGGGAGTTTTTCTTTCAACTGTCTTTTAACAAATGAGAAAGGACAGAGTACCACTAAGTTACAGTTTAAAAGAACCCCTTTCATTATAACAATACCAATGTACAAACTTTAAAATATTTTAGGCCGCATCCCGATCCAAAATATAAAGGTATGTTAACAAAATGTACTTTAACACATTCTTTAAAATTTTAATATAGATTAACAGATATTTAAATTATGGAGTGTCTAAATAACTGTATAAAGTTAAGGAATATATATATATATATAAATTCATACTTTTCTTTACATTTTGTTTGTTCCTGGCTGAAAGTAGCTTTAGAGCTATTACTGGTTTTCTCTTTCATCTTATATATATATATATATATATATATATATATATATATATATATATATATATATATATATATATATATATATATATATATATATATATATATATATATATATATATATATATATATATATATATATATATATATATATATATATATATATATATATATATATACAGTTTTGAATGACGTATTAACATATATATTGTTATCATATCATTATACTTTGGAGAGGCTGAAGATATTTAAACTTTTGTACATTCATATTGTTATAATGAAAGCGGTTCTTTTTAACTATAACTTTAGGTGGTACCCTGTTCTTTCTCATTTGTTCCTTAATATATATATATAGGGGGGGGGGGAGGGTTACTATGAAAGAGTAGTTTTGAGCAATCAGTGCAAAGCTTAAACCTAATTAAATAATATATGTAATCAGAACCAATGGGGGGGGGGTTAACCCCCCTGCGTACGCCACTGATAAATATACAGAGAGAGAGAAAGAAACAGATTGAGATATAAATTACCAAACATATTCAGAATTCATTCAGGAAACGAATTCGTGACTTTAAATATTATCGTTAATAGTCCTATTTACCCGATCTTTAAATATTCATACTAATGATCCCGAAATTTCATCATCACAAACATTGTGTCTGAAACGTATATCAATATTTAAAGTCATAGCGCTAAATCACCTGCTTAAGTCAATACAAAAAAATACAAATGCCCTACTTTTGTCTGAAATTTACTGCTAGAAAATCCCGAAAAAGTAAAAAAACTGTCCACAAACTAACCATCATCAGTCCTTTAAATCGCGAAATTTGCTCTGTTCTCTCGTGCGCAGCAGTAAATGTTTACATATTTGTTTAATTGGTCTCGAAGCTTTAAACTGTGTGCTACTCTCGTATAATGTACTACTTACGCCATCTGTTGATCGCGTGTAGAAATGGTAAGACAAATATCTTATAATTGACTTCTGTGACGTCTTCTTCCACTTGAATGGACAATGAAATATTGGCAGAGCGCGCTGATAACCTCTCTATCTTACCGATACGGGAGATCACAAATCAGTCAGGTTGAAAGCTTTTGTATTTCCGGTAAGCCCATTGTGATAATTTTGTGTAATTTTTTTGTTCTTTGCTTAAATTTCTCTTCAGGGTTTCATAGTGCGTTTACAGAGCTTTTTAATAATTCTAAATATGACTAGACATTGTCTTTTAAAGGAGCAGAAAATGAAGAGAGAAATGCTTTAGATTCAAAAGGGAATTATATGAAGGAAAAAATAAGTCATAATGAGATCAGCAAGAAAACAGTGGTTCTCTGTAAATGTAAAGATTTTTAGGTCCTGAAATAGCCGGGTGGAACCTTTTAACCTGTACACCAGATGTACCTCTAGTGTACAGTTGTACACTAAAGGGCCTTTTGAGTTTGTGACAGTGATAAAAATATCATAGACATATTAAACATTACCAGAACTGTTGGAAGTGTTGAATTATATGTAATTAATCAATTTTATTTTGGATACGAGTGAAGCAAATACATTTACCTGCAGTTCCCAAAAGCAGGAAGTTTTAATGAAGCATGTTAAAGCATGTCTTCAAACTGTTCAAAATAATCTTTAAGCGAAAAATTTAGCCTTTGATAAAATCTAAAAAACAAAAGCTTTGGATAAGGATATATATATATATATATATATATATATATATATATATATATATATATATATATATATATATATATATATATATATATATATATATATATATATATATATATATATATATATATATATATATATATCCTTTTCCAAAGCTTTTGTTTTTTAGATTCGTATATATATATATATATATATATATATATATATATATATATATATATATATATATATGCCTGTGTGTGTGTATGCGTATGTAGTGGTGACGGACAAAAAGGAAACTACACGAAAATATTTACATATGATAAATTTATCTTTATTGTAGGCAATATTTCCGTTGATAATTGATTCTTTAAATAAATAAAATAGGCAAAAAATTTAGCAAACTACGTGCTTATTTGACTAATATAAACCTTCATGAAAAATAGAAATAAAAACAAAGTGTCTCACAAAACACTCAATTTCATTCCTTGCACCTCCAGAAAGGCCCGAAGTTCTGTTACGGCCGCATCTGTCATTTCCTGCATTGTTAACGGAGTGTCAAATCGCCCGCAAACACCCATTCGGGACCAACTGTTGAGCCCCCACCCTGTAAATAAAGTGCACCCTCGCGACCCTTAACCCCAGACCCGCCTTTCATGCGGGGGTCCTCAGGAAGTCGATTTTTCGGCCTGCCTCCACCGACTCCCAAGAATAAGGAGTAGGGGGTCGTTTTGAGGTTTTCTTTTTTTTTTTCAACCTTTCGTTTCTTTTCTCCTCTCCTCCTTACAACCCCGTAGTAATTTATCACTTACCTTACGTGAGGGGTGGTAGCATTGTGTAACTAGTTATAAACACAAGTGTAACTGGATGGGGAAGGTTTGCCTGGCTTTATGTCAATACGGCAAACCGGTGTATTCCGACGCTTCTGTTTAGAGGAAAGGAAAAAAAAAACGAATATTACTTTCGCCTTTGGGAACGGATGTACACAGAGAAAATATGAAGGTTTGTTACGTGCGTAAATCCAAAAACAAATATGAATGGTTTGAGAATTAAATGTAGCATAAATTGATTTATATACTACATTAGCTGAACACCCGTGCTTCGCTAATTAAATACAACGGTCATATATTCAAATTAAATATATTCAAATTAAATACAACGGTCAATGTATGCTATAACGCTATATATATATATATATATATATATATATATATATATATATATATATATATATATATATATATATATATATATATATATATATATACAGTCGAACCTCCACATATCGAACTTCCCTATATCGAAATTTTCTATATATCGAACTCTTAGCAAATCTCCATGTTCATTACATAGAAAAACTGTTTCTATATATCAAAAAAATCTCTATATATCGAAATTTTTTTCAAGACAAATTGGGAGATTTTATTCCACTTTAGAATAAAATCTCCCAATTTTTAGCATTTGAAACAATACGTCGTGGACTTCAATTCGCGGAAAATGTCCCTGATGAAGTTTTTAGTGGACTGAATAAATACGAACATTTCTTTGAACTTTCCGCAAAACTAACTGTTCAGAAAGATATTCTTAGTTTTTTTTTAAAGAATGTAACTGTGATCATTGTAACCACTGTCTGCATTATTGTTTTTTTTTAAAGATATGTAGTAATCAATAAATCTTTCATATTAATTCATTTTTTAGTTAATAACTTTCATTTAATGCTATTCGCATATAAATTAGAAATGGAGTTTCGTATACGAAAATTAGCTTTAATTTTTTTTTTTTTTTTTTTTTTTAGGAGAATTATGATAAGACTAAGCTTAATTCTATATATCGAATTTTTTTCGCGCAATTTGCTACTTCGATATATGGAGGTTCGATTGTATATATATATAATGCAACGGTCAATGTATGCAATTAATTTTTAGGTAAAATATCCATAAAACATACTAATTTGAATTAAATTCTTAAAAAGATTCCATCTTGATTAGTCTAGTGATTAAATTTTATCTTTAACTGTATTTTAATATTTTTTGTCAATTTATTTCGTTGTTATGTACGTGACGCAAAATTAATTTAAAGTATCACAAAAAGAAAAGTGATCAGCATTTAATAAATTAAATTCTAAATATTAATCTTTATAACCTCACTAAAAATCAGAAAATGAAGGTAAAGATTCTAAAAAGATTTAATTTTAAAGGAATTTTTATGATCTTTCTATTGATATAAATTTTATAACCCTCAGAATATTATTTTAAATGCAAACTTAAAAAAAGTTACAAAAACAGCTTAAAAATTTAATTTTAAAAAATCTAAGATGAATTTTTCAAAAAAAAATTTTAGTGCACCCCCTACACTATAAGAATATGTTGTGTATCGCTTTATATTTAAAAAACATATAAAAATTAAATATACAGTGAATTAAATACCTTAATAATTTTCTCCACCTATTGTTTAACTGTGATGAGTGTCATTAGATTAATTTTCTCGCAGATTAATTGTAGTGACCTTCATGAAAGTTGAGCAAATGATAAATCATGTTTTATGTACTATAAATGTAACATGCAGGTATTTAATTTATTTTAGTGTTTGATTGACTGACAATTTTCAATTTATTTTAATTCTTTTTTCATGTGGATTGACTGACCCTAGGTAAAGTTTTTTTTTTTTACATTAAGCTTTTTTTAGTCTTTTTATTTATTTTCCCCTTTTTATTTTTAAGTCTTATACGCTTAATTTTTTTTCTTTTATATATATATATATACAGTGGACGCTCGTTAATTCGAACTCAAAGGTTCTCAGAAAAAAGTTCGAATTATCCGATGTTAAGAGAAAATATATAACTTTAAATGTGTATCACTGAAGAAGAAACTCTCCTAGTATGTATAACCCCAGAAAATATATTATACTATGTTATCTGAAGTTAAACATATTAAATAGCAATACAGACTTACCTTAATCATAAAATGAAGCAGAAGATTTGCAGTATAAAGTAAACTTTTATTAAAAATATGAATTACACTTTGGGGAAAAACTGTAAAATGGATGTTTGGTTCTGTTTATGATGCCTACATTGTTCAGCCAGATTCTTGATTTGAAGTAAACATTTCAATTCATTTTCAGAGGAAGGTTCCATCTGAATAAATGATTTCAGAGTTTTAATAGAGTCCATTATGGCTTTGTCCATTGTGGCCGCATTAAAAATATCTTTCGACAGGTAAGTAGAGAAAAGCCCTGGCAGTTTCCTACCGAAATTAGTGCATACGTCTTCGTTTACATCAGATCTTTGGCCACATACAGTTTGATAAGAAATATTGTACCTTGACTTAAATCGAGAAAGCCATCCATCACTGCATTCAAAATCTTCAATACCCATTCGACTTGCCAATTCATCAGCCTTCGTCAGCACTAGGGGTCCATTTATAGGAAAATTTCGAGATCTAACATCCTGGAACCATAGCAGTAGAGCATTTTCTAAAACTTCTTGGGACGCATTTCCCATGCGTTTCCTTCCTCTAGCAAATTTTGATTTTTCCCATGATTCTAAAATTGATTCCTTGTTTTTCAAATTAGTTGACAAGGCATTTTTTTAATTCCATAGTCAGCTGCTAACTTTGTTTTACATTCGCCATTCTCTACTTTCTTTAAAATTTCTACCTTTGTCTCCAAAGTTAGGGTTTTGTACTTTCCACGTGTAGACATCCTGAATTTTTACACATTCACACCACACAATGGGGAAGAAAAACTAGACCACATTAACTTGTCTGCACTGCAGTTATAACTGACGCAGCTCCCTAGAATCTATAGTAAAGACTCGTTTTTCTGAAATTCTAAGAAAATCGATCCAAATAAAGGAAAATTGCTTTTTCTCTTTAGCATTAATAAGAAGGACAATAGCTACTAACGTTTAGCGGACATGCAATAGTCTAGGAATGCAGGGATATGCCTCTTTACACAGAAAAGAAATTTTGACTTACAAAATAATAAATACAGTGTGTATTTTCTCCATTAAACGAGGAAAAAGAATTTTTTTGTCAAATTTTTAGTTCGAATTAACCGAAGTGATAAAAATTTAGTTCGAATTAATGAGATATTTTTAACATTAACTCCAATACAAGATTTTTGGGGCCTTTGGATTAGTTCGAATTAACCGAAAGTTCGAATTAACCGAGTTCGAATTAACGAGCGTCCACTGTATTTTAAATTATCGCGTATTGGTTTGAAACACAGAAGTGCTTCATGAGAATTATAAAGAAATGGCGATACAGTTTATTCAGTTTCATTCAAAAAAAGAGACGATTTTACCCACTTTTTGCAAAGGAATATACTGATAAGAGTACCACCTGGGGCTCCCCCGTATGTTTGTACCCGGATGTGAGAGGGTCAGAAGTTCTGGACATGCGTGCGGCCAATAACAGCGCAGATGATATGAAATCGAAGTGGGGCCCCGTAGAATGGACTAAGATGATAAAATGGCTGCACACAAAAAAATAAGAGGACTTTTCTGGCTGACTCGCTGACTCGCTAACTTTGACTCTGATCCATGCCTGTTCGGTGCCTACTGGAATCTTGGTAGAACGCCATGATGAAGATTGTTGAACAAAGACCCTGGACCTGGAGTATTGTCTCTCCCGGTGTACGAAGACGATGGAGCATGGAAGTGGTCTCGAGGCCTTTAAGCTATCCGATATTTCTCTAAATTCTATTGTTTAACGTAAGGTGATAAGATTTTATTAATTTGTTTTAAAAGTAATGAATAAATTTTTTGGTTTGATCCCTCAGTTAAAATTGTATCTGTCATGTTTTGTGAGTAATCATTTGTGAATACTGCTTTGACTCTTTGTTTGATTAAAAAAAATAATTAAATAATAAAAAAAAGAATAGATACAACAAATAATCGCCATGAAAAATTTCAGCTCTTTAGGTCTAGCGGTTTTGTATGTGCGTTATCTGTTATTCAGTCAGTCACGTAACTGTTTTGTTATATATAGGCTATATTTATGTTTAATTTTTAAAAAAATTGGTTCAGCAATTAAGTCAGAATAAATTTTTCTTTGTTTATTTCCTTTTGTTTTGAGTTTTTTATATTAAAAAAATATTTATTTATTCTTACATGCATAATCTTTTTATAAACATGAAAAGCAACAAATATGTTTCATTCGTTATCTCTCTATCCCAGAACGAACCTGGAGAGAGCTAAAAGGTTAGGGCACTGACCTTTGGCACACAATAAAGGGCGGAAGATACCCGAAGGGGTCAAAAGTGCGAAGATATCTGTCTCCAGCGTACAAGCAACCTTGGACGTAGGTTTCACTTTTGTTATAACTCCTTATACTGCTAATCGTGATAGACAATAGTCCTTTCCGTTGTGAGCTGGGTGACTGCATTTTGTAAGTAACATGTAAAAATTTAGGGAAAATCAACACTTGGAATTAATTTTACTCCAGCGTAGCTATTGGCTATGCCTAAGAATACGTAATTTTCGTATTTACGAAATAGATGAGAATAAATGCGAAATTGGCCGATATGAGCGAATGAATGCGAAACTTTTTCTATACTATTCATCAAAAAATCTATGATAAACAGCTTTTTAAGCGAAATTAGATAATACTAGTAATAATTTATTCTTGGAACTATCGTTACTAATAACAATGATATATCTGTTGAAATTAATAACAGACTTTATATGGCAAATAGATGTTACCATGGCCTCAAAAATCAGTTTAAATCTCGAATCATTGGCCGTAACACTAAAATTAATATATATAAAACTCTATTACGACCCATCATACTATATGGCTGCGAGTGCTGGGCAATGACTAAATCTAATGAAAATAAACTATTGATCTTCGAGCGCAAAATATTAAGAAAAATATTTGGTGCAATTTGCGAAAATGGTGTTTGGAGATCGATGTTTAATCATGAAATCTAACGAAAATTCAGACAACCTGACATTGTCAAGATCATAAAAAGCCACAGGATTCGATGGCTGGATCATTTATACAGGACTGAAGACACAAATCCAATAAAAAATCTCACATTTACCAAATCTATGGGAGCTAGAAAGCCAGGAAGGCCACCAAGTAGGTGGCTTGATGCCGTTGAGAATGATATAAAAACTATATATAGGGGAGACTGGAGGAGTATTGCCTTAGATAGGGCCAGATGGCGTAAACTTATTGGGACGGCCTTGGCCAGCAGTAGGCTGTAGTGCCCCAGTAGAAGAAGAAGTAATAATTTATTAAAATAATTGCTTAACTAAGACCATCCATGGTCTTTAACTGAGAAATCTCACTCACCTTCGGTTTGCTCCGAATTTGTCCGTAGCGGAGTCGAACCTTACAATCTAACTGTAAAAATCAATCATCAAGTTTTGTAGAACAATTTAGTAGATTTATGATCGTCTCTTGAGTGCCAAAGTCAAGGGTATTTCAGCTACTTACTGTGGTGAACCAAGATACCCTGTTGATGTTACACAGATTTTAATTGCAACGAAATACTGCTACCTTAACATCGCAAAGGTAGTTTGTTATACATAGCCTCTAAGGTTCCGTTAAGGGGGGAGATAACCTTTGCACGCTCAAAAATACACTGATTTTACTCCCAGGCTTAATGTGTTGTCAAACAGTTAATTTGTAATTAATTTAAGCCAATTTTTTAGGATGAATTGTACAAAGCTTTATCTATTAGAAAACAAAAGCAGAATTGTTGGGAGATTATTAGAAATTATTTTATGTAAAATAAAATTAATGTTTTATGAAAAATGAATTTTAGGTCAATGCATTGCGCGCAGATTTTTTTTTTTAAATTATAAGAGATACATATTATAAATTATTTGTATATATTCTATCCATAGGTTATACTTTAATCTACACCTAAAATAATTACCATATTTTACATTAAAAATGTTTTTTCAGGCAAATGTATTGTAATATACAAAAAATCTAAAATTTAAAAAAAATATTCGGTAAAAAAAAATTGGTAATATGTACTTACTTAAATTTAAATAGAAATTGTATAAAGACACAAGATATACATGTATACCAAATTTTAGCAGTTTCTGACGATTAGTTTTGAAAAAATAGTTCTCACAAGTTTGAAAATAACAGCTTTTAGAAAAGGCCATTAAAAGTTTAAAGGTTTTAAAAATTACTTTACTGTTAGCTTTATACATTTGGCCATAAAATCGGTTTTAATTGTACTATCGACTTCATTTTTTTTTTTCAAAAGATTCCTTATATTCCATTTTTCTAAATTAAATCATAATAAAAATTGAGTTTTTTGAAGGTTTTAAGGTGATCTCCCCCCTTAACAGAGTAGATGCTGAGATATTTTAGTATGTACACCACATTAATTAATGACAGTTTAAGACTTAAGTAACATAATGTGGAGACTGCATCAATGTTAGTTTTAGCTAAGAATTTTGATACTTACCTACCCAAGTAAGTAAAATTGCAATGTTTTTTAATAAATGCGACATTTTTGAAATTATGAATTTTTTCCGAATAAATGTTAAATTTTATACAATGTATTTTTTTTGTTGGGAAATTTCGATAAGAGCGGCATATAAGAAGGCGAGACTAGCCGCCAAAAGGAAATCGTTCAGAGAATACATCGAACGGATAACAACAAAAGACATATTTGGGAATGTCACATTTACCATTCCTAAAAACGCTAGAAGCGATTGCGCTAAGCAACTAAGAAATGAGCAAGATATATTAACGGATGACGAGAAGGAAGTGGAGTTGATATTGGCTAAACACCACTTCCAGAACACTGAAGGAATTCACTACCCTGGAGCCCAACCACAGGAGGCTCCAAAACCTATAACGGACATGGAAGTTGAGCATATTCTGGAGAACATGGCTAAAGGTAAAGCCCCAGGTTTCGAGGGGTTCACTCTCACTATAGTTGAAGAATTGCATCTTATGGATGCCCAGTTGCTGGGAAAATTATACAACAAATGCTTAACTAACATGAAATTTCCGAACATCTGGAAAAAAGCGAAGGTGGTCTATTTTCCCAAAGTGGGAAAAGACCCGACAAAGCCCAATGCTTATAGACCGATATGTCTTCTCCCTATAATGGGAAAAGTGCTGGATAAGCTGATCACCAACAGACTCGTAGAACATCTAGAGTCAAATGGGGTACTCTCAAAAGCCCAATTTGGCTTCAGGAGAAACAGGAGCACCAATGATGCCCTGCAAAAGGTACTGGGGATTATTAAGAAAAATAAGGAAGAGAAATATCAAACATGTATGATCACATTAGACATACAAAACGCCTTCAACTCGATCAACCCAAAAAGGGTAATGGAGGCGATTGAAGAACTAAATATTGATAATAATCTCAAGTACCTCATTATCAATTATCTCCAAAATAGGTGTATCCAACTCCCTCAGGGAGAATGGAAGTATAATGTGGGAGTACCCCAAGGTTCCTCACTGGGACCAATTCTGTGGTTGTTGGTGATAAACAGCCTATTGAAAGCTGAAGAAGATAATGTGGATTTCCACATACAAGCCTTCGCGGATGACCTAGTCATCCTGATCAAGAGCAAAGTTGTATATAAGTTTTCCCAGCTAGCAGAAACAGCACTAATTAAGTGCGAGAACTGGGCAAATTACAACGAACTCAAATTCAATATTGATAAGTGCAGTTACACTATAGTGGGACCTAAGATAAAGAACCTAAGGAAACCGACCATAAAGTTATGCGGACAGAATATAAAATATAATAACGAGATCAAATATCTGGGTGTCATAATTGACAATAAGCTCAACTTCCACACTCACATAGAGAGCGTAAAGGAAAAATCCTTAGCTGTTATGAACAAACTATTAAGGTACTCCAGGAAAACCTGGGGTATCAAACCACGAGTCGCTAAAGAAATCTACCAACTGGTAGTCGAAAAGATCTTACTTTATGGAGTCCCAACATGGTATAACGCTACTCGTAGCATGAATGAAAAGTTATTGCAGACTCAAAGACCATTTCTGTTGTTACTTACTAAGTGCTATAGAACAGTTGCGACAGACACACTAGCTGTCCTAGCAGGGTGTCTGCCACTAGACATAAAAGCCAGAATGGAGAAAACTCTCCATTCAATAACGAAGGAAAATGGCTCACACGAAATAAATGGGATAACCCTCGACAGCAATAGCTGCGAGGTACGAAATTATAACATACACTTAGTTGAGAATATCAGCAGCATCGACTGGTCAACCAGGCTCGAGCCGGAGTATAGTACCCAGTACTATACAGATGGATCGAAAATGGAAGACAGAGTCGGCTCTGGTATGATTAAGTTTAAAGGGGAAACAAAAATCTATGAAGCAATGGAAAGGAACTCAAATCATAGTTCCTCATATCAAGCAGAGTTAAGAGCAATAGAGATGGTCATAGAGGACGCGATAAGAACTCGAACAGCAGAGTTCGATATTTATACCGACTCCATGAGTGCACTCCAAGCACTCAAATCGAAAAGTTACAAATGCCAGTTGGTAGATAATCTTAAAAGGACTATAACAAACCAAGGACTAGACATTTCCTGGCATTGGGTGAAAGCCCATGCTGGAAACAGCAAAAACGAAGCAGTGGATGAAGTCGCAAAGAAAGTGACACAATTACCCACTATCAATAATACTTATAAGAGGACAAGGAGACAACTAAAAGGCATTCTATTGAAAGAAGCCATCAAGGAATGGCAAGAAAGGTGGAACAACTCCACCAAAGGCAGATATACATATGAGATCTTCCAGACAGTAAGTCTGGACAGAGTCCAAGGGGACTTCCTGAAGAACCAGGCGATTACTGGACACGGCTGCTTTGGACAGTACCAAGCCAAGTTCTTTGGGAAGACGGATAGTTGCAATTGTGGGGAGGAACAGACAGTCGAGCACTGTCTGTTCGATTGCAGTAATTTCGAAGTCCATAGAAGCAACCTGCCAAGGAATGCACATACCTGGACCAAACATAAATTCTTTAACGATCACTACTGCAGCCGAGTAGTGAATAAAATCGTTAAAGACCTGATGGACTATCACGTCCATCAGGATTAAGTCTTGTCAAACCTTTCATTTAATATATATGTATGATACCTAAGCTCTCATGCTTAATTTTGTTTATTTATCTCGATGTAACCCTTGTATTTATGTGTTTTGTATATACCATTTGAATAAAGTACTGTGTTAATAGCGTATTGGCTCAATTATTGTTGTAATGTTTTACTGTTAGGGTTGTTAGGATTGGCTCTATGGGGCGACTCGATATTGTTGCGATGGACTACCAGGTCACTGACAGAGACCTGGGTTTGGTAGCCAAATGGAAGTATGAGAGAGTTACGTAGTTACCAATTTAGTTGCAACCAAGTGTCGGAGCGAGGGATGGCTCCAAGCGACGACCAAGTTATCAAAAACAGGTTGGATGCCTATACGGCGGGTCGATTATAAGTTTAGACTTATGCAAAATTTACGTATCCCTAGCTATTCCGCACATTAAGGAACCCATAGCAAGGGCGACACCTAGGCTCAAGGCCGCTATGTACGCTGGACATGTATAGGAATAATGGTTTTAGCATTTAGCATTTGGGTTTTAGCCGTTCAGAATCGGCTTTAAGGGGACTCACTACCCTTAAATCTTTAAAACATTCGATTTTTTGAAAAAAATATATGTTAAAGCCTGATCATTTCTGAACAAAATAAAACAAACCGCATGAAAATATTCCGCTTAGATATTGAAATTCTAAATATTTAATTACTGATCATGTTTATGGTAAGAAAAATTTTAAACTCATTTTTGTCAAAATGTAATTTTGCATCATTCCGCAACTGATATCTTAAAAACTATGAGAAATTATTCCATGAAATTTTTATCACTGCATAATCATGTTATTTTATTGCGTCTGAACTAGAATTATTGCAATCACTGCACATTTTGTTATTTTTTCAGGGGTAAATTAATGCAAAAATTTAAGGAAATTTTAAGTATATTTTGAGCAGTTTTATAAAAAATTGAAAAAATGTTTTAATGTTGAATGTTTTATGTTCAATTGCATTTTGAATTATTTATTTTAAATATAAAACAGGAATTATACATTTGAGGGCAGTTCATAGTTCTGCGCGCAAGCCAGTATACAATAAAAATACTTAAAAAAAAGGTTATACATCTAAAGTATTTAAAAAAATTATTTAAAATTATTTTTTGTGTTGAAAATTTGTTTATTAAAATAAATATATCATTTTATCATATATATAAAATTTGGAAAAATTGGGAGTAAATTGAAATAGTTACAAAGAGTCAAAAAGTTTGAGAATATGCCTTATTTCCTCGACTTAAGGGTCGTGAGTCCTTTTAAACTGTAAGTCTCCGTTGGGCTTTCGTATAGCAAAATTTAACAGTAACGCTTCAAAAAACACCAGAAACTTTCAAACTAGTGTGTTTAAATGTGTAAAACACGGTACTTAGTCAAATGATTAGGTGTAAAAGCCCAATACGACAAATACACCCATACCTCGATTTACGCGACAGATAAGTTCGGCGTTAAAGCGAAACCGCGTAAACTGAAGCTTAGGAGATCATATAAAACTGGGTGTTAGATAACGGATCCTCCAAAAGCGCGTACAAGAGTAAATAGGATGTATAAAAAATGGTGACATATGGTTCAGAAAAAAATGTGTAGTGAAGACTAAGAAATAATTAAAATAAGATAAGAGTTATATATACATATAGTTTTTATTTATTTATTTATTTTACAAAAACATAGAATTACTGTACTGAAAAAAAATATGTACAGATAGCCCTCCTACAACACGGTTTCGCTCTAACACTATAAGATAAATTGCGAAAACCTTTGTACAACACTGTACTTCTATAGAACTACATAACATGATTTTTGTTTATCACATTTAAAATCTAAATTATCTTTAAATAATGACGGGAAGGAATAATGAACTATAGTGCCTTTACATGAAAATGTAAAAACGAATTATAATTTATTCATTTATAACTCTATAAAATTACAAGAAGGCCTAAGCTTAGCTGAAAATCTTGAATTAATTTTCTTGAATGCAGACCCTTCCGCTGAAAGAAGCTGAAAATTCAAAAGGCAGCTGCAAAATTATCTATCTCCATACCGTGAAATCTACAATGACCTTGTACAAACCAGCATACAAAACAAAATTACAGATTTTTTAAAAAGGATAGAAGGTGCAAAAAATCAAATGAAGAAAAAGGTTCTGAAAGTGAAGGTGATATCGTTCAATCGAAAAAGGTTCTCGTGTGATTGTACTGAGCAGTGATGGGGAAGAAATTTATTAAATTAAGGTCGCATTAAATGAAAATAATATTTTTTTTGTTTCTTTTCGTTTTGTGTTATACATACATTTATATTTTTAATAAAAATTAAGTTGCTTATACGGAATTTTTAAAAAAATGGTTGTTTTTAATAAGTTTTCAGAACGTAACCCCTCTTTTTTGAACAGTCTCTGGGTCTCGTATAACACCGTTTCACACAACATGGCATTTTCCAGGAACCTACCTAGCGTGTTATAGGAGGGTTACCTGTATATCAAACGGCGGACATTTGCGGTTTGATATGCGTAGTTGATACGAGTATACAATGATCTCGTTTGCATGCATTATTGTAAAGTAGAGTTAAGGCTACTGTGTACTAACCCTATTCGATTCGCTAACCTCAGTGTTAACCTATGGAGAATATGTGTCCAAGAATTGCCGACTTGAATTTAAAGATTTTTTAAAAAATTGTATTCCGTAATAGAGAAAGAAATTTTACACCTCGGGCATTTTTCGTTTTTTTTTAAATGCAAATAATATTTAAAAATTTAAATTATTCGTGGAAAAAATTTGATATAGTGTGCTTTAAACGATCATAAATTACTTTGGAGGACGAAATTTATAAAATGAATCCTGTTGCAAGGCGCAGAAAAGTTCAGGCTATCTGAAAATACCATTCTTATTGGATTATCAGCATTT
Organism: Dolomedes plantarius; assembly: GCA_907164885.2. Lineage (NCBI taxonomy): Eukaryota > Metazoa > Arthropoda > Arachnida > Araneae > Dolomedidae > Dolomedes > Dolomedes plantarius. The sequence goes on along the minus strand of OU015502.1, from coordinate 76,572,108 downwards.
ATGTAGCTTTAAATAGCAGACAAATTTTCTCCATAGAATAACACTGACGTGAGCGAATCCAATATAGTTAGTACATGGAAACCTTAATGGGAAATTCCCGTATGGAAAATAATTTAAGAAAAAAAAATTACCGTGTTGAACTGAAACCGCATAATTCGAGAAATGGGTGTATAGCCAAAAGTTTATTGAAGTAACTTTTAACTCAATCTAATATTTTATTTTTTCAATTTAAGCCATACATGTCATTTATAATTTATTAATTTTTTTATTTTCATTACTTTTTGTTTTGAACCGATATATTCAACCATTTGTATTCACATTACTTAAAAGTGGCTGCAATATGTCAGCGAGGATACGAGATGTCACTGAAGCGTCCTAGTCACTCATGGACTCATTTTACGCTTTAGTGGTGCGTTAAAAAACAATAACGAAATGTGTGTGTGTGAAGAAGTGATGACATATTATTAAATGGATGAAATCCGGGCAATAATGATGACAACCGAAAAATTAATTAGGAGATATTCATACATAATTAACATCAATACTTTCATCTAACAAATGGAAATAAAGTAAGAGAGATAAACAAACAAAAAGTTTACAAGTTACAATCGCTAGCGTCGTCGATAGTAGCTCATTATATCACCTATTACAAGTGAGAACAATTCAAAGTTGAATCATGCCTTCCTAAGTGGAAAAACGTGAGGTATATGTACTGAAGAAACAGCTTCGGATGCTTGAACTAATTTAATGAGATGACGGAATTAACAATACATAAAAAATATCATAAAAGCAAAAACACAAAAACTAATATAGCAAAGATTAACTTAATCTTATAAAATTAAAAATATATAAGATAATAGAAACAAAGTCACATTCAGAAAAGTAAAGAACCAGAGAGGAAATGTTTCATCAACGTACTGTATATATATATATATATATATATATATATATATATATATATATGTATATATATATATATATATATATATATATATGTATATATATATATATATATATATATATATATATATATATATATATATATATATATATATATATATATGAGACAGTCCAGTTATTCATTGCTTTTACAATACTATATGCAAGAGATAAAATGTATCATAAATCTAAAGTAACCAAGAGTGAACCTGATAAAACTATCGGTTCAACTATCCTACACAATTGCGCTTGTAATTTTGTATATTATAAAAAGTAAAAGTATGTGTCCTCCATCAGCCAGCTTTGTGATAAAGGTATAGTGCTTCCTTTGTGAAACTCAACATATTTGAATTTCAAATTTATCTGTTGAATGCTTGTCCAGTGCCAAGGTTGTTTACTTTTAAGATCACCTTTTCAAAAAGAAATGATTTATTTAATGGCTATTAGAAAACCATTCATTTAATGGTTTTATGATACGATTAGGAATAATCGCATCCCAAGGTTTTATTTGCATTATAGATTTCAGTGTTTATCTTCAATACGGACACATGCGTACGTGATAGGATTTAAGTTATTTTTTACTGTGTTATATATATACAGTAGAATCTCGATCTATCGTTTTTCAAGGGACCGAATGAACTGATCGATAAATGTGGGAAAACGATAGATGCGGGAACATAAAAAAGCAATATGATCGCAGGGACTGGGTGAAATGAACGACACATACGGGAAAACGATGATTCGGAGAACGATTGATCGAGACTCCAAAATATATGCATACATATATATATATATATATATATATATATATATATATATATATATATATATATATATATATATATATATAAAGGGAGAGAGAGGGAGAATTTGGTAGATAGATAAATTTGTAGGGAAATAAATTTATAGATATATTCTACTGGGATAACTTAAAACATTTAGATACAGATTGTTATAAGTACTAACTTTTCGGATTCTTTTTAAATAAGTCGGAACTAAGTTTTGCTCCATCGAAATTGCAATTTGTAAAAGGATTTTCCCCCTAATACCAGCGTACTCTATCTTTTTTAAACACACTAATGTTTTTAGAATTAGATGAAATCTGTACTTTAAGTGAAATTTTCATGCCCCCTTTCTAATCAAGCTGTTACTAATCAAGTATAATTACTTTTACATGCTGGCGGTGCTGCTCGCAAACGGCTGGGAATCCCCGAGAGGCCGAGTGGAGGGGATTGGAAGAAGTCAGTGAAGCGCACGACAAAGCTCGGAGTCTCATAAATCGTCAGTAACGTAGATGGCTACTATGTAATTAAACAGTGGAAAGAGAAAAAAGAAAAAAACCTCACTTCTCCTGCAAACCCATCAAAACGAATATCGCGATATCTGATTTATCACGATTGTTGTTAATTTACTGAAATAACAGCTTTACATCGGCTAAAATTAAGCAGGAAAGGAAACGTCAGAAAGTTTTATTGAAAGGTTTTAGGGAATGATTGTATGATTTATTCTTTTTTTGCACTACAGAGAGAAGTAGAAACAGTCCATTGATTTTCTGCATGGTAGTGAATATCGAACATTGTTTACATAAGTTTATTGAAATGGCTTTTTTTAAGGTCATCAAGTAAATTTTCATAGTTTACTTCATTTTTAAATTGTATTGCAGTACTTGTTTGGGGGATAATCGTCAAATCCACCTCTGCCCCCTCCGCGAGTGCGTATGATTAAAATAAGACCAGAAACTGCGTAGCAGTACCTGCAAACTCAGCCAAGGGTTGATTTCCCCTGTTCGGTTTATGTTTCATATGGGCCTGGGCGCCGGACGTACAGTACAGATCTGCCGATTAATTTGGGCAACCCGTGTTTGGGGGATAAATTAGACAAGTAAAAAATTATGTTATCTCTCTCTCTCTTTCTCTGTATATATAAATATATACAGTGGAGTCTTGATCTATCGTTTTTCAAGGGACCGAATGAAATGAACGATAAATGCGAGAAAACGATGGATGCGGCAGCATAACAAAGCAATATGAACATTCGGATTGGATGAAATAAACGACACATACGGGAGAACGATGATTCGGAAAATGATAGACCGAGATTCCACTGTATGTATATATATATATATATATATATATATATATATATATATATATATATATATATATATATATATATATATATATATATATATATATATATATATATATATATATATATATATATATATATATATATATATATATATATATATATATATATATATATATATATACATATATATATATATATATATATATATATACACACACACACACACACATATATATATATATATATACCCACACACACAGTTTAATTTTGATCTGTCGTTCCCCTAATCTTCGTTTTTCCGTATGTTACGTTTATTTCATTCAGTCCTGATGATAATATTTCTTTCTTATATTAACGCATTCATAGTTTTCCTCTTATTTAACGTTCAGTACAATCGGTCCCTTGAAAAACAATGGATTGAGGTTTCAACTGTATATATCTCTGTGTGTGTATCTGCATATATATAATAAAAAGAACGTAATCACGCCTACCGCATAGCAGGATATTATGTTTTTGATCACGGTTCCCCCTAGTTACATTTATATGTGACGATATCTGTATAAAGAAAGATAATGTGTATGGTATTCGTTCGTTATACGTTGTAAGGACTTTGCCTAAAACTAAGACTGACAGCCTTTAATATTTACAAAATGCTTTATTGGCATTCTTGACTATAAATCGGCTCTATACAATAATTACAAAGTAAACATGATTAAGGATAATGCGTGGGATCAGGATATCCCGAGAGGGTTACTGCAGGCTCTCCGTCTCTGGCACACGTCCGACGATGGAGGTTGTTCACACCTGTAAAAAAAAGGGTCATCTCCCCATTTACGTCGAGGTGGCGACTATATACCCTCACAAACGCCTGTGGGTGGTTGAAGCGGCTCTCTTTGATTTCCTTTCGGTAAACTGTCTTCAAACTATTCCGCGTCTTCCGCTAAAGGCTAATCGATTTTCCTCCGGACAGGCTTTGTCTGCAAGGAGGGGGGGGGAATTTCTTACAGAAGACGGCTTCCTAATTGTCCGATGGCGACGCGGCGTCTGCCACAACTCGGTGACAAAACGACTGTCACCGATGAATACGGTAGGGGGATAATGGCCGTCTTGCCGCCAGGCCTTCTCAGAAATTCCGGGTGTGAAAAGAGGCACCAAGTCATTACAGACTAAATTCCTCCCCTCCCCAGATGTTTTTCTGCAGAGAGTTTCACCTGCAAAAAAACAGAACAAAAACATGGTCCTTCTCAGGACAATTTCAATTATAAAAACTTTTCCCGAAGGCAAATGCACACCCAATTGACATTACGAGTAGACCGTTAATTTTGATCAAACTCTGGCTTTACCTTCATGAAAGAAAATTTTTAACTGTACTTCAAAGTATTATTTTTAAAAGCACTACAAAAGGAATTTATACTTAAAATTTACGCACTTTAAAATCTCTATTAAGAGAACATGCCGGAGCAAAGAAATTATAAAAATTACACAATAATATAACACGTCATGGCAAAAATTTAAATAAAACAGTATACTAATACATGTCAATCAAAAAAATTAAATTCATAGAACAATAGTACGTACACATGACACTACATAAAAAGCATTATAACTAGTAAATCACTCAACTGGGATCCCATAATTTACCTTAATTGTGATCACATGACACAAATAAATTCTCAAATTGATATTAAACACAGTTACCATGAAACAACTTTACACAAATAAAATTAAACACAAATCCAAAATGGATACCTAACTTCATACAGAACATATCATCACGGTTACTAATACACATGAAAATTTTAAATTTCTTACTTATCTTTTAATACATTTAACACTTATCGGCATAAAACAATTTAATACTCGGCTTTCCGTAAATTCTGGATCAGGGAACTTAATTCGTTCACGATTACCTGTGATCCAATCTTTTCCATTTAAGTGGACAGTCATCAGTGACCTAAATTTAAATATTCATTTTATCCTACTATAGGATTCACAATCGATTTAGGGTCTAATTTTTCAGTACTGACTGACATAAAATTATAACAAAATAGCTCATTGGCTCATTCCTTATCAAAAAAAACTCACAAACTTCACATTCCTGTTAATCACTTTGTTTCTTTGACAACACTTACATTTATCTGTTGTCGTAACAACTCTTCAGACAAAACTTATCGATTTCACAATAAATCATTCAATTGCGGTATTCAAACACCGTACGGAGTGTATTTTGACTCCAATTACTACCTTCTTAGGTATACACAAAACATACACATTTGCATTTAAAAGTTAGCCAACACCTTTCTGAGGCATTCTACTGGCTTATGCAACAAACAAAACAGAACATAAAATGTTACAATTGAACATTAATTAAAACCTATCTGAGGCATTCCAACACGGCATACATAAAACCGTCATATGGCGTTTGCCACTACAAAACCGTTATATTATGATAACGTCAAAGGAATTTCACCTGAATTTTCCTTTAAAGCAAAACTCAACTTCTATGGTCGAGTCGCTCAAATTTACAAACAATTACATGTTACAATTCATAAAATACATTACTCAAACGAATACACATTAATTTCTGATCACATTTTTACACTGAAACTACAATTAATCAACATACTTATAATATACATTTAAACTTTTACGACTAAACTTCGGCTTAGCCTGGTGTTCGGCGGGAATTAACAGTGTTAAGACGTTTCTTATTATTCTTAACATTAGGGCATTTCCCATTTTGACATTTGTCACAAGCCGACACGTAATCATTTATATCTAAGTGACAATATGGCCAGTAAAAATACTGAGTTAATGAGTCTTTCATCTTAGCAACGCCTAAATGAACATTAGTATGTTCGTGGCAGAGTCTTTTTAATTTCTCTCGATACTTTCGAGGCACAATAAGCAGGTTTCTAGTGGTTCCATCGTTATTTTTTTTCTGGTAAAATAACATCTCGTTTACCACCACGTACTTATTTTCTTCGGGCGTCTTCTTTTTCGCCCCATCAAAAATTACTTTTAATTCTTCGTCCTCACTTTGTGCAACTCTAAATTCTTCGGGTGAAGTCTTTAATAAGTCGGGAGTAATTATTTGTTTCTCCTGGAGAGGCAAGATAGTCGCGCTCTCTTCCGAAGTGATTTCTTCTACCGCTTCTGATCCGGGAATCACTTGCGCTATTCTCGTTATTTCATCTCCCGTGTCTCGTCTTTCTCTATCAAATTTTAGTTTTTCGGCCCGAGTTTGCACAGTACTTTTCACCGGAACTTCAACATTCCTGTTGATCTTCTCAAGCAAGGCTGCCGTTTTATTTCCTAACAAATAGTGTTTCTGCTCGAATTCCGTATTGCTGACAGCTGCTCTAGTTCTGGTGTGGCCCCATTCACATTTTAAATCGACCTCTGCTATAGGTAAGCAAACGGATGAATCTAACACAGGTGCACTGACATAAACGTGCTCTCCTGTGTACATATGGGGTTGTACCAAATTTTTAGAAATCAGATCAATGCTCGCTCCTGTGTCTCTCAGAATAGACGTAGATTTTCCATTAACGACTCCCTGACTGATATATGGAGTCATCACGCCACTCGAGTCTCCTCCACTAGTTTCTGTTGCCGCGATAATTTCCGTCTCTTTAAGTTTAGGACACTGTGGTCGCAGATGGTCATAAGAACCACACTCGTAGCAACGGAGCTGTTTTCTTTTCTCAAAAATTCTTTCCTTGTTTTGTCCACTAGAAGCTTCTTTTTCCACATCTTTTTTTTCTTTCTTCTCTTCCTTAAATTTATGATTATTTTTAAATGGCTTATTAATTTTATCTGTGGACTTCTGATCCTTTGGGAATTCTCTTGTTCGGAAACTGTCTTGCAAGCTTTCATACTTATCTATTTTTTCCGCTAATTCTAAAGGAGTATTAATCTGCATCCACTGCTCCAAAAAATGATCTTTTATATCGGCAGGTACCCGTCTCTTCATCTGTTCCGTTATGTGTAGGTCTCTCAGTTTCTTAAATGTAGTGATTTCTAAATCTGCTATCCATTCATCATAATAGCCACTAAGCTCATGGGCATAATTCCTCCATGACTTGTCTGCGAGTTTAGGATGGCGATAAAATAGTTGTTTTAATTTTTCTGTATTCATCCTAAATCTCTGGAGAATCATCTCTTTTACGTAGTCATAATCTTTTGCCTGTTCTGGCGATTCTCTGGCCATCATGTTGGAAATTTCTGGGGTTAGTACCCCTAACAAATATGGCACCCAATCTTGTTTAGGGACTCCCGCCATCTCTGCTCTTCTCTCAAAATTAATTAGATACAGGCCCATTTCGTCCCGTTTCTCATCAAATTTCTGCATGGTTTTAAGGAGCTGAATGTTCTGAGTTGCGTCTGCATCTCTGTCCCTCCCATTTCGGGCTCTATTGTCTCCATTAATTCCTAATTCCAGTCTCCTCATTTCGAGAGTAAGTTGGTCTTGACGAATTTTGTCTTCTCTTTCTCTCTCTCTCTCTTCACGTTCCTTTCTATCTTCAATAATACGCTCTAGTGCGAGTCTAGCGTCTTCTTCGACGTAATTTTCGTTTTCTGTAATGATCTTCTTAATTTCGAAAATCTTAAGCGTATCGTCAGCTAGTCCTAACTCTTCTAAAAGTTCTAAAAGATCCCCTTTCTTACCCTTATTTAAAAAGGACATTTTTCTAAATTTAGGGTTTCTAATTTAGGGTAACCAATAAAATTTTTCCTCGGCAACTAGCTATACCTTCCGACGGTATGTGTCCTAACCGGAACTAACAAGTTCAAAACTGATCAATTTTATACCGAACTATAATTTTAGCCCTTATGAACACCAAACTAGCACCGCACAATATAAACATTCACAATTTACTCAATACCTATCAAATCAAAATACCGAACTCTTATACAGAATACACATAAACAGAATTCTCAAATTAATCAACGCTCTATATAGATTTCCAACACAGTAATACACAAATACCAAATTATCACCGTTAATATCAAAGCATAAGAAACTTAAATATATCTGTTACTATTAAAAGAAAAAAATACTAAATAAACACTGTTATTATCAAAAGCGAAAAAAATTCACTTTCTTTAAAAATAGAGAAAAACATACAGTATTTGCAATTAACAAAACACAGAAATTGGCTAAACTTATTGCAATTCCTAACAAACGAAATATTGGTTCTTTACTTGAACACTAACTGGTTACTCATTCATATACCATAAAAACACACAGAAATTGGCTAAACTTATTGCAATTCCTAACAAACAAAATATTGGTTCTTTACTTGAACACTAACTGGTTACTCATTCATATACCATAAAAACACACAGAAATTGGTTTTACTTATCACAATTCCTAAAACAATAGTTCCTACTTAGAACTTCAAATGGTTAACTCATACACCATTAAAACACAGAAATTGATTTAAATCATCCAAATTTCTAATATAAAATATCAGTTCTTAATACGAACTCTAAATGGTTAACTTGTACATATACCATTTAAAAAACCCACAGAAATTGATTTAATTCATCAAAATTTCTAAAATAAATTATCAGTTCTTAATACGAACTCTAAATGGCTAACTTGTACATATACCATTTAAAAAAAACACAGAAATTGATTTAATTCATCAAAATTTCTAAAATATTAGTTCTTAATGCGAACTCTAAATGGCTACTTATAAATATACCATTTAAAAAAACAATAAAATAATTTTTACTTATTGCATTTATACAAAACCATTATTTAGTTTTTAAATCAAAGCCAGAATCTGATAAAAAGAATCGGCCTACCTGTAATCCTTTCGTTCATCACTGATATCCTATGACTCTTCTGACACCATTTAATAACAGTCTGTAAGGACTTTGCCTAAAACTAAGACTGACAGCCTTTAATATTTACAAAATGCTTTATTGGCATTCTTGACTATAAATCGGCTCTATACAATAATTACAAAGTAAACATGATTAAGGATAATGCGTGGGATCAGGATATCCCGAGAGGGTTACTGCAGGCTCTCCGTCTCTGGCACACGTCCGACGATGGAGGTTGTTCACACCTGTAAAAAAAAGGGTCATCTCCCCATTTACGTCGAGGTGGCGACTATATACCCTCACAAACGCCTGTGGGTGGTTGAAGCGGCTCTCTTTGATTTCCTTTCGGTAAACTGTCTTCAAACTATTCCGCGTCTTCCGCTAAAGGCTAATCGATTTTCCTCCGGACAGGCTTTGTCTGCAAGGAGGGGGGGGGGGAATTTCTTACAGAAGACGGCTTCCTAATTGTCCGATGGCGACGCGGCGTCTGCCACAACTCGGTGACAAAACGACTGTCACCGATGAATACGGTAGGGGGATAATGGCCGTCTTGCCGCCAGGCCTTCTCAGAAATTCCGGGTATGAAAAGAGGCACCAAGTCATTACAACGTGTTTTAATTCATAATATTTATTTTTTAACTTATAACTGCAAACAAGGAGCAAACAAGGCTGCAGACAAGGAGACAAGGGCAATATTTTTCTCTATATAAAAAATGGCAAAAATTTAAATTATTTTTTGCTACAATGAATACACTTAGAATTCTCAAATATGCATTTTGTGGAATGATAAAACCTGTTTTTTCAAAAATTCTTCGAAAATGCTGGAATTTTTCAAAATGCTCCATGCCCATTCATTTTCTTACGATTTCTTCCAAATTTCTCAGGCTTGTTAATGGAAGTGTTTGTCACAAAACTGTGTATAATTCTTTGAAACCGCAAACATTTTTCAAAGTTATAAACCATGAAATGAAATAAAAACACTTAAAAAAAATTGCAGGCAGATTAAAAAAAATTCTAATGGATTTAGTTTTATTAAAAAAATTCAGTGCACAGTTGTGTTTATATATATAGGACAAACTTATAGTAAAAAAATACATGCACAGTTATGCTTATATATATATATATATATATATATATATATATATATATATATATATATATATATATATATATATATATATATATATATATTTATTTATTTATTTATTTATGACAAACTTATATTTAAAAAAATAATTTTTTTAAATGATATGAATTGCACATGGAGCATTTTGAAAAATGTATTTAAAAAATGCTATGTCTGATATTTTAAAACAACATTAAAAGACGCTGCTTCTCGAACGCAGTTGAAATAATCTCCTTTGAATACTTGGTCTATATGAATCTGTAATGAAGACAAACTATCTGCAATGAAAGACAAACTGTAGATCTTGAAGAAAAATATAAAACTTAAGGTCAAAAGTTTTTCCACATCCCCCCCCCCTTGGATTACTTTTATATTTGAACCCTGAATTGCACTTATTTAACTGTTTTCAGTGAAATTATTTTTTGAACTTCAATTATTCTTACTTTTGTTTATTTTTCAATAAATTCTTTTGATTGAAAATTTATTAGAACAGCCGTACAATCTGTTTTTGAGATACGTCAATCCCATGTTAAAAACTATCAGATTTTCTTGGTTTTAATATATCCTATGTTTCTTATGTACGGGAAATACAGAGGAGGCTAATAATATATTTTTATCATTACGATTAGGTTGCATTGCACAGTGTTTCTCTGCTTTCAGCAAACGTAAACAGTGAAAACGTATTTACAGGTAAAATACATTGTTAGATTGAATGGATTTACTTTATATATATATATATATATATATATATATATATATATATATATATATATATATATATATATATATATACGTACACTTCTGTTCGTGTGCGTGTGTAGTAGGAAGTAAAAACTAGTATACGTATAGACGTTAGGGTTGTCGCACTATAATAATGGACTCAATGCAATATCAGTCCTCGATTCCTTATACATCGTGGCAAGAGAACTTGGTTCGGAAAGATAAAAGCAGAGTGCACAGCCCTTCCTGTTATACAGCCTACAGCATAATTAAAGGGTCGCAGTGAGTATTTCAGACTAATGCACAATTGATTTTATCCGAAAACAAATAAGAATTTTTTTTATTTGCGTGTTTTGGTGGACCGACATTATTGTATGAGTCGAAAAGGATCCTGCTACAAGCAGGTTTTTCCCCTTGCATACTATACTACCGGACCATCCTATCAGAATTAAAGGAGATTCCCCTTTCTGAAAATCCTTTTATACTTTTACCCCACTTTCTTTTCAGTCGAACATACTTGATTATGGATTTTTACTCCAACGGCAGAAGTTGTTGGTCACAGATAGTCATCATCTTATATTTTTTTCCTTACGATGTCGGTTTTTGTGACCGATGAATATTTTTGTATTTTATTTCCTACTGGTGCAATATACTGTTTCCACTCTTCAGTGCTACTGTAACGATTGCCTGACAGGAGTAGGACTAGAACCTCAACCTTTGGTCATCGAATCCAGGGTACAACCCTCTAGATTTCCCGACACTTTGATTTTCTGAATACCATTTTTTTATGACTGAAGGTATATCTCGTCACTGGATTGGAATCTGAGTGATATAATTTGTCTGGATATCCGCGAGTTCTGCAGAGAGTGGTTTTTCAGGTTCAACTAATTGGTAAATCTCAAAAATTCGTTTTTTGATGGACTTTTAGTTCCATTTAAGGCTGTTGTGTACTAACCCTATTGGATTTGCTTATCTCAATGTTCACCTATGGAGAAAATATGTCCAAGGATTGCCAACTTTGATTAAAATTTTTTTTAATTGCACTCCGTAATAGAGAAAAAAATTTTGCATCTTGGGAAATTTTACATTTTTTTTTGAAAAAAATGCAAATAATATTTTAAAATTTCAATTTTTGGAGAAAAAATGTTTTAAATGCTTCTAAATTCCTTTGTGGACAAAATTTATAAAATGAATCCTGTTGCAAGGCGCAGAAAAGTTCAGGATATCTGAAAATACCACTCTTATTGGATTAGCAGCATTTATGTAGCTGTAAACAGCAGACAAATTTTCTTCATAGGTTAACATTGAGGTGAACGAATCAAATAGGGTTAGTACACAGCAGCCTTAAGTTAAATAAGCGTGCATACGTTTTCCAGTAGTGGACAGAGGGTCCTTTTTCAGGACTCATGGACTCAGGCGAGTGATGTAACGAGTCCATGGGTAAAGAATGCCCAGTTGCAGAAAATTCCCCCCATGCCATGAGGAAAAATTTAATTTCTAAACTAGGTAAACCCTAAATATCTCGAATTCGATTATACTTTATTGGAAATGAGACAAATGAAATTCTTCATTTACTTACATATGTGTTTGCATGATTGTAGATGTATACCATAAAAATAACCTAACTGTTTGTTTTAGGTATTAAAAAAATATAGATTTCCTGTGATTTTTTAAACAAGCACAAAAGAATCCCCCATTCATTTAAGGAATCTGAAGTGACAACCACAATTCGTCGAAAAATTAGTAAAATTTTTAAAGTGCGAACTCCCCCTTGACACGTATATATTGTCTAAATTAAATTTAAGATTTTCTGAAGAAAGGGTCAAGTTTCTATAAGAGAGAACCCTGAATACAACTTTTAAACGTCTTTTAAATACATTTTTATTACTGATATAAAATAATTTATTTAGAAGGGGTAGTCTCATTTCTGAACTGTATTTAATTTTAAAGAAAGAGAAAATAAACTTCTGCTTGAACTTTTAAGTATTTTAGTACAGTAGAAAGTTTAGCATTTTGATAAGAAAAAGAAGTAATAACTTTTCAGTTACTACGGGGTATTCTTCACTGAGTTTCCAAAACAATATGAATTCCAAATCTCTTCTAAGAGGGAATTTTACGTTTGAGATTTATCTCTACGCATATTTTACATTACTAAATTCACATGCATGGAAATAATTCCCCAAAATCTTCCGAAAAATTCTGTTCCTGACATTTCAGTAAACCCCTTTCCCTAAATTGTCGAAAATTCCCCTCAACAGACCTTTCTTGCGTTCTAACAGCCTCCCCCTACCCGAGTATTGCACGCGCATTAAACAAACTACACGCTACAAATGCGATTGCCACCTCCCTTTACAAAGCAGGATTCCCTGAACGTGACGAGGGCTGTTCTCTGTGTGTTCATGCAGATTACGTGCGGTGTGCGGTTTCTGGGGGGTGGCGGTCGATGATCGATTGTTAATCCGCCCCGGCCGAGTAACACCCCCTCCGCCAATTATGCGGAGGCCGCCATTTACCCGTATACGCGGATTAGAGGCGTCCATCTGTGCAAATGCGGACGCACTGGGACCCCAAATCGACACTTCGGTCTCTCCTCCATAATAGGCTGAGTGATGAGAAATTCGAGCTCACGGCCAGGAAGTATACTTTCGTCATTAGAGCTTCATGAAATTAAGATTATTGATCAGCTGATGACTGCTGCTAACTAGAAACAAATCCAGGAGAGGGAAATTAAAATTGCCCACAAAGATGCCAGCTCACAAGTATATTTTGAACAGGCTGTTGCTTTTATTAGGATATTGCACCAATACAAGTTGTAAAATTCCTCTTCTTAATATACGAGTTTTTAAAAGTATATATTTTCTGTTGTCATTTACCCATTTTATGGGTTTAGACATATCTTTTATGAGTCACTGTCTACAAATTATTAAATCCTTAATTTGGTATTTTAAAATGCAGTATTGGATGACATACAGTCAACTCAGAAATCCAGGAGAGGGAAATTAAAATTGCCAAAAGGTCCCAGCTCACAAGTATATTTTGAGCAGTCTATTTCTTTTATACGGATATTGCTCCAACACAAGTTGTAATTCCCCATCTTAATAGTTTATTAGCATACTGTATTTTCTGATGTCATTTATCCCAATTTATGGGTTTAGACGTATTTTTATGAGTAGGTGTTTAGAAATTATTATTTAAGTTATTGAAATAGTATTTTAAAATACAATATTGGATTGTGAATTCAACTCAGAATTACATGAGAGGGAAATTAAAATTACCTAAAGATCCCAGCTCACAAATGTATTTTTAACATTCTGTTGCTTTTATTCGGATATGGTATCAACACAAGTTGAAAAAATACTCTTCTTAATGAACAGAATTTTAAAAGCATGTATTGTATTTTCTGCTGTCATTTATCCATTTTATGGGCTTAGACATATATATATATATATATATATATATATATATATATATATATATATATATATATATATATGAGTCACTGTCTACAAATTATTAAGTAATTAATTAGGTATTTTAACATAGAGTACTGGATGACATGCAATCAACTCAGAATTCCATGAGAGGGAAATTAAAATTACTCAAAGATTCCAGCTCACAAGTATATTTTGAACAGGCTGTTGCTTTTATTTGTATATTGCACCAACACAAGTTGTAAATTTCCTCTTATTAATATACAAGATTTTAAAAGCATATATTGCATTTTCTGCTGTCATTTACCCATTTTATGGGTTTAGACATATCTTTTATGAGTCACTGTCTGCAAATTATTGAGTCATAAATTTTGTATTTTAAAATACAGTATTGTATGACATACAGTCAACTCAGAAATCCAGGAGAGGGAAATTAATAATGCTCAAAGATGTCAGATCACAAGCATATTTTGAGCAGGATGTTTCTTTTATACGGATATTGCTCCAACACAAGTCCCCATCTTAATATTTTACAAGCATATTGTATTTTCTTCTGTCATTTATCCCATTTTATGGGTTTAGACGTATTTTTATGAGTCGCTGTTTAGAAATTATTATTTAAGTTATTAAAATGGTATTTTAAAATACAATATTAGATTATGCAATCAACTCAGAATTCCATGAGAGGAAAATTAAAATTGCCTAAAGATCCTAGCTCACAAATATATTTTGAACATTCTGTTGCTTTTATTCGGATATGATATCAACACAAGTTGTAAAAATACTCTTCTTAATATAACGCATCTGCATATTTAGCAGTATTTTCTTTTGCATAGAGAATCACAAAAAAAAATATCTTCTGTAAAGCTCTAGACAACACCCATGTCTTTAGAGCAGTGATTCATAGCCGGTGGTCCATCAGTTGTCCTCTAGTTGTCCGCCTGTGGTCCGTTAGTCCAGGAGTGATAAAAGAAAAAAAAAATGGTTACATCGTTTCAAAATGACCCTGAATTTCAACAACTTTTTTTTAAAATTGGAAGCTAAACAGTTTTTAGTTCCCAATTTTTTGTTAAAATTCCTTTGTTCTTTCTGCTTTCGGGCGTTTTGAGTACAAAAAACTCCTTGTCCTACTTAATAAAAATTTGACATGTCTTCTGTGACGCAGACCCGCAGCATCATGGAACATCAACAAATGATTTGGAACCACTGCTTTAAAGGAACGCATTATTGGGGGTTATGAAGTAGAAAATAATTTTGTAACTGTATTAACCATTCATTCTCTTCGAATTATTTTAGATAACCATTTCTCTCCTCCCTGGTTGTTCCATGCCCCTGCTATAGAGTATTTAGGATCCCTATTTGGAGTATTTAGGATCCCTATTTACGATTGGAAAATACAGTGGAGTCCCGATAATCGGAACATCGGTAATCCGAAAGTCCGGTTAATCCGAAAGCAAAAGTAAAAAAAAAAACTAACATTACAATAAAACTACAATTATACTAAGTAATATACAGTATACTTCTGAAAATTACAAGAAAATTCAAAGTTAGACAATAGTAGTATATTATAGTAGGACACAGTAGAATAAACAACATGTGTTTATGAGGATACTAAACTGACACTCAGGCCGTCTGCACACGGAGCAACTCAAAAGAAACTGATAACTGACTCAAATCACAAACCAGCCCGTGATGAGTCGCAACCTATAGTCCGACCACAGTACGAAGAACCACGGTTGGCATAGTGCCAAGACGATTCTATTCGCGCTGTAGGTAAGGCTGCTGAGGAAAGAGGGGGAAAAGTCTTTACAAAGTATTCTCTCGACATTCTTTAGAATCGGTTTCTAACTGCGCCTGCTTGCTTTTTCCTCGTCTGTTATTTTGATTATTATATTAAAATTAAGGGATCCTTTACCCAACACAACTGCTCGGAATAAGCCGTTCCGTAGTGATTGTAAACGTATAATACACAATGTAATTAAATTGTGTAATAAAGAAGTACTAGAAGGAAATGTTATTGTTCCACTTTCGCAATCCCTAAAGAGAGCTAGTGAAATGACCGGGATATCAATGTCCAGAGTAAAAAGAATACGCAGAGAAGCAAAGGGTGAAGAAACTCCAAAATTTGAATCTCCGAGGAAACGTCAGAAAAAAAGAACCACCGAAAACGTAGCTTTAGATAATTTTGATTGTGATGTAATCCGAAAATATCCACTCCTATAACACTCCTATTTTTTTAAATAGATTTGCTTCTTTCTTTTTATTATTTTGAAATTATTATTCACATATTCGATCAAAAATAAAGTTTTAAAAAATAACTTTAAAATTGCGGACAAAAAGCAGTCTGAAATACATTCCGTATTTCATAAACAAACACATCCGAAAATATGACGTTTTCCCCTATTTTCTAAGTAGACTAGCTTGTCTCGCGCATGCGTAACATCTTCCAGGGACCTTGCTTCCGTGGTCGGATAGTATGTAATTGAATGGAGCCACGCACACGGCGCAACTGGTTACAAACCCATCCGACGGGTTTGTAACCAGTTGCGCCGAGTGCGTGGCTCCATTCAATTACATAGGTCGCGACTCATCACGGACTGGTTTGTGATTTGAGTCAGTTATCAGTTTCTTTTGAGTTGCTCCGTGTGCAGACGGGCTAACAGTAACGACACACCTCTCCAACTGTCGAGCACTGTGACGTATTGTTAGAACAACTTACACTCTACTGTACTCTACTAGGCAGCGTTCCGCTCTCTTATTACCCATTTTGTCCCGAGATTTGGTTATGTTTAAACAGACCTTATAAAATAAACTGTGTAATCACAAGTAATATGTAATATTTATGTAATCACAAGTTATTATGTAATTTAAGTTTGCTTTGAGAATAATTTCGCTGAATCCGAAAAATTCATTTATCCGAAAAAGGTGTGGTCACAATTATTTCGGATTATCGGGACAACACTGTATATATAAGCTGACCAATTTGGGGCAACTTCATTAGCATGAAAAGTAAATATAGAACTTTGCCAATTAATAAAGGGCTCGCTGCGAAATACCTTTACACCTAGCACCTGTTTTCTCGTTTGGACTATACTGAAAAATCACTTTAAGAAAAAAAGATTTACAGTCGCTTCAACTGAAACATGCAATCTTTGGATACGCATGCATTATTCCCATGTATCAGCGGAATCTCAACGAATCGTTTCGCCGTTCTGACAGCTAGATTAGGCTAACACGGGATTAACGCTCATTTCCCAGTACCTAAACTTGTAGGTCACCCTATTTATTCTGACAGACAACATTTATACGGAGCGCT
The DNA here is from genome assembly GCA_907164885.2 of Dolomedes plantarius. NCBI lineage: Eukaryota > Metazoa > Arthropoda > Arachnida > Araneae > Dolomedidae > Dolomedes > Dolomedes plantarius. Next base: position 76,554,647 of record OU015502.1, on the reverse strand, counting down.
TCTTACGAAAGAAGATTTAGTCGTCTCTTTATATATATATATATATATATATATATATATATATATATATATATATATATACATACATAAGACAAAGTTGAAAATGAAAAACCAGTATATGATCAAAACTACTACAACCAGGAACTAAAAACATGAAAAGATAAAGTGAAAAATAGGTTTTTGACAGCATCTTTTCATCAGCGGTGCCTATACTGTCTAAAAACCAATGGATTGTTTCTAATAAGTATGATCTGACCAATAAACATACTTAGACACCGTACAATCCATAAGTAACAGAAGAAGTGAATATTCAGTTGCTTTATCATAGAACACCAAGACCGGAGCCAGATATATATATATATATATATATATATATATATATATATATATATATATATATATATATATATATATATATATATATATATATACATATATACATATATACATATATATATATATATATATATATATATATATATATATATAATATATGTATGTATATATAAATATATATATATATATATATATATATATATATATATATATATATATATATATATATATATATATATATATATATATCTGGCGCCGGTCTTGGTGTTCTATGATAAAGCAACTGAATATTCACTTCTTCTGTTTCTTATGGATTGTACGGTCTCTAAGTATGTTTATTGCTCAGATCATACTTATTAGAAACAATCGATTGGTTTTTAGACAGTATCGGCACCGCTGATGAAAAGATGCTGTCAAAAACCTATTTTTCACTTATCTATATATATACAGTGGTACCTCGACTTACGAGTTTAATTCATTCCATGACGGAGCTCGTAATTCGAAATACTCGTATCTCGAATCAATTTTCCACATTTAAATGAATGGAAATGCCATTAATTCGTTCCTGGCTCCCCCCAAACACCACAATTTTTTGTTACACGTTTTTAAATAAGAAAAATGTGCTTATAATCGACAACATTGTATAAAAACGCAATACAATAGAATGTAGTACAATAAATTTGTTTTATTAAGTGTAATGTACAACATTTACCTTGGAGATCAGACTTGAACATGCTGAAGAGGAGGAGAAAAGCTGAACTGAAAAATTAAATCTTCGTTCATTTTTGACCTTTTCGCCTCGCTTTCCCCACTTTCGCTTTTATTTCCAGCTACTCTCTTAAAGTGAACGAGTGAGATACAGAAGCTGGGAGATTGTTGCATCGTTCACTGTGACTGTAATGTCCAGATTCTTCAACCTGAGAATTCGAAGGACGTTTTCTCAGAATCCGTAGAAGGAGGAGAGCTTGCGATCCTAGGACCAAGATCATCCCATTCCTAAGACCCCATGGGGAGTTCCAGTGTGGGGGAGGTAATTGAAGCTATCTCTCTGCGAGAGAGGTTGGGCGCTGTTCGGTTTCTGAGGGCGACTCAAGTTTGGGCAGAACAAGCTGCCCCGGGTGGTAATTGTTCAGTGTTAAAATCTCGGTTTAAGACAGGATAGTAATCTCAGAATAATATGTATACAATTGTATAATAATTGCACATAAAGAGTGTAAATATCATATGCTTCTTGTGTTCTTATTTGATGAGCACGTAACATGGCATTCACTGCTCAATCTAGCGGTGGGATATCTGAAGCTTGCTCGTAACCCGAATTTTAGCTCGTAACTCGAAGCAAATATCTACCGAGAGAATGCTCGTATCTCCAAAAACTCGTAAGTCGAGGTACCACTGTATATATAAATACACAGGTGATTATCAAAATAACGTTAACACTAAGAAACATCATGAAAACCTTTATTAATACGGGACAGGATCACCTTTGTGTATGAAATACCACCTGATTCACCTTGGAATTGGATTATACAAGTCATAAATAGTGGTTAAGAATATATTAACCATTCTTCAGGGAAAAATCATGAAAGTTTCTGTAGAGATGCTGTGGTGGATATCTATACCTTTATCTATCCGTTTATACAGATCACAGTGGATGGATGATTTATAGTCGGGGGGATTGTACAGGGCAAGATAAGATATTTGACTTCTTTTTCATGCTCTTCAAACCAGTACTTGATAGATTTAGCTGAATGTATAGGTAGATTGTCATAGCGGAGAACGCCATCTCCTGAAAGAAACAATGTTTGCACCACAGGATGGACTAGTGAGCTAAAATTTCGACATAGTGCTTCTCATTCAATCACCCTTTTAGGGTTAAAATCGGGCGAAAAGGAAATCATGAGATGCCATCCAAAACTCTAATGGATATGCCTCCATGATTCACAGTTGAGATGAGACAGCCAGAATCTTACGCTTGTGTAGGTGTTCTCCAGACATACGCACGTCCTGTTGCAAGGAACTATGTGAACAATGATTCGTCGGACTAAATGCTGTTTTTCGACATATTGATCGACCAGGATTTGCGGTCGTGGCACCATGGTGGACAATATTTTGTATTGGCATCTATTACAAGTTGCTTGTGAATAACTACTCTTCCGTAAATGCTTTGCTTGTGAAGTTCCCTTCTACCTCTGATGGTTGACATCAGAACATGTCGATGCCGATTGAGCTCTTCAGTCATTTTGGTTGCAATTGCTTTCTTTCTTCGTGTCAAAATCCTCTTCAATACCTCGTCAGTCTCTTCCACTCAGCTCTCCCTTTCGTCCACTATTCTGTTTGGCAAAGGATGTTTTGCACTCTGTATGCTATCATGACTTTCGTTACCATTGCTCGAAAACCACCCATTAGCCTGGGGATTGCAGTAGCAAATACTCCAATTTAAACGCGCTCCAACAATTTGCCCTTTTCACATGGTCTGCAAAGTTTGACGTTTTACGATGTTCCAAAAGCACGATGCCCTTAGCTTCATTACTGATACCTGACAGTAGAATAATACATACACTATATTATATAAAAAAATACCGGTGGCGAGACTTGTTTTTTAAGAAATACGAGGCACATTCGAAAACACTACTAATATTGATATGTGTTTCCATTATTTTGATAACCACCAATATATATATATATATATATATATATATATATATATTTTATTAGCCTTCCATTCCATATATATATATATATATATATATATATATATATATATATATATATATATATATATATATATATATATGGAATGGAAGGGATCCATAGATGGAACTTAAGGCTTCTGTGTACTAACCCTATGGGATTTGGTCCCCTCAGTATTATCATATGTAGAAAATGTGTCTGCTATTTACAGCTACATAACTGCTGTTAATCGAAAAAAAATGGTATTTTCGGATAGCCTGAACTGTGCTGCACCTTGCAATAGGATTCATTTTATAAATTTCGCTTCTTCGCCAAAGTGTTCTTGATTGTAGAAATTTGACTAAAGGAATGTGTAAATGCTGAAAGACGGAAATTTGAAATCTTGGAGAGATTGGATTTAATTGCAGTTTGTATGCCATCTTTATTGCTGCTTAATAAAGCTATTGTTTTAATAATAAAAACTGTATACCTATATTTACACCCCCTGTACACACAGACAAACATACACACACACAAATATACACACACAAACATGTCAAAATGTTAATACATAAAATGAAAAGTTGAAAAAATCTCTGGAAAAGATATTTGAACCTGTTTCCTTTTTTTCCTTTTTTTTTTAGATGTCCCCTCTTTTACGGACAAATTTTCCAGTCCCCGTACATGCAAATGAAGGGGTTTCACGGCATTTTAGTTAACTAATCACAGGGCGGAGGGGGTATTCTCATATAGGGCATTTATTTGAATGCTACTGGAAAAGCAAATAAACACATGTGATAAAACACAATGAATATATCTATGGTGTCCGGTATAAAGAGCTTATGACAAAGAAAAATGATTTTTAGATATTTGTTAGTATTGATAAAAAAAAATCTTTTGACTTGAATAAAATCCTTAAGTCTATCAATTTTGTATACAAAAGTACATTTCTTTGTACAATAGACTCAAGTTGAAATTATTGTTCTGCGATTGGTATTAAAACCAATAACTTAATATATTTAAATCCTTGTTTTTGACTTAAGACCTTTATACCGGGCCCCATATATATATATATATATATATATATATATATATATATATATATATATATATATGCATTGTTCCCGGATACTGACGTAATCTCGACAAATGTTTTTGTATCGTATAAGCTGACTGCTACCACCGCATCCTTTTACTTTCCTGCAATGGATACGAGAGTGAGTATCTGACTGCCTGCGACTAACCCCGTAACTGCTTAATGGCGTGGAACTGACTGCTAGGCTTCAGTTAATCTTGCTAAAATACCCGGGGCCAGAGTGGTTGCGTCATTCGCGAGAATCCCCCTCGGCTATTTTCTTATGGGGGGCTGAACCGTTTGCCATCTAATAGCTTGATCACGTGGGAAAACAGTAGAGAAAGTTACGAGGTTGCGGCTTGGACAGAATCTGTGTACTTAAGGGAGCAAGGGGCCTTCAACCTCTATGTCTTAAATTTTCGATATTTTGTATACAAAACGAGAATAATTAATATTATTTTTCCCCTACTGAACACACTTCCATAAATGAGTCTTCTACATCGATATCTATATATATAAACCAGTTCTGTAACTGACTGACTGACTGACATATAACGCACAGACCAAACCGCTGGACATAAAGGGCTGAAATTTTGCATGGTTATTCTTCTTATAGTGTAGGGGTGCACTAAGATAGATTTTTAAAAAACTCTCCTTATATTTTTTAAAATTAAATTTTTAAGCTGTTTTTGTAATATTCTTTAAAGTTTGCATTTTAAATAATAATCCGAGGGTTATAAAATTTATATCACGAGAAAGATCATAAAAATTCCTTTAAAATGAAATCTTTTTCGAATCTTTACCTTCATTTTCTGATTTTTGGTGAACTTTTAAAGATTAATTTTTAGAATTTAATTTATTAAATGCTGATCACGTGGTTTCTTTCCTTTTAATTTTGCGTCACGTGCATAACAACGAAATAGAGAAAAAAAAATTTTCTTAGTAATGCGGCAGACGATTGGTCATTATCCAAAAAAATATTAACATACAGTAAAAGAAATGTCCTACAACTGTTGTTCTATATTATCTGTACTATATTCTTTAGTATGTTCTATTAGATTTAATTTCAGTATTTTCTTCTACATTATTTTGTCTATAAAAATATTTTTTTTATAAATATATTTTTTCGTTTTTTTACATCAATTACATACATTGATCGTTGTATTTATTATAAATACATATATACATATTTTTGGCATTAATTGCATACATTGACCGTTGTATTTAACTTGACCGTTGTAATGTACTCCGTAGCGAAGTACGGGTTTTCAGCTAGTCATCCTACATATGGGTAATAATATAATTTAAGATATGTATACTTGAAATTTAAAAAAACGTCTTTTGGTTTAGATGCATTACTGTATGATTTCTGACGATGTATAATATATAATCATAATAAAAAATCAAATGTCAATTAAAAATATTTTTCTTTCTAGATGTGTCAAAAAAAATCAGGAAAAGTTTAATATTTTTGCTTTTCCTGAGCGAAAACTAGAAAAGTGACCATTTGGAACTCCCCAAAAATGTACAGTACCCCTATCTATTTTAATGAAACACACATTTTATTGTATAATGTCGTTTACATGTTGGCTACTATTGTTAATGGGAATATGAGTTTTTTTTTAATGCAAGCAATATTTTAAAATTTAAATTATTCGAGGAACAGATCAGCAATAGTGTGTTTCAAACGGTCATAAATTCCTTTGGTGGACGATATTTATAAAATGAATCCTGTTGCAAGGTGCAGAAAAGTTAAGGCTGTCTGGAAATACAATTTTTCTTTTACTATCAGCATTTATGTAGATGTAAATAGTAGACAAATTTTCTCCATAGGCTAACATTCAGGTGAACAAATCCAGTAGGGTTAGTACACAGCAGCATTTTTAACCTTTCACGGAACGTGGAGGAAAAATCAAGGTTAAATGATAAAAGATTGCAAAATCAATAATTTCATTTTCCAACAATTAACAGTTTTCGAATAAATGACCGATAAACAGGAAAAAAAAATCATGAAAAAACTAAAAACAGGTGATCCTGAATTTTTGTAGCTTTCATATTTCTTGAAAATTTTGCATTCTGTCATACTTCTTCTGCTTCTTCTTCTTCAGCACTACAGTCTGTCACAGACCAAGGCTGTCACCATTAGCCTCCTCCATCTGACTGGTTTAAATGCATGAGCAATTCATGAGCAATAGATGCAATTCATGAGCAATATATTGCCATCGGTTGACTCCCAGATCCCTAATGGTACATCCACATTGAAGCAGAAATTCTGCAGGGAAGTACCCCCAACTCCTGTCATCACATTAGTCACGGTAACCCTACTCGTCGGGTAGGGTTCATTTCACTCTCATCCCCCATTTCCGCCCCCAAGGTCCCTTCTTTTTCTTTGATGCTCTGCGACAAAGACCGACTAGACACAAGATCAGTGCAGGACTGCTCTGCAGGCCGCTGCCCATAAATCACTGGTTTCCCCGCAGAAATCTGAGGAGAGCATGGATGTGAACGCGCTATAAGATCTCTCTCAACAGAATTGACCCACCTAGTAGGGGGGGGGGGGGACTTCCTCTTTTTCCCACAATTTTTGAAAAGGTCACCAATTTAGTTGGGTTTGAGTCATTGTATCTAAAAAGGTGTCCTAGCCATCTTATGGTGTCTAGCCTTTATAACTTTGACAATATTTAGTTCTTCAAATCTACTGTAAATCTCATAGTTATATCGTACTCTAGAGACATCATTCTGCTTAACTGCTCCCAAGATCTTCCGGAGTATTTTTCTCTCAAAAATCAGCAGCTTATCTTTTTCAGATTTATTTGATGGCCAGAACTCGCTGACATACAGAGCAACTGGCCTAATTAAGGTTTTGTAAAGGTTAATTTTTGTTTTAACGTTAATAAATCTGGACTTGAATTGATTTCTCAACCCATAGAAACATCTGTTTGCCATAAGTTATTTATTTCAATTCTGTGAGACTGTAAAGAGAAAATGCCTGTTATATACAAAGTCTTACAGGGAAAGTTTTTCTTTGCGTAACCAGTTTACTTTTTCTAGTATCTGATTACTCCTTTTGACTATGAATAGATTTGCATTCCTCTCAGGCAGAGTTCAACATCTCCCCCTATCAATCCCTTTTGCTCGCGGAATTCCTCCTTCTATTCTTTTGTTGTTTATTATATGTTCTTTCATACTCTCTGTTTTACTTCTCTCGCCGTAGTGGTAGGGCCCCGCCGATAGATCAGGTGGCAAGAGGCTTCGAGTGTTGGCGCATACCCTTCAGTTGAGCCACTCCATGCCACCGCGCATCCTGGTGCGACCGGACACATGATGAAGGAATTAGCTGGCCGCCCGAAACCTGGAAGGTGGGTGGTCTGCCTTCACTTCAGTTCTTGAGCGCGGCGGAAAAGCCGCCTCAAGATCTGATGTTGGTCTCATGACGGGATAAAAAGTTTATTGCTAGAATGCTTGCAAGAAAACGAAGTGACTGCGAAACTATATATATATATATTATATATATATATATATATATATATATATATATATATATATATATATATATATATGCGTGATGTGTGCGTGCGTGATGCTAGAAGCATAAACTATATTTAATTGCATTCATTAGAGTTAAGCGGTAATTTTCTATTAAAGTCCTAGTGTGTTTTCCAATTCAGGAAGTAGATTGTTTTTCGCAGCGGAGGTCCATGGTCATCGATAATTTATTGCTCCCACGCGCTTAGGAATTTGTCAACAAAATGCAGGCGAGCAATGCCTGACTATGATATCATGAGATGACGCAATCGTCGAATGTTCGAGAGGGGGCTCGGGATGCTCTCCCACGCTCTTGCATAACGCACGAAAAAGAACAAAGCATTAGATTAGAGTTGTCCGCCACTGGAAGAGATCGCGCGTCGCGAGCTGAGATGTGGAACTTGGAGCGGATTGAATTGATTTTTAATTAATGTTAGTTAATAAAGTTCTTAGATGTAATAGTCTCTGCCACAGGCCTATGTTTATTAACTGCTATTAAGATAATTATTTAGGGAACAAGTTATGCTGGCAAGAACCGTGTCATATATATACATTGGCTGTTCACGCATTTTTTAGACGATGTATATTGTATTCACAAAACTAAATTACATAAAATTCTTGTGTTTTAAATGTTCTATTTGACATCCCTTATTCAGAACTATCTTTCGACACCGCAATTTCCAGGATAATAATGCCTTTTGAAGTGTCAGAAGAGGTATTCTATCCCATTCCTCCTGAACAGCTTTCCAGAGTCCTGTAAGGGTTTTGGGACGACGTTTGGATAATGCAGATTTTAAAAGTCCGAAATCACAAAAATCCATAGGTGATACATCAGGAGATTTAGAAGGGATATCAGTAAAGGGTATGGCCTTGATACTAGTTTTTTGTTCCATTTCTTTTAGGAAATTTACAGTGGATTTTGATGTGTGAATGCTAGGTTTGTACTGATGGAGTGTCACAGATTGATGACACTGTGGGTAAAGCGATGGTATTTCATTCAGAAAAATTGGCGATAAAATATGTTCCTGATAGTATTTGGAGTTAATCTTGACATATTTTTCCACTCTCTTTATTTTTAACTTGCCATTATAAGAAAAACCAGCAACAATCATGAATCCCTTAGAAAAACTTTATTTTGAATCTTTGGACCATGTACTTTTCCTTTCTTGTTGACGATATTACGTATCGACGCTTTAAATATCACAAAACCATGACTCTCACATCGTTTTTGGATAACGGAGTATGCATATTTCTCTTCGGAAAGAGCATAAATGTAGCCTTCGAACCACTGCTTTGTTAAAAACGCCATTTTGAATAAAAACAAAACTTTCAAGCCATAGACGATAATTTTGACTTTTCAAAACATAGTACAATTGCAATTATTTCTTTTGCAGCAAACGATTTTTTATTACCGCTTACCAAAATCGTCTAAAAAATGTGCGAACAGCCTCTGTATATATATATATATATATATATATATATATAGTTTCCCAGTCACCTCGATCGTCTTTTGGCCCTCGAGGGATAAATTCAGGCCTTATTTGAATAGTGGGCCAACTCCATTTTTGTTCATTTTGAGATACCGAGCCTTAAAAGTCTAATGAGTGCTGAGAAATAACTGCTGAAGTCTGATTTGTAATGCCCTCTGTTGGCAGAAGAAATAAGTTGTAGGTGTTCCAGTTTTAAAATAAGATAGAAATGACTTCTATGAACATGAAAGTGAGGCGAACTCCATTTTTTTACAAAGGGGAGTTGGCCCACTATTCAAATAAGGCCTTCAAATATATCACGAAACGTTTCAGAAAGGGATTACACATTTGAGATTATGTTGAGGCTGCTGTCTACTAACCCTATTGGATTCGCTCACCTGAATGTTAACCTATGAAGAAAATGTGTCCAAATATTGCCGACTTGGATTTAAAGATTTATAAAAAAAAATTGTACTCAGTAATAGAGAAATAATTTTTACACATTGGGGAACATTTCGTTTTATTAAATGCAAATAAAATTTTAAAATTTAATTTATTCAGGGAAAAAAATCTGGTATAGTATGTTTTAAACATTCATAAAATCCTTTGGTGGACGACATTTATAAAATGAATCCTGTTGCAAGGTGCAGAAAAGTTCAGGCTATATGAAAATACCATTCTCACTGGATTATCCGCATTTATATAGCTGTAAATAGGGGACAAATTTTCTCCATAGGTTAACACTGAGGTGATCTAATCTAATAGGGTTAGTACACAGCAGCCTTATGTAATTCCTACCTACCAAACTCGTTTTTAGATATATCACAGCATCATTTGTTGATTAACCTGCAACAACTCATCTCGAACTTCATGTTTGTCGACAAAATAAAGGTTAAAAAATCCCAACTCCCTAAAACCTGCTTCAGATTGTCACTCGTTAAGGCTGCTATGTACTAAGAAAAAAATCATATTTCCCTTTTCCTCTTCTTGCAGACTCTTGTGTTGGGAGGAGTCCAGTTGACAGTTCAAGAATTCCACCCCCTTATTCTTCAGTCACACACATCTAGACAATTCTACAGTACGCAGCCCCCCGACACTTTTTGACACATTTGGGGGTCGATTAGTTACGGTCCTACCCCCAAGGTCCCTCGAATCTCTTTGATGACCTGTGCTAAAACTGACTGAGGGCAGGATCGTTACAGAGAGACTCTGCAGAGCGCTTTCCATAAATCTCTCGTTTTCCCCCTGAATACTGTGCAGGGCAGATGTGTGTGACCACCTTATTAGGATTGACATTTTGAAGGATTGTAATGGCTCTCTCTCTATAGAGGGGTTAAGCGCTGCCCCCAAATTTTTTATTTAAAATATATTTTTGTCAACTATTTACAGGTACATAAATGCTGATAATCAAATAAAATTGGTATTGTCAGATAGCCTGAACTTTTCTGCAAAGCGCTACAGGATTCATTTTATAAATTTCGTGCGTTTATAAATTTATGAGCGTTTAAAACACACTATACCAAATTTTTCCTCGAAAAATTTAAATTTTAAAATATTAATTGCATTTTTAAAAAAAAACGAAAAATGTACACAAATGTAAAATTTCTTTCTCTATGACGGAGTACAATTTTTTTAAAAATAATCTTTGAATCCAAGTCGGCAATCCTTGGATAAATTTTCTCCATAGGTTAACATTGAGGTGAGCGAATCCAATGGAGTTAGTACATAGCAGCCCTAAATGATCCTACAACGTCATTTTACTGAAAATTTGAGGGAAAAGGCATTTCACAATTGCAAATACAACTTGAGTATCAATAAATACAAAGTCAGCTCGAGAACAATTGAGAAACAAGAAAATATAAACAATAATAAAAAATATCTAAATAAATATTAATTAAACGTTTATTTATAATAACAGGGTTATGGTATAGGGTTAATATAGGGTTAGTACACAGCAACCTTAATACAACTCTGAATAATTCGAAATACAAGATTCTAGTCAAGTTAAAAAAAAGTATGAAATGTTATGCTCCAACAGCAGTGTGACATAACGGGAACGTGACATCAGTGTGATTGTGACGTTTGCAGTGAAAAGAGTCGTTACCTGCAGATATGCTGCAGCAGTATAGATATGACCATTTCAGACTCTTATCTGCGACGTTACATTGTGATGACACCATGTCGTGGAACCGTAAAAATGCAATATAACATGCTTGAATTCGTTTAGAAGTAATTGATACGCTTCGAAGCGTCCTTGAGTTTCGAAGATGATTCACAGGTCATAACGTGACTCAAACGTGAATCGTGAGAAGATGTTGCATTCACGACATCGCACCGACGTTTTTTCAGACATATTTGCAGTACGGTAAAATTGCAAGAACAATGAATACATTAAACTTTGACCCTAGAAATTAAGTTTTTCACAAGAAAATTTTCTATAGTTCTTTTTATAAAATTGTTTTTTATTTTTACATATTACATTTAATGAATAACTTACATTAATATTGCCTAAATTGGGAATGAGGAAAAAAAACGTTGTTTTGATGAATGTTAATAGAATTCGTTGAAAAACGTTCGAAAGTTCTTAAATTATAACAAACGCAAACTGATGTTAAAATTATAACAAACATACCGTATTTTTCGGACCATAAGATGCACCTTTTTACATAAAAAATCGTCTGTAAATTGGGGTGAGTCTCATGGTCAGAAGGTAACATTAAAATAAAATTAATGTTCTAATTAATATATATATATATGTGTGTGTGTGTGTGTGTGTGTATATATATATGTGTATATATATATATATATTTTTTTTTTAAATTTTTTTTTCAAAAAATCCTCTCGTAAATTTGAGGTGAGTCTTATCGTCCGGTGCGTCTTATGGTCCGGAAAAATACGGTAAATTTATGCTATATATCCTATAAGATTTTTATCACACTTTCCTATAAAAACACCAATTAAATAATTATTTATAGATAAATATATATATATATACACACATATATATACATATATATATATACATATATATATATATATATATACATATATATATATATATATATATATATATATATATATATATATATATATATATATATATATATATATATATATATATATGGTTTTCCTACAGGAGGTTCATTCTTTGCATTGGAACCACCGTTATCATGCTTTAATGTCAACTAAGAGAGGGGAAATGGGGTCATATCCTTGAGCACGGCACATGTTTTACAAAAGCTAGTTATGTCCGGCACAACATACATGGCACTTGGTGTGCTGGACCTATGGGAAGTGGATTTGGAAGTTAATGCCAGAATAGTAGAAATTACGAGAGATATTAATAAACAAATTTACACTCTTTACAAGTTATATCAATAGCCAAAATTTTATGTTCAAGTTAATTTGAATAGCTGAAAAATTCAAGGAATCTAAAAGTTAATTATTAGTAAAAAGTATAAAAGCACTTTAAAACCGATTTCGGATTTAATTTGCGATAAAAATTAATGATGAATCATTCGTTATTTGATATTAATCCCTATGATTTTACGAAAGATTTCAATATGTATAAAATTTAAAAAATATGCTTCAAACACATCGAACATGCAGAATAAAAAACAACTAAACTTATTAGAAAAAAAATTACTTAAAAAGCACGCTACATAGCTTTATGTCCTGGGAATATTAAAAGTATTAGCACACTTTAATATAAAAGTTTTAGAAATAATGGAGTGATTTTTGCATTTTATTAAGTTAAGATTTAAAAAATGACCTTTGTTTAGAAAGTATTTGTACAATAAAAATTACACGCAGAAGAAAACAATATACAGAAAATATTTGTAATGTTTATCAAAATATGAATATTACAGATTCATTGACAATCTTTTGCTTATAAATCGGCTTTTAGATAATTTTTCTACAAACAACGCCATAACCGCATTAATGTTCGCAATTGTAGATTATTCATGAACTATAAAATGTCTAAAAAGTCTTATTTATAACACCTGTTTTTAAATCCACCTTTTGTAGTAACGTCAGAGTTTGTTTTGAAACAGTACCTGCCAGTACTATTTCAATTGTACCATGTTACTATGTGTTGTTGATTTCTTTCTTTTTTTCAAGCGCACATAAAAATGATACACCAAAATCAACGTTTATATGTAATGTTATCCATACACATCAAAAGAATAATTCATAATTTTTAGTTTCTGAACCGTATTTTAAATGAAATGTGCTGGTTTTTTGAAAACATAGGAAGCATCGTGTTATTATAGTCCGTTTTCCTGTTGCAGTCCTTTGCAAACTCCTTCTAAAGCCTTATATCACTTTCAAACCGAGACGAGCGGGTGCGGTGGCCCAGTTTGCAAGAGCAGCTGGCCAGTGATCTGTATGTCCCTATATGATGCTCGTCGCTGCAAATCCACCGCCGTGTTTACAAATTGTGGCCGGGCACGTAAAATAGGTCGTGGCTGTAGTGTCCTCCAAGTTCTCAAATTTGCTTCTGGAGGTGCGGGGTCAAGTGTTCCGGTCTCGTCACTTGACTGGGTTCAAAATTACGGGACCTGTTATTTAGCCATGTGTGAATGCGACCCTTGTGGTGCTAATTCAAAACAGGAGCCGCCCGTTTCAGTCCAATAGCCTATCATGATCTGGTGAATGGAACCTCCAACCAAGGGGCATTAGCAAAAACAACAACAACAAATCGACTCGAAAAGAAGCGTCCAGTTTCTTGTGATTAGGCAGTTACATAACTACCGTCACCTTCCACTTGAAAAAACAATGAATATCTCTTTAGCCCTTCATATTAACGTTTTATGTTCTTATCTTCTTGAATCACTCAGCATGTTTCGTGTACCTGTAGATACTGATGCCGTGTTTCGAAGGATTAAAATACTGCTAAAAAAAACCAAGAAGCTGTTATAAGTGAACAGTAGTAATTGATATTCGTCAATGAAATTCCTTGATGAAAACAGGAAACTATTGTACAGACTACTGAATCTTGAGCGTGTGGCGATGTTCCAGAAAAGAACTATTATATACTGTACCGTTAACTCAAAGCAAGGGATAGTGGGGAAATTACCTGGGGGGTTGCTAATGCATTACGTAGTAATCTAAATCAATTTCAGTGCTTATCGATCTATAGTAATTTTTTTCTTATTATTCTTAGTTTTGTGGCCAGCAAAGTTATATATATCACCAGGCTCTGAGCAGTTTAAACGAGTAATACCAGATCATCACAATTGTGGATATAGTCAATAGAAAGCAAAGTGTACATATCTCATGTCGTTTATTTCAATTTGTTAGGTTTAGATTTGAGGTTAATTTGAATGAAGATAATTTTTACTTGCGGTTTATGGAGGATATTTAGAATCTATCCGGTGATTCTTGATAGATTCAATTAACTTTCCACTGGTAATGCTATATAGAGTTCTGAAGTTATTCATGAATTCGTGAGAAAGAAAGAAACATTGGGGCAACAGGAACTTCGCTTTCATCTTTTTCTACATAAGAGCAAATTCGACTAGGACCCGCTGTTTAAAGCTACTGAAACAACGGATGGTGGATGCAGTAGCATAACAATATATGAAGAAATTTAATCTGACAACGAAATTATCGTTTACGGTATTATCTGACTGAAAAACAGCTTTCATATATAACATGTTTTCACGGAACCCATCAAAATCTTTACTAGGCGAAAATGCATCAGGAAAATAACTGCTGTCTCTCATTTTTACACCTGGGTGAGTTGCGATGTATGAAACTCCCCACATCGCCATGAAGTTTGGCTGTCAGAGAAAATATCACAAAATTATTCAAAGTAGAGATATGTTTGTATTAAGTGTAGCCGCCAACCGATCGAATCTTGCCGTTTTGAATCAGAACTTCCCAAATTTGGCAGATGGGAGATCGTAGAAATCTAATCCTCAGCTATCCCCAAACCAAAACATCACGCTCACTGGATGGACTCATGGTGTAAATAGGCATCAAAGTATAATATGACGTTCTCGTCATTCTAGTTTCTACTTAAAATCCGCAATCGACGGATATAAAACCCCTGCAACCACCGTTGGGCAATAGATGGAGTTTTTGGTACTTAGTGAGTAGCTGCCATCTTATTCACGATTAAAAATATAGTTCTCTAGGGATGGTTTTTTCCCTTTACAGATGTTCCCAAAGAGTGAAATTACTTCGAGTTTTGACCTGTTAGTTTGCGTGGAATCCTCGTGGATATGTCGAGTCTTTCAAGTGTTTTCGAAGTGCTTTTCTTGCCATTAATATTATCAAGTTAAGTGGGGATGATGAAAGTTACGCTGAATACACCAGCTGCAGAGACATGTGGCTATCATCACTAAAAGTGAAACATTCCGCTTTCTTGGAAAGAATCTACAGTTGCAAAATCTTATAATATAATGCAATAATGCATAGATTTATGCAATCTATGTGCATAAATACCAAAGTGTCAAAGTCTGTATGCTGATTTTGTCAGTAATACCCAATCGAAAATATTATTAGTAAAAACTCCCCGTTATATCTAAAGTAGAATTTCCATATTACGAACTTTCATGTCACGAATTCTTTTGTTTATCTAAAGCATTTTCATAAGAAAATTTATCCTTACATTTCAAAAAAATTTCAGCACAGCCATCTTCTTTTCGTTATAGAAATATTTGACATAATGAAACTGAATTTTCTTTTCAAGACAGTATTACATAGAAGTGTTTCGATTTTTTACAAATGTATGAATGTTTTGGACGAAATAATTTTTGTATGAAACTTGTTCCCAGCTGCATTCCGGATTTTGTTAGTGTTAAAGATGCATGCTGAATTTGAAGTATGCGAATGCTTGCTGATAAGTATATTTGAAAAATACCTTTTATTTATTTATTTATTTTTTGCTTACTTTATTTAAGTAATTAGTAAAATATTTCTTTTTATTTTTTATGCATTTTGTTTGGCTTAGTTTAGTGCTTGATAATTATTATTTTATCATAATCACAGATTCCTTTTCCCTCATACGAGACTAATTTAGGAGACAATTTTTCATTGTTATTTTCATTGTTATTTTAACATTTGCATTATTTGTTATTTCTTCTCTTATTTCATTTTTGAAAAGCTCATTTTCCCTTATATGAGACTAGCTGAAAACCCGCGCTTCGCTACGGAGTACATTCAAATTAAATACAACGGTCAACGTATGCAATTTATGCCAAAAAATAAATATATATATTTATAATAAATGCGATGATCAATGTATACAATTGATGTAAAATATATATCTATCTATATATATATATTTATAAAAAAATCGTAAGGGATATGCATTTTTTTGGATAATATCCAATCGTCTGCTGCATTAGAAAGAGAAAAAAATATTTTTTTTGTCTATTTAGTTGTTACGCACGTGACGATAAATTTATTGAAAGTACCAGAAAAAGAAATCACGTGATCAGCATTTAATAAATTAAATTCTAAAAATTAATCTTTAAAAATTCACCAAAAATCAGGAAATGGAGGTAAAAATTCGAAAAAAATTTCATTTTGAAGGAATTTTTATGATCTTTCTCGTGATATAAATTTTATAACCCTCAATGTATTATTTTAAATGCAAACGTAAAAAAAGTTTAAAAAACAGCTTAAAAATTTAGTTTAAAAAAATCTAAGAAGAATTTTTGAAAAATCTTTCTTAGTGCACCCCTACACTATTAGAAGAATCGCCATGCGAAATTTCAGCCCTTTAGGTCCAGGGGTTTGGTCTGTGCGTTGTATGTCAGTCAGTCAGTCAGTCAGTGAATGAATGAGTCAGTTACGGAACTGTTATATATATATAGATTAACTACCTAGAGAAATTATTTTTATCGTTGAAATATTTGTTATTTGATCATTTTATTAAATCATAATCTTTTTACTGATATGGAATCAATTTACTGGAACAAAAAATACTTCAATATATTATAAAAAGTAGCTTGGTTTAGTTTAAAAAATTTCCGACTTAAGGGCATTAATTTTTTATAATAAAATAATAAGTTAATTTCTTATTAATGAAAATTCCTGGGCGTAATTTTTAGGTGGACTGGTGGGACTTGGCTAAGTAGAGACTAAACTGTATCAAGTTTATGACCAGACAGTTTACAAAGTAATCTTTTGCCCTGAAGTACGTCTCATTCTTGAGGCTGTTGTGTTCTAATTCTATTAGATTCGCTCAATTAAATGTTAACCTATGGAGAAAATTGAAGTTGAAATTTTTATTGGATTATCAGTATTGATCTAGCTGTAATTAGAAGATAAATTCTTCAACAGACTTCAGAATAGACTCCAGAAGACTTCAGAAGAATTCAATATTTCAATAGACTTCAGAAGACAAATTCTTCAATTTCTCTTCTGAAGATAACTCAATATTCAGAAGATAACTTCAATAGACTTCAGAAGACAAATTCTTCAATTTCTCTAGCCAGTTAACCCAATTAGATTCGCTCAATTCAATGTTAACCTATGGAGAAAATTGAAGTTGAAATTTATATTGGATTATCAGTATTGATCTAGCTGTAATTAGAAGACAAATTATTCAATAGACTTCAGAAGAAGTCTATTGAAGATTTCAATACTTCAACAGGCTTCAGAAGACAAATTCTTCAATTTCTCTTCTGAAGATAACTCAATATTCAGAAGATAACTTCAATAGACTTCAGAAGACAAATTCTTCAATTTCTCTAGATAGTTAACCTTATTAGATACGCCTAATTCAATGTTAACCTATAGAAAAAGATGAAATTTTTATTGGATTATCAGTATTGATCTAGCTGTAATTGAAGAATTTGTCTTCTAATTACAGCTAGATCAATACTGATAATCCAATAAAAATGGTATATTTAGGTAAAATGAACATCTCTGAATCTTGTAACAGGATTCATTTTATATATTTTATCCACCAAAGGAGTTTATGAGCGTTTAAAACATACAAAACCCTATTTTTTCCTTGAATAATTTAAATTTCAAAATATTATTTGCATTAATAAAATGAAATATGACCAAAGGTGTAAAATTTCTTTCTGTATTACGAGGTACAATTTTTTGAAAAAATATTTAAATCCAAATCTGTACACCTTGGATAAATTTTCTCCATACTGAGGGGAGCGAATCCAATAAAGTACATAGCAGCCTTAGTACACATATTCCTAAATTTTTCTAAGAAATTTTACATTATCTATGATTAAAAACCATTATAAACAATAGTAAGTAACAGGTAGGAGTCTTTTCGCCCAGGTCTTGTCAGCCCAAACCAAGAATAAGACACTTTTTCCGACACATTTCTTCCATGTTGGGTTCTATTAAACCCGTTAGCTTGATCTTTTGTCAAATGTAAAATGTGTGGAGTGTGCACACGTGGCGTTCATTTGGAGAGCTCTTCCATCTATAATAAGGAGGGGAAGAGAGGGAAAAAGATTTTTCTATGAAGTGGCGCTCCAGCAAGCACTCAAATATTCATGAGTTTGCCCAGAAACACGTGAAAAGAACACTGGCAGTTACCAGTATGGAAGCTACGAATATTTTTGTTTCAGTACATGGAGAGAATATGCGAAGTGCGATATACTCTCGGCATGCCTTTGCATGTTTTAAGTTAAAATATTTTTTAAAACTCCATTAGAAGGTAGTATAGGAACTCTGAGAAAGTTTCGAGCAAGAATTTTCATATGACTTACAGGTTTTGAGTTTCTAAGATACTCAAGGGCTCTTATTACTATGTGACATTCTTATGTCTCAGACTCAACATGAAGAGTTTTGTTTTTGCCATAACAGTGTTCCCTATTTTCCATTTTTATCTCTCTCTCTCTCTCTCTCTCTATATATATATATATATATATATATATATATATATATATATATATATATATATATACATATGCATACATACTTTTAGAAAAAAAACGACGCACCAAAAAGGGGTAACTCAAATTGGACACAAATTGATATGCATACAGGTAATGCAAAATTTTATTGTTTGGTGGCCAATTAATGAACATGTGACGCTGCAGCGCATCTTAATTGCGCAACTGGCAGGATATTAAAGAGAAATTTCTATTCCAGGTCATAAATTGTTTGCGAATTTCATTCCATGAACTCAGGTAGACAGTAACTATGCACAGCATACATTTGCGCAAACAATATGCGCAGATGTCAGCATTTGAGAGAGGACGTGTAGTTGAGTTCAAAGAAGCCGGTTGGTCTAATCGGCGAATCGCTCGACATTTAGATAGGAGCCACTATTAGACGATGTTGACAGGAATGGGGGAACCATGGCCGAACACAGCGTCAAGAAGGAAGCGGTCGGCCTAGAGAAACCACAGAACGTGAGGACCGAGCAATCGTCAGACCGGCACACACAGCCCCAGATTCATCATTCTCATCGATCATACGTGCAGCTGGTGCTTCAGCGACCACAAGGACCATTCATAGGCGGCTGTGAGAAAGGGAGCTGAGCTCAGCAAGGGAGCTGAGCCCTACCGCCGACGACCATTAACCTCTGTACATCGACAAGCCCATTTGCAGTGGTGTCGGGCACATTCGACCTGGAATGTCACTGACTGGAGTAGAATTGTCTTCAGTGATGAGTCCCGCTTCGAAATTGAGACCCGATGACCAGCGAATACGTGTCATGAGACGCCCCGGACAGCGGTGGGATACCAATCTGACTGTCTTCCACCATACGGGCCGACAACCATGAGTGATGGTCTGGTGTGCCATTTCATTTCATAGCAGGACCCCTTTGGTTGTCATCCGTGGCACCCTTCTAGCACAGCGGTACGTCGTTGATATTCTACGCACCGTTGTATTGCCCTTCCTATCACGCAATCATGGGATTACATTTCTGCAAGACAATGCCCGCCCGCCCACGATGAGAGTTTCTACTGCTTGTCTTCGTGCTTGCCCAACGATACCTTGGCCAGCAAAGTCGCCGGATCTCTCCCTCATTGAGCAAGTTTGGAGCATTATGGGTAGGGCCCTCCAACCAGCTCTGGATTTTGTCGATCTAACGCCCCAGTTGGACAGAATTTGGCACGATTTCCCGCAGGAGGACTTCCGCCACTTCTATCAATCAATGCCAAGCCGAATAACTGCTTGCGTATGGGCCAGTGTGGACCAACGCGTTATTGACTTTTTCACTTTGTGAAGCTCTTTCTCTTCAATAAATCATCCAATTTTTCTCAAATTGTAATCATTTGTTTTTCTGTACATATACATCTCACTACCGATTTTAGTCCCATCCGGATAACTCCTTCTTGGTGCGTCGTTTCTTTTTGCCTAAGAGTACACACACACATATATATATAGTATATAATTGTATATTAAATTTTTTTGTATAAATCAAAAGTCAAAAATATATTTTTTATAATTCTGCATGCTATTTTTTTAATGTTTTTGCATGTTTCTTCTTTATTTCTTGGTCTATAAATTTAAAAAATATTTGTGGTTTCAAAAAATAATGCACAGATTTGTGACAAACACGTTAATCAACAATTTTGAAAAATTTGGATGAAACCAGAAGAAAATTAAGTTACACGGAACATTTTGAAAAAAATTAACAATTTTGAAGAATTTTTTGAAAAACAAGTATTATTCTTCCATAGAATATTTATTTGTGATTTCTAAGTGCCTTCAGTGTAGTAAAAAGCAATATCAATTTTTCTCACTTTGTATATAGAATAAAATATTGGAAAATCAAAAAAATTAGGTTAAAATTCCCTTGTCCCCTAAGGGGTGAAATTACTTTTGCACTCTCACAAATACACAGATTTTACTACCAAGCTTAATGTGTTGTGAAACAGTTAATTTCTAATTAATTTAAACCAATTTTTTAGGGCGAATTGTACAAAGTTATATCTAATTGAAAACAAAAGCAGAACTGTTTGGAGATTATTAGAAATTATTTTAATGTAAAAAAATTATGTAAAAAATGTTTTATGAATAATTAATCTTAGGCCAATGCATTGCGTGCCGATTTTTTTAAAAACTATAAGGGATATATATTAAATTATTTGTATATGTTCTATACATAGGTTATACTTTAATCTACACCTAAAATAATTACAATATTTCTCATTAAAATATTTTTTCAGGCAAATATATTGTAATGCACAAGAAATTTCAAAATTTTTTTCAAAACAAATTGCTGTAAAAATATTAGTAATATGTACGTACCTAAATTTAGGCAGAAAGTGTATAAACATACTATATATACATGTATATAAATTTTAGCAATTTGTGACTTTGAAGAAATAGTGCGTACAAGTTTGAAAGTAACAGTTTTTAGAATAAGTCATTTAAAGTTTACAGTTTCTATAAATAACTTTACTATTAGCTTTCTACATTTGGCCATAAAATCGATTCTAATTGTAGTATCGATTTCATTTTTTTTGAAAAAAAATTCCTTACATTCCCTTCACCAAAATTAAATCATAATAAAAATTGAGTTTTGGGGGGTTTTAAGGTGATCTCCCCCCTTAAGTGGGTCCGGGACACTTTAAATTTGTTTTTTATTTATTGAGTTAAAATTTTGAATTTTTTCTGCTGGTTAACCATATAATTTGTAAACAAAATCACATCATAAAACTTCTCAAAAAGTTTTAAAAAAATTTAAAATTTAAAATTTTTAAAAGAAGTGGGGTAATTTAAAATCGTTAGAACTCGAAATATTGTTTGTCGAATTTCAAAATTTTTTCATTTGATTAAATAGAAATATATAAGTTTTAATTTTAATCCATCATTTACAAAAATATTAATTTTTAAAAAAATTAAAAATATTTAGACTAAAAATGACAAAAAAATTATGTAACTTATTTTTAAATAATCATATTTTCAAATATGATTATTTAAAAATAAGTTACATAATTTTATTTGAAAAAAAATTGCTGATAGATAATTAATAAAAAAAATCTATCAGCAATTTTTTTTTTCAAATTTGCTGATTCAAAATTAAAGTAAAATAGTTGAAAAGGACATGTTCCATGTTTCAACCATTTATCTTTAACGGTTCTGGACTTATAATAATTTAAAGACGAAAAATGGGATAAAAGACCATAATACAGAAAAACGCACTTAAAGTTTTAAAGAACGATTGGCTACTATTAGAATGTTGGAAAAAAAAAAAAAAAAAAAAAAAAAAATTCTCCTGTTCTGATTAAGATAGAAACATGATTTAAACGTCATTTTAAGCGTAAAAGAACACAGAAATTTTTAATTCAATGAAAATAATTTAAAAAATTTGAACAATTTTGTGTCTTGGAGAAAAGAGGTTATTATGAGCAACAATTTGACTTCAGTTGTAAAAGAAGGCGATGTTGTTAACGGCGATTAATGCCGACAATATCACATGCCGTCAGAATTTGGAGGAAACTAGAATCTTCTTAATTCATTTTTTCCAACCCGTCCGGTCGGGGACAATATTCGGACACTTCTTATTACGCTCTGATGTCATCGTCCATGACCTGATAGTTAGGTTTGGATGCAGCTGCGAAGAAAAACTCATTCCGTACGATTTTCGCTGCGCAGGTGAACGGCGAAGGAATCGTTCAATGAACCGTGGAGTTATTTTCCCCATTTATTTGCATTTCGACATCGGCTAATTGTCTTTGATTGCTTCTTCTGTGTGCTCTTGAAGTTTCGGCGAAGTTGACAAACACAGAAGATACGTGAGCATTTTTTTATGATTTATTTGGGGGGAATCCGTATGATTGATCTGATCGGCATTAGAGTCTGTGTTCAGGAAATGGGTTATTTTTTTATCTTTTATACAAGCCACCATATTTTGTCTATCATACAAGCACTTATAAATTAACTCCTATTCAGTCCAATTATTTAATTTTTCTTTTTGTTTGATTAGAAAATGATACCTCACTCTCAAAATTTGTATTTGAGCTCTACTTTTCTCTATAAAGCTTTCCCAATCTTAACATTGAGCGACACTTAGATGACGAATGATTAAATAAACCTTATGTACACATCATTTCCTAGCTTCAGTACTTGGCTTACCATCCAATTTTTTTTCTCCAATAGAGCAACTACATTTAAGTTCTATATATTTGCTTTTGCAAGAAATCATTTCTTATGATAGGTCTACTTTTTTGCTTTTCTTTAATCCCATTTCCTTTCTGCAGTACTCTTTAATTTAACCTCTTTCCATTTTTAACCTTTCTTTCGCTGCAGCATAGCAGTTTGTATAACATCCCTTACTTTAATTTCTCATAACTTTTCCCTGTTCTTTCTGTGAAGTTCTATATAGTGTAACTTAGGATCTATTCAGATGACGGTTTTGCTGATATGCCATTTCTTCATGAAAAGGTTTATTCTTATGCCCGCTGTGTACTAAGTCTATTGGATTCAGTCACCTCATTGTTAACCTATGGAGAAAATGTGTCCAATGATTGCCGACTTGGACATAAGATTTTTCAAAAATTGTACTCCTTAAGAGAGAAAGAAATTTTACACTTTGGGGCACTTTTCGCTTTTTTTGAAATGCAAATAATATTTTAAAATTTAAATTATTCAGGGAAAAAATCTGGTATAGTGTGTTTTAACCTTTTCCTTACGGGGTGGAACAGCATGTTCCCAAGAATGAATATATATATATTATATATATATATATATATATATATATATATATATATATATATATATATATATATATATATATGTATATATATATGTATATATATATATGTATATATATATATATATATATACATATATATATATATATATATATATATATATATATATATATATATATATATATATATATATATATATATGTATATGTTGCAACTATTGAGTTATACATTTTGTGAATTCTAGCATTTTTCTTAACGGTTCGGATATACCGGATAAAGCGAACAAAACCTTTGGTCCCAAGAAGTTCATTATAACGGGGTTCGACTCTATATGTAAATAAGATTCTTTATAGCTAACTTATTGAACATTGATTTACGAAGGCAAATATCATGAAGTTCAAACTTATTTATGTAATAAATATTAATTATAATTAATTACAATTTATGCGTTTAAATATCTTGTTAAATACTTAATTATAGATTCATATTATACAGGGTTTTAACCATTTGGATAATACTTAAAAAAGTCTGCCACATAACGGGACTCGGTGTTCTAGGGTTCTCTGCTAAAGTCATAAACAATTAAACCGTGGTTAAAAACCCACAATCAAACACTGTTGCTGAGTTTCGTAAATAGCTTTATAACTCCCTAAACAGACATGACAACAATGGCATAGCATCATTACGCAGCCAATCATTGTATCTGTCCAAATATTTATAATATATATAAGTTTAAAAAAAAATCAATAACCCAGGAACCATCTCACTGGCTATCAGAAGTGACCTTTGTTCTTCGGCCAAACCCAGAATCTACAAATAATACAAAAGCCGAAGCATCACAATGCGTTTCTTTCATTTTTCCCTACACCAGCCGTACCAGGAAAGTAGGTCCCTTTTCCTCATATTCACAAAGTATTAGAAAAAAAAAACTGAAAGAATGGTCTATAATTGTTTAGAGGGGCCCATCACGCGACGTTCAAGTAGCGTGACAGACCGGGGAGTAAAAAACACTGTATTGATTTGGGTGATTCCTTCCCTCACAGTGGAAATATTAGATCAGATAAGGACCGTTTTTCGGGCAGTACAGTTCCGTTCGGGGAATGCCGGCCACGCACGCACTCACCGCCCTTTCACAGATGGATTAGCCTGCATGTTTTGTTTCAGGGGCTTTATTCAAGTGCATGTCAGTGGCTATGAAACGGATGACTTTCACTGTCAGCCGGGCCGCGATACCATCTGAAATTACCCTTGTACAAAAATAATCCCCATAAAAGTATTACATTAAGTGAGATCAACAGCTTATGTATGCAGGTACAGATGTCTTCGGTTTGGATGTGGTGAATCTCCTTACAAGGGATTCATCTCGCCATTTTATTTCTCTTTTTTTTTCTGTTGCTGAAAGAAAGAATGAAATGGCTAAGACCACAGTGTGCAATCCAGTCTTAAGTTTGGATATGCAATGCGAGATAAAATTCAAGAATTAATTAGGAGCACATTAGATTTGAATTAGAGTGAAAAAAGCTCTTTTTAGATGCTGATATTACTTTTTGGTCGATATAGAAATGAAAGTACCGTATTTTTTGTACTATAAGATGCACCGGGTGATAAGACGCACTTTAAATTTATAGGAGGATTTTTAGAAAATAATATTTTGCATTTTGTTAGGCATATAAAGATATTTTCAATTTCTTACTTAATAAAGATAAAAATAAGTATGATAAATATAATTAATAATATATATAATATATATATATAATACATATAATAAAATATTCGTTCTATTTTAATGTTACTCCTGATCAAAGACGCATCCCAACTTTAAGTCGATTTTTCTGTTAAAATTTAACCGTCTTATGGTCCGAAAAGTATCTTTGACCTTTTCGGACCATGGTCAGTGAGTTAGTTCCCTATCATACAGTTACAATAGGATAAAAATGCAAAGTACCTAATACGCAGTCCGGTTTTGCATTTCGATATGCATCATATGATAAAATATAAAAATGGGAAATCCCGTAGGAATACTTTAGGTATAAATTAGAAGAAAATCTGCGTCTGTAAAACATAGGAATCAGAGTTAGCCAATAAGTTAAAGATTATCTAAGCTAATTAACAAGCAAAACTCAGATAATCCAAAAATAGGGGTTTGTGTACGCCCTACTTTTGGGGAAGAATAGGGCATACATAGGGGTACGTAAATTTTGCATAAAAAATATGGAAATTTCGCAAATAAATTACAATATATAAAATTTCGCATTTGTTCGTCATATATATATATATATATATATATATATATATATAAAATTCAAAATTTCGTATTTGTTATAAGAAATCTCAATTTTATTTCCTTGGTTAGGTAAGTATAAAAAATTCCTAGTTAAAAGCTAACATTGTAGTAATCTTCACATTAAGTCTTTAGCAATAATTAATGAGCAAATTTTGAGAGTGAGATCCCTTAGTTAAAGACCATGGATGGTCTTAGATGAGCAATTATGTTAATAAGTTATTTCTATTATTACCCAATTTTGCTTAAAAAGCCGTTCATCACCGAGTTTTCGCCGAAAAGTAGTAAAAAAATAATTTTCGGATTTATTCGCTCATATAGGCAAATTTCGCATTTATTCGCATCTATTTCATAAATACGAAAATTACGTATCCCTAGGCATACACAGATCAAACTTTCTATCGATTCACCATAAAAATTCAGAAATCAAAATAATTATTTTGATAATTATAGGTCACTGAACGTTTGATTATCAAAGCTAGTTAAGTCACAGTGTAATCGCGAAAACTCGGATAATCCGAAAATAAGGCTTTGTGTATGACATTAAAATCATTCAATACAGATGATCTTCACAGTGGAATGATGCGCTTTTCTTTCTGACTTCGGTGACGCCCATGTCTAAAAGATGCCCATTGCTGCAAAATGTCATGCGCATATCGAACGCCATCTAGTATTTCCTTTGAATAAACCGTGCGTGAAAATTCTACTGAACTAGTGTTACAGACTTCGTTTCCACACACCAAACAAAAACGTGATTATTCTTTGCCTCATCGAAAGTTGCTACTTTCAAATGGTGTAGCGTATCACGGCAAATAGTATTGCTCTTTTTGCTATAAAGTTACGTGACCAACAATAGATGTGTAGATTATGACATACACTCAAATTTTTTAACGCATCCCCAGTTATTCTTTTCTCTTTTGCAAAGTTGTATACCTCGATTTGAAACACTTTGCATTTCATGTGGAACCTTTTGCGTTAGTGACGCTTGGATAATTCGCGAAAAGGATAATAGTTAGTTTAGAAAAGTTTGCGCAGATTTGGTTGCTTTTATCTTTTAGATGGGCTTTACTTGATTTTTATTTGCATTAAAATAATCTCATATAAAATAATCTCATTCACAGGATGTTAAATACGCCACTATGGACACCGCTATGTGTATTTAAAAAGTTTCGCAAAGTTTCGAATAGAACTTTTGAGCTCCAGTCGAGTACAAGTATAAAATGGTGCATGAAGCACCCAGACAGAAATCTAACATGAGCAGAGCCGGTCCCATAAACAATTAAAACGTGAGGTCAGGCAGCCAGGTGACCGCCTAAGGCGACGAATTTAAAAAAGCGCCAAAGTGAGTTAATGTAAAAATACATTTTCAACGAATAACGAAGAAATGTTAAAAGTTTAATCTGATAAACGAAGAAGTTCATAGAAATATACAAATATAAGGGAATACAGCCAAACCTGTTTTTGTGCGGTCTTTTTTTTATGCGATTTTTTTTGTGTGATTATTTTTTGTG
The DNA here is from genome assembly GCA_907164885.2 of Dolomedes plantarius. Lineage (NCBI taxonomy): Eukaryota > Metazoa > Arthropoda > Arachnida > Araneae > Dolomedidae > Dolomedes > Dolomedes plantarius. Next base: position 76,527,177 of record OU015502.1, on the reverse strand, counting down.
CGATTTGTTTTGTGCGATTTTTTTTATGCGGTATATGAATATTGTCGAAAAAATTTGAAATTATATATTTGAAATTATTTATTTTTAATTTCGAAAAGAGCTTTGATCGTTTATATCTGGCTATCGTGACGTTTACAGGCAGCTGATCAAACGACCGTCGTTGCGAAAACTTTTCACCGACTACATGGTACCAAAAAACAAATCAACTCTAATATCTTCAAGTGACGAAAGCGATTACGAACCAGTTCATCACAAGAATATGTGCGTTTTGGACTACGACGAGTAGTATCGAATTATGTACATTTCGAAAAATTCTACATGTTTAAAATGAGAAATTAAATATTTTTTAAATGTTTCCACGTGTAATTTAATTATTTATTTCGTTTGGAAAGCACTTTCTCGCTATTTCGTAAAGCTTTGATCAGTGGCGTAGCGAGCATAACTGGCGCCCGGGGCACGATACCTTTGCGGCGCCCCCCCCCCCCCCCCGCGCAAAACATATAGTAATATAATATATAGACCTTATATTGGCGCCCCCCCCGAAAAACATATAATAATATTATATATAGACCTTATATTGGCGGCCCCCGTAAAACATATATTAATATAATATATAGACCTTATATTGGCACCCCTACCCCCCGAAAAACATATAGTAATATAATATATAGACCTTATATTGGCGCCCCTCCCCCGAAAAACATATAGTAATATAATATATAGACCTTATATTGGCACCTCCACCCCGAAAAACACATAGTAATGTAATATATAGACCTTATATTGGCGCCCCTCTGCAAGTGGCGCCCGGGGCATGATAGACCCCCCCCCCCTCGCTACGCCACTGGCTTTGATATATTTTCTAAGTGAGACCTTTTTTTAAGCGGTCCCTCTCCACCGCATAATTTTTTTTTTAAATATGTTGTGAAAAATTATTTGTTATAGCTATTTATGAAGTTTCTGAATTTTTTTGTGCTGTCCATATCTACTACACAAAAACAGGTTTGACTGAAGATAGATTAATTTTTTTATAAACTTCTCAATTTGAGATTATGAGAATTAAATTTTGAATGCATATTTCCAAATGTTGCTGTAGCTCCAAGAATCCTACTAACTGTACCTGTCACTGTAGCAGCGGCTGAACGCAGTTTTTCTAAATTAAAAATATGTAAGAATCATCTATGAACAACAACAACTCAACAGCGATTAAATGATCTCGCAAAAATTTCTATAGAAAAGACGGTATGAAAAACAATAAATTGTAGCTATGCAGTCAAACAATTCATTGACATAAAGGTTCGGAGAATGATTTAGAAATTATTTAACTTATGCATTGTAAATAATTCAACACAAAATAAGAAATTAATATACATAAAGAAGGAATAGAAAGCCGAACGAAATTAATAGAAAAACTGCACTAGCGTTAAATTAATTTAAAACATTTCAAAAGATAGCGCAGTTGCAACAAATCCTCATACTTAAAATACAGAGAATTATAACTAGTAAAATGTAAATAATTCAACAAAGAAAGATATTAAATAACAGAAATAATGCAATGACAGTCAAACGAAATAAACAGAAATCATGCACTTAGAGCTAAACGCATCATAAATGTAAGATTCTGTAGCAGTAATCTATATATATAAAACAGTTCCGTAACTGACTCACTGACTGACTGACTGACATACAACGCACAGACCAAACTGCTGGATCTAAAGGGCTGAAATTTTGCATGGCGATTCTTCTTATAGTGTAGGGGTGCACTAAGAAAGATTTTTGAAAAATTCTTCTTAGATTTTTTAAAATTAAATTTTTAAGCTGTTTTAGTAACTTTTTAAAGTCTGCATTTAAAATAACAATTTGAGAGTTATAAAATTTATATCATGAGAAATATCATAAAATTTCCTTTAAAATGAGATAGTTTTCAAATCTTTACCTCCATTTTCTGATTTTTGATGAATTTTTAAAAATTTATTTTTAGAATTTAATTTATTAAAAGCTGATCACGAGATTTCTTTTTCTGGTACTTTAAATAAATTTATCGTCACTTGCATAACAACTAAATAGACAAAAAAAAATTTTTTTTTCTTGCTAATGCGGCAGACGATTGGACATATTAAAATACAGTAAAAGATATATTCCTCAAACTGTACTATATTAACTGTACTATATTCTTTAGAATTCTATTAGGTTTAATTTTAATATTTTCTTCTACATTATTTTGTCTATAAAAATATCCGTTCCGATTTTTTTTATAAATATATATATATTTTTTTTACATCAACTGTATACATTGATCGTCGTATTTATTATATATATATATATATATATATATATATATATACTTTACATCGATTGAAAACATTGATCGTCGTATTTATTGTATATATATATATATATATATATATATATATTTATTTTTTTTTTTTTGGCATTAATTCCATACATTGATTGTTGTATTTAATTTGAATGTACTCCGTAGCGAAGTGCGGGTTTTCGGCTAGTAGAACATACAAAAACTAAACCATATAACGAAGCAACCAACCGGTCTCTTCATCAGGAATCCTGATGAATTATACTAAAAAAATATATTAAAATTTATTTACATTTTCTAGTTTTTTAAAGTCTTGCAATTTTTTTAATTTTTATGCATTTCTAAAATAAATACACATTTTTTTTCCAAACTGGCTGTTATTCTATAAAACAGACAATTTCTAATAAAGATATGTTCATTACTTAAGAATCTGTCCAAAAATAAACTTGTAATGGCGACGTTTTTAGAACTTGCCTTAGGTGACACAATGGATTAGCCCGGCTCTGAACATGAGCATTTCAATAAATGACGAAACTCTTCAGGCATATGGCCTTGTTACGTTAGTCTGGGCATAGTTTGTCCAGATATACATGCACCCTTACGTGGAATGGAGTAAACCCGTTATGTGATCTGTCATGTAGTATTGGTTACTTTTATAGTTATAACAAAAAAATTTGTCTTTATGTTCAATGCCAGTGCGAATGCGGCCTTCTAGGTAAAAAGTTGTTTAAAGCAGTAACTAGAAATCCACAATAGAATGCATAAAATGTATACAGTTATTGTCCATCTTTAATAGTACCGTAATAGTTGCTATTGCCTAGGTAGACGAATTACAGAAAGTAGATATTACATCAATACGTTTCATATACGTTCATCATACGTTCAAAAAACAGTTTTAAGAAACTGTTTTTTTAAAATTTTCACTACAAAAATTCGAAATAAGGTAAATTGTTTAAAACGCTGCTCAGAGCATCGATGCGATGCTGAGTGAAATTTTTTGCTACTTTTTGACGGTAAGAAACATATAAAACACTTAATTCTAAAATCAGACTGGTCCAAAGCCTTAAATTCTTTCCATAATAACTTTTTATAAAAAAATTTTCATGCATGCTTAAGGCTGCTGTATACTAACCCTATTGGATTCGCTCACCTCAATGTTAACCTATGGTGAAAATGTATCTACTACTTACACTTACATGAATGCCGGTAATCCAATAAAAATGGCATTTTCAGTTAGCTTGAACTCTTCTGCATCTTGCAACAGGATCCATTTTATAAATTTCACCCACCAAAGGAATCGATGAGCTTTTAAAATACACTTTACCATATTTTTTTCATCAGATCATTTAAATTTTAAAATATTATTGGCATTTTAAAAAAAAATGGAAAATGCAAGAAGGTATAAAATTTCTCTCTCTATTACTGAATACAATTAAAAGATAAATCTTTCAATCCAAGTCGGCAATTCTTTGACGCATTTTCCCCATAGGTTAACATTGGGGTGAGCTAATCCAACAGTGTTAAAACACATCAGCCTTAAGACAACTTCATTGTTCTTCCACAAACGTTGATTGGTTAGCTGAGCATAGAGACCGGAACTAAATAACTACATAAAAAAAATATATGAAAAGAGATCTTCATGTATGACACATGTAAAATGTAATAACACGTTAATCTTTTGATTCAGATTTTTATTTATACCGAAGTTCCTTACATTACTGTGTAAATTAAGTGAATAATCAATACCTGAAACCACGAACAGTAAATATGCAAATAGATAAAGTAAACATATTAACATTATGCTGAGTGTTTGACACCTAGGTAATAAAATTATGTACACCCTTTGAAATATAGCTTTATGCATGTCAGAGTTCCTTTCGCAGTTTCAAAATGCAGAACACAATGGAGAACATTTAAACATAGACAAGAAATTCTCCCATTTCTTCGGTGAGAAATTTTACAAGGGCAATCTAACTATTATTTGTTCATTAACGGAGTTATCGCGAACCATCTGTTCTTGCAGACAGCACGTGTCCCAACCGTCGTTCATCTGTACGTGCGCATGTCCCTTTGGGTACGTCGGATTAGCATATGTCTGTTTACGCCTTTCACCGTCACCCTTTAATTACATGTATGTCACATGAAAACTGATAAGGTGATAGCTGCATCGGGCTATGATGAAACTTCAAGTATGACGTCTGTAGAATTCTCTATGACTGCTGATGTAATAAGATGGATGCAGGTGGACATAATTCCCATGGGTGGTTTTTTTTAATGCAATTTACACCATATCTGTCATCTTCAACGGATTTTATTCATAGTTATTATCAGCTCTAGTTATACATTATTAGCCGTATATCGCATAATCATACAAATAAGGCACTTTCTTGTAAGGCTCTTTGAAGGAGATGGTGACAAGGTTTGCCGGTATAAAAATTTCGCAGTAAGTTCAAAATGCAGTGGTTCAAGATTCGATTCCCAGTCAAGCTAGTTGCATAAGAATATGAGTTACTTTCTTGAGCACTTCTCTCATCTGTTGCTTCCTGGTGGTCAAACAGGTCAGGACATTTACTTTAAAGCCGATTCCAAACAGCTAAGAAAATCCATGAAATGAAAATTTACAAACGTCCATGAAATGAAAATTTACAAACAATATCAACAAACTTCTTAAGATCAAATCTGTGAATAAACTGGGGACTTGAATCCGCATACTCTGAAATCTACAACAACTTAGCCTTTTGATCATCATTTAATTTTTGAGGGAACACATTTTTTTTTTAAAGTAAAAATGTATGAAAGAGTTTTCGCCATAGAACCGATAAAAATGTAAATAAGAACTTCAAAATATTTAGTTTGCCTTCATAAAAACCACATGTAAACAAGGTCAAAACTCACTATATTTGAAAATTATTGTATTTCTACACAGTTCGTTGTATCAGATTAAAAGTAGAGCTCCCAAATATAAAGGTTGATTAAGGGGTATCTATCTAGTTTTTCAGTTTCGCCAAAACCATATATATATATATATATATATATATATATATATATGGCATAGAATATTATGTCACAATGTTTGAATTTCACAAGAGAGCTTAAAGAAATCCACTTACTGCTTTTTACCTCCCCACAATGATATGCAGGGTACCATTTTCAATGCGCAAGGTCATTTCTGTATAAAAATTCGCGTAACAGCTTTTCTCTACTGAAAATAGTGCTTAAAAAATGAAGCAATTAAGTTAACCAGTCTACTTTTAAGAAATGGACTTGGTGTCCTTTACCTCCGGTATACATATATATATATATATATATTGTAGAGTATTGCATATCAACCTCTCCGTTAATATAAATACTCCTATCTCGAGCCTGAGAGTCTTCAAGGAAGCGGACCACCCGGGTTGCAAAATGCTGACGGTATTTTTCCTTTTATCCTCAGATAGAATTGTTCAACAGATCGTTAGAAGGTCTCGGTAATTTTTTTGATTAGGTCTGTCGTTACGAACCGAGGTGAGCGGACAACCAGATGATAGCGCAATTGTGAATGAAAAGGGGAGCACCGAAGAAAAGACTCAAGGTGCTTTTCATTCGTGAACAACAAGGTGTTAAGGCAGCATTCTGTAGGTGCCGCGTGCCTCCCCAAAAGACTCGTTTCGGCACCCCTTCTTGTTGTCTCCTAAGCCGGCAAGTGGCTTTGAGGACAAACTAAACGCGGCCGCTTGACCCCTGAAAAATTATTCATTATCGCTTCGGAAAAACAAGATCCGTTGATCACTTGAGTTTTAAGAATGTTCGAACTTTCCGAAAAGTGATGCAATATCCGGTTGGGCTCTCCTATAAAAAAGAGGGGACCCTTGGCTCTTGGCTTGCGTCTTTGTTCCTGACCCGTAGCGGATCCAGTTTGGAGAGCAGCCGGGTTTGCCGCCCTAAGATCTGCAAAAGTCCCTTGTTAGTTCCTGTGGGAGTGTACATACTCCGCTATTTTTGTTTGGAGACCAGTCTTCGTGGAAGTAGCCTTTGCTGCAGAAATTTTCAGTGAGGAGTCCGTTCTCCTTGTATTTCTGTTTTTTAACTCTACCGGGAGCGTGCAGTGGTCACCACCGTTATTATTGCTGGGAGCCCCTTTTCCCATAAAGATGCAGTGGCGTCTTCATCATCACTGAACCAGAGTCAGCTTCTGCTAGCCTAGCGAACTGCTTTTGTTCTTACTCCGCCCCACGCCGATTTAATCTAGTGTGATATTTCCTAAGAACACCCGAAGTTTCATCTTGTATACTTTCAGTGTATATACCTCATCATAATCATCTATCATAATAAATTGCATTAGTTTTTTTTCGTGTAACGATTGATGTATACCTATTGTATTCAGTTTACCCACTGGTTGCAACTACGAACCTCAATTCGCTACAATATATATATATATATATATATATATATATATATATATATATACAGAGAGAGAGAGAGAGAATGAATTATGCACTTCTACCCTACCTTTGGGTATGTATATCTGGAAGTGGCACTCTAAATAATTTCATTCAAACGCAGTTCTTACATAACAACAATGTTTATTTAAATATTTGCATATTCAATTGGCTTTTCAACATAAAGCGTACGTACTACTAGTACGATACGTACTACTAGTACGATATACGTACGATATACTAGTACATATACATACTACTAGTACGATATATATATAGCATTCATGCAAGGGAAATACAATTCAATATATTCACTTGTATAACTACTCATTCAAGCAAAATACACTTTGCAATATTCACACATACTTTGAAAGTCAACCAGCAGTGCTGCCACGTAAACTTTGGGCCTAACAAGAACTCGCGTAGGTTTGAAGCAACCTAGCTATGCCTCGAGCGGCTGCTCGCAAAACTCAACTATTATTTAACCAGACTCTAAGCCTAGCTCCAGCTCGATATTTCGTTTCGTCAGCTCTACTCCTCCTTTCACTTCCTCTCACTTTCTCAACACTTCGACGTCCGCAGTTCCTAGCTCCTTTTTCAACACTTCGTTTATTTAATCTAGCTGCTTGGTATTGATACCAACCGCGTATGCCGCAATTAGCATATCTTAAGCGGCTTCTTTAACTTTATTCACTTAAAAGTTCGATTATTGTGAATCGAATCTTATGTGAACCTTACAGACACACACACACACACACACACATATATATATATATATATATATATATATATATATATATATATATATATTGTGTTTTATCACATCTGTTTCTTTCATTTTCAGCAGCATTCAAATAAATGCCCTATATGAGAATACCCCCTCCCCCCTGTGATTACTTAACTAAAATGCCGTGAAACTCCTTCATTTGCAGATACGAGGACTAAAAAATTTGTCCGTAAAAAAGGGGGAAATCGCAAAAAAGAAAACATGATCAAATATTTTTTCCAGAGATTCTTTGAACTTTTCAATTTAAGTATTAACATTTTCACATGTTTACAGTTACGAAGAATTTGCGTAATGATTGCGCATACAGAATCAAATTTAACGAAACCATAAAATAACTTATGCTATTGAAAAACGGCTCGACTGAACATTTGATTGATTTTCATTATTAGGGTTTTATCTGTTGAATGATTTTAGAGTGCCTGCATGTATATTCAAGGATTTTAAGAATATGGTGTACTCATTCTAACAGAACCGGAAGAAAACGATAGACAAATATAAAATTTTGTTAAACTCTAAAAATATAGGAAAATTTTACACCATTGTATCTTACCAACCCCCGCTTTCTTATTGTAAAAGAGGTAATGACCTAGAATCTTTACTCATTGGTAAAAAAAGACATAAATGTTCTTTTAAGATTAAAAATAAAGAAGTAAATTAATATTTTGTAAATATAATACACTCCTCTGATCTTGAAATATATCCTAATTTCAAAACTACACCAACATTCAATTAAAAAAAATACTCCTATACAAATTACACTCGTAAGTTGTTCAATGTAATTGTGTTTCCAAGGCAACAAAAATTCCGAAATTGTAACATACAGATACGAAATCAAGTTATGACATAGCTGAAGCTCATCAATCTTTCACCACTTTAAGATACCCTTTTCTGGAGGAAAAAAAAACTTTACTTGCTATCTTCACTTTTTACTTTTCTGAGAACAACGTTTCTGTAAAAAGAAATGTCAAGAGAATCTCGTGTTTGAAAAACTTTCTTCTCCATAATTCATTGACTGAAAATTGATTACAACTAGATAATTGATACCCTTAAAAGTTTTTTTTTGTTATTATACATTTTTTAAAAAAAGTATTGCTTTTATAAGTAGAGATACACGCATAATATTTTTCCTATTTGATGAATTCCTTTTACTCGGAATAAAAATTTTATCCTCTAATTTAAATCACATCCTATGAACCTGCAAAGAGTGCTAAAGTTCTGCTAAAGTTGCTTTAGCAGAAATCACATATAATTTAACAAACTATTTCTGCCAGGCTCCAGACTTAACCTCCGATAAACAGAGTCAGTTGAAGACTTTTGGTAACCTTTATTGAATATTTCGTAACTTTTTATGAAATAAAATAAAACATAATTATATGTAAAGGATACTTCCTCTTAAATAAATGACAGTTTTTATCTAAATACGTCCTATTCTCTTTTTGCATGGTTTTTAAAAAATACAGTCCTAGAAAAATAATCGATTACTTTTTTACACTGTTTTACATTTTTTTAAAAAAAAGTATTGCTTTTATAAGAAGAGATACACGCATGACATTTTTCCTATTTGAAGAATTCCTTTTATTCGGAATAAAGATTTTATCCTCTAATCTAAATCACATCCTATGAACTTGCAGCGAGTATCTTTAGCAGAAATCATATATAATTTAACAAATTATTTCTGCCGGGCTCCAGACTTATCCTCCGATAAGTATATCCAGTTGAAGACTTTTAATATTGGTAACCTTTTATGAAATAAAATAAAATATAATTAGCTCTAAAGGATACTTCTGCCTAAATAAATGACAGTTTTTATCTAAATACATTCTCTTTTTGCAAGGAATTTTTTTTTGCACGGTTTTTAAATAACACGATTCAAGAAAAACATTCGATTATTTTTTTACACTGTTTTTCTTTTACCTTAACACGGTTAACAAAATCAAAATTGAATAAAAAAATATTGAGTGCAATGTTATCAGTGAGGACACCTATTTCGTGTATTTTAGAGAATGTAGATCCTTCCACGTTAGTTTATAGTAGTACGTCTCTGGTTCGATGGCCGTCGCTGCAAACCCATCGCCGTGTACACTAATGGCGGCTGGTGCACGAAAAATCCGTCATGGCTGCAGAGTCCTCCAAGTTCTCAAATTTACCTCTGGAGGTGCGGGGTCAAGTGTTCCGGTCTCGGCGCTTGACTCGATTCTAAATTACGGGACCGGCTTGTAGGGGGGTAATGCTGGCCACCTATACGGTGCCCCCTTAAATGAATGGCCAGCAGTCAAGGTTGCAAGTGTAATGGATTAAGTTCCAAAAAATTGCCATATGTAACAACAACAGTTTATAGTAGTGATGATGAAGGAGTGGTTCCACTATCACAAATCTAGAAGGTTGCAAACCTGCCAATAAACATGGAAATCATTTTCTTGCAACCGATTTCAATGTCGAACGAGCTGTACAATTCCAACTTGATATAAAAATGATTATGTCACGTTATGAAGAATCATATAAAGAACTAACAAAAATAAAATCACTTTCTGATAACCGAATTCGTATTCAAACCAGTGAAACAAAAGAAAACACGAGATGTTAATATGATTCAAAATACACTTGTAGGTATATCGCCATTAAATATTTCCAGTGCAGAGAGTAATTTTTTCGGCACCGAAAAACAACAGAAAACGGGAACGTTCACTATCTAGTAGTGGCACTGAATGACTGAGTGATTATGTTATGTGTATGTTATGTATTAATAAAAAATAAATTCATTTTATTTTTAACCATTTGCGACTGCCGCACTTTTTTAATTTAAAAAACCCGTATAAACATAATAGAAACAAGATCTGTGGAGTTATTCTTACATAATTTATTCAAGTTCAGACGATCGAATCCAAATTTCATATGAAAATTAACATTTTCTTATTAAGTATATTTATATGGAATCTATCTCCAATTTTTATAAGTTCAATGTATCTTCTTTTTCACGTTTTACCGTAGGATTACGTTCCTCCATAACGGTCCTCCGGAAAGCAAAATTTCAGATGTCCTGCGAGTTATAATTTTGGCGGCGCGCCAAACCAGTGTGTATCGCCAGGGCAAGCAGTAAACAGTTAAACAGAAAAGTACCAAAATGCGTCAAAATTTATATATATATATATATATCTTACTATTAACAGCTGAAGGTAAACAAATGTTAGTTTGTTAGTTAGCAGACACAGGGACGGGCTAATCTCGCGAACCGAGCATAGCAGGATATCGCGACTGGTACCGATATACGCGGACGGCCGAGACGCGTGCACTGATGCTATCCTCAACTTTCAAAAATTTAAACTTTTATAATTATTCAATTAAAACTGCCGAACTCAATAGAAGAGGACAGCAGAAAAAGTTGACATTCCGGGTGGGCCAGCTCCTTTTCGTTTCTCAAAGTTCCGTTCACCGAAGTAACGGTGGCTCAGAGGTATCGCTCCTGACGTCTAATCCTAAGGTCCCGGGTTCGAAACCAGCCGCTGTCGGGTGCAAGAACATAATTTAAATCCACAAGAACATAATTGAAATAAAGTTGAAGTACCAGAAATAATTTTAGTTTTAGGAAAGGAGAAGTTAAAGCCTTTAGAATTTTTTTGTAATTGAATGAGCTTTTTTGTTTAAAATGCAAAATTTGAAAAAGGAAATTTTAAATAATTATTTTTTTTAAAATTCTAATATATTTTTAAAAGGGAACAAACAGTTTTTAATCTTTAAGACATAAAGCCATTTCATTTAAAATAAAAAAAAGCAACACATCGGGTTGCCACTCAGCTAGTATATATATATATATACTGCATATATATATAGATACACACACACACACACACACACACACACACACACACATATATATATATATATATATATATATATATATATATATATATATATATATAAATATATATGTATATATATATATACATATAAATATATACATACACACACACACACATATATATATATATATATATATATATACGTGACACATTCATACATATATGCATACAAATAAGGTAAGCAACGACAAGTAATCCTGCGTTAATAACCCGCGGTAGTTTCGTTAGAAGAGGCTTCCTGAATTTTTTTTTTTTCTTTTCCTTTTGCACGGTAGTCCCTGGAACCCCCGTGCCAAAGGAGAATCGGTGTATATGCAATTTTTTTATAAACAAGTAACCAGTTTTAGGAACATTTGCGATGAATGTCTCGGCATGTTTTCAGAAATGATATACGCTTTATCCAATCTTTTATCCAAACCTGAAACGATACCTTGTGAAATTTACCTATAAATAAAATCACTAGGAATATCCTAAAAGTATTGGTGCGTTACGTAATAGTTTCAAAAGAGCTGATTAAAAAAAGTTTCAATGATTTGGAGTGACTGGAAAGTTATTTAATTGGCCTTATCCTCTTATCCTGTCAATATTTAAGGTGTGGAACAGCAATTATTTCTGGTGTCATTCCGGGGCAGAGGTCATTAATAAAGTTTTCATTTTCAGATAGGTACCAGCGAGGGAATAAAATAATTTGCCACGTGAAAATCGTCAATCATCGTTGCATGCGAGCCAGAGCCTCCCCAGCCTGGCTGTTCTCCGAACAAATTCCAGCACCACCCATACGGTCAAACCCCTCAAAATGTAATAAAGCGACGCAAAAGAGATAATATCAGCTCGTAATGATTACATGCCATGTCAGTCTAACACATCTCTCACTTTAATTAAATTCAGCGAATTAAGCAATATATCTTTCTTAATTTGAGTAAATAACAACTCCGGGTATTCTCGGTTCAAGAGAATATCCATTGCGCTCGGGGCAGGACAAACAGACATCGGTTACCTTCCGCCGTAACGTATCTCCCCTCTCCTCCCCCCCCAATTCCCACTGTAGCACACGCAACCGACAGTTTTCGGCTATCAGTGAGCATCGAGTAGTTCCCTATCATCGTTGTTTGGTTTGATGGCTGGCTAAAGGCACACGGGCGGCCCGAGAAAAGGGCGGCAACCTTGGGAAACCGGAAGTTCGGAGGTCACCGCTTCCTTTTTTCGCCGTCGAACATACGTGTCTCAGCAACGCTTCGTCTACTTGGTGGAAAAATTTTTTTCGGTCGACATACACGCTTCATTTTATTTGTTTTTTTGTTATTACCTGTTTCTTTGTGCCTACCCGGCTCGTTTCAGCTTTCAGCCCAAAACTGTGTGTGTTTCGGGACCCGCAACGTTTTTCTGCGAGCATCATATGGGCGTCTAAAGTAGAGACGAGTACTCTAGTCTATCTATCTATATATCTCTCTTTCTCGCCTTCACTCACTCGGTGCAACTTGAATTTACTGCTCGAGAGCAGAGTGGAGTTTTCTTCTTGACTGCTTGAAGTGGTGTTCATCGCCCCCTCACTGCCACTCAATCTGTCAGAACATGTGGCGGTTTGGGAAAATTTGTCCAGCTGAAGTCTCGGACTGTGCGTATTAGTAACCTTGCGGTTTTTATGGTAGATTTGAATGAACAGTCAGTACATTCAATGGCCACATTGACTATGCCCAGAGCCACATCATAAATAAACAGTTACCTGGGCAAATCTGTCAATTTGTACTTTCTGACGCTGAGACTACGAAGTGCGTTTTTTTTTAAGGTAATTAATTTTTTTATGCTTTCCTATTCGAATCAGTGCGCTGTCAAATTCTAAATTTAACCCTCAAACGGTACAGTGGTTTGAGACGAAATAGGTGGTACGGTCGGGTCGGACCCGACCCGATCTCTTTTATGATGAGGTTTTTGGTAGAAATAAGTACACAATAAGCATTTTTTGTTGTATAATAACATTTATTGATAATATTTTACATGAAATAAATCACTTTTTGTAGAAAAAATGACCAACGAATTGCAATTTTGCTAAACAAAAAAAAATCTCTTTGGCATTTACATAGAAGAATGTTGTATATATTAGGTCTATGTAATTTAGTCTACCTAGTTTTAGAAGTTAGTGAAACCAACTTTCCGAGCACTAAAATGTAAAAAATAATATACACTGACATTTTTGGCCTCCAAAATCGAAATAAAAAATTTTAAAAATCTAAAATTAAAATATTTAAAAAATGACTAGTGATCATGAGTAATGTTTTTCAACAAAGACACACGTATTTACTTATTCCTATATTTGGTAGGGTGGTCTAGCAGTTCTATCTGGTAGGGTTCCTTGTCAACTAGATCTCTTGCAATGAGAGGGGGAAGACATACCCTTGGGTCTGATCTGACCCCCAGTGCACCGTTTGAGGGTTAATTGAAGCAGAGGAAAAAAGAATAATGGGTAGGCCTGATACTAGTTCTCTTTTGACTTCGTCAAGCTAGTTGCTAATAAAGCAACTTAGGTTGTTTGGTTTGACAGAAGGCTGATACTGTTAAATGCTACAATTGACTATGACCAGGGTCACACCATATAAAACAGTTAACTCGGCAAATCTGTCGATTTGTACTTTCTGGCGGAGACTACGCAGTCGCTTTTTAAAATTTTCTTCCCAAGTTAATTATTTTTATGGTTTACTATTCGAATCAGTGCTCTGTCAAATTGTAAATTTAATAAAAGCAGTGGATGAAATCATAATGAGTGATCCTGATATTAGTTCAAGTTTGACTTCGTCAACTTAAGTTGTTAGGTTTGATAGAAGGCTGATACTGTTAAATGTTACAACTGTTCATCTACAGAGAAATGCTGAAGCGATCTTTGGAAGGAATACCAATAAGCTCTAGTTTTAGTTTTCTTTAGTCCTGTTTGCTTATCATGAAACCTTGAGGAGTTAATTTATTCAAGAAATGACAAGTATGGGCAGTTCATAACTTCCTTCCTGTTCAGTTAGGTGCTCTTTTTTCAAGTGTATTCAACTGATTTCGCAATTTGAGAGTGTAAATAGATCTCTGTATTTTGCCATTTTTCTGCATTTTGACTATTTTGACAATACAGTAATACCCCGAAGTTACGCGATATGTGGGACCGACTAAAGATCGAGTAAGGTGGGGGTACAATTTTATTTATAAATACATATAAATTTATCTGATTGGGACCAAGAAATTACAAAAACGTCAGTTTAAAGAAAAAGTAGTGTATGTATTCAAATTAAAATATTGTATTACATATTAATATTAGACATATGTACAAGATATTAGAAACAAAAATACAAGGTGCGGCCATTTATTTCCAGGACTGATCTAATAACTCCAGAAAATATTGCATGAAATACATACCTATTTAATATGTTTTGAAGCAATTCCCACCTGCCATAATGCACTTCTGTACTCGGCTGTATAAGTTTCGGAAACAACTTTTAGTCCTCTTTCGGAATGCTCTTTAATGTGGACGTCACCGTTTTCTTGATGGTTTCGAAATCCTCAAATCTTGTTCCCTTCAACAAATCTTTCAGTTTTGGAAACAAGAAAAAGTCTGCGGTGCTAAGTTCGGAGAGCATGGAGGATGCTGCATCTCCACGACCTCATGCTGGGCCAATTTGCTAAAGGCCAATTTGCCATGAAGAAAACGAAGACGTCCACATTAAAGAGCATTCCGAAAGAGGACATTAAAAGTTGTTTCGGAAACTTACACAGCCGAGCACAGCAGTGCATTACGGCAGGTGGGAGTTACTTCGAAACACATTAGATGGGTATGTATTTCATGTAATATTTTCCGGCGTTATTAGATCAGTCCTGGAATTTAATGGCCGCACCTTGTATGTTGATGGTTTTAACAGATCCAATAAAGTAGTCTGCGTATTCACGCCTTTTTATTCACGAAAAATTTCTTCATAGGAGACTAACATTCTTTTTATTCCCTGCTTTACCGTGATCATGCGATCTTTATTAGAGTCTAAATTCTCTAAAATCTGTAACTCTTTTTTCAATTGCGTTGAAACCTTCTGTAAAGTTTATAATTTTCATTAGATTTTCTTATGGAATAGGATTTGAAGTGTCGGATTCTTCAGTGATGCTTTTTGTTCGCGCATCTCTCTGAGATCATCTAGTGTTAGCTCCTCAAGATGAGAATCCAAAAAGCTCGTTGAGATCATCTCCATTGACTTCCAGATCTAATTACCTAGCAAGATCGACGAATTCATCCCACGAGCAATATGATCAGTTTCAGGCGTTGTTTTCGTCTCGTTTATTCTAAAAATATATTGGACAAAGTTTCTTTCAGACTCTATTTAAAGTTTTTTTGAGGAATTTCATTCCAAGATTTAAAAAGGTAAAAAAGGGTAAAATCAAAAACTGCGTAAGTCGGGGTATTACTGTATACCAAGGGTCGGTATTCTTTTTTAATAGGAGGGCATATTTCAGAAATGCGAGAGTTCGTCGGCACCACTATATGTAGAAGTGTGTGTGTGTGTGTATGTGTGTGGGGGGGAAGGGGTGGTATTTAAACATGAAAATATTAATACAACATAAATTCAAATTTTAATTTAAACAAAACATTCTTAAAATTAATAATTAATGCGATATTTGACATTGCAAAGCTGCGGCCAACTAGCTGTAATGTGGCACAAAAGTTGAATTACCAGTTCTCATGCATTGGTTCAAATAAGTGTCACTGAGGCTTGATCGTTACTTTGATTTTAATTATTTCATATTGGAAAACAAAGATTCACAAGCATGTGTCGACGCTGAAAGAGAGTTCAATTTGAGAACAGGAAAAAGAAGCTGACTCACGGGGAGGGGAGAGCGACGCTGTCGAGAGAGCAGGCTGTTCAGTTTTTCATTTTTACGGTTTTACGATTTTTAAATTTGTTTTACTAAAATTATTCATTACAACTACGAACGTTTGCTGTTCAAATATCTAAAGTTTAGATATTTGAACTACGGGCACTTTAAAACTTTCCCGGGCACCGGGTTGCCGACCCCTATAGGCGTAGCGTCGGGGGGGGGGGGGGGAACATGCCCCGCCCCCTCAACTTAGCTTGAAATATATAAAAACGTTAATAGAAGTTCAGTTAAAATCGGAAAATTGTAGAAAACTTTTAAGAAATTTGGTTTATCCTGCTTTTTCAAACTGTGAAACTGGAGATTCCGATTATGCCTTTACTCTTAACATAGTTTTTAACAGTGATATGATCCATAACAAAAATCCGAAGCTATATTTTTCCTTATTTTATTTATATTTATTTTTCTCATTGTATAACTTTTGAATACTAATCAAACATCAATTCTATTGTTATTCAATTAAAAGAAAAAACAAAATATTTCATATTTTAAGGACCATCCGGCAGTCATTGCACTAATTCATTCCCCCCCCCCCCCCCAAAGAAAAAACGAAATTAGAAGCCCGCTAAGCCTATGCCGACACTGCTGTATACTATTGCTAGATAATAAACAATGAAAGTTTTTTTAAATGTAACAAAATCATGGACCACAAACCATATTTCCTTCTTATACACCATTAAGCAATCTTGCGACATCGTATATTTATAGCATGGCAATAATTTTATGCGCCAATACATGTATTTTTGACAGCATTTTATTGTACATAATTATAGATCTGGAGAAAATCGGATATGGCCACTTACCTCTCCGGTTACGGTTCAGTGCCGTTTAACATCTACTAATGTTTTATTACAAACTTTTGTGACATTAAATTTTACGCATTTTTAAAAACATGGGAAAATATCGCCTTTTTTTTAAATGCAAATTATATGCATGATCATTGAAACGATTCTTTATAATTTAAAGATTCTCCTTTCGAGTGAAACCAGTTAACCAAATAAAAGAAATGACGTTTTAGAAAGCGAATGACATTTCTTTATTTTACATATTGCTTATTTCTTATCAAATGAAGCATTAAGATCTCCTTCACACTGAAAAGCACTAGGAGGAAACAAAACTGAAACTGATGGACACATATACGTGAGATGCACGTATATTCTGCACGTATACATGGTTCCCCCTATATCCGTTACACCCCCTTTAACTTCTAAACGGTGACAGCTTAGGCCATAAAGTTGGTGTCTAGGTATAGCAAAAAGGCTATGCGCTACACGATGAGACAATTTACAATGCCATTTATCGGCAAATTTTGGAATTAGTGTTTTTATCTCAAAAACGGAACGAGATACGGGTAAAAAGTCAATTACAAAGTTATTCAGCATCATCGAATTAGTAAGAAAAGACACCTTGCGCACATTAATACTCAAAACAGAATGTAAAAAGGGGAGCGCATTTTCAGCAACATAAATAAATGATCCTGAAGATAGGGAAGTGTCTCCGTTTCTTTCTTCCATTCTTTATGATATGACAATTTCCGAAATCGTGACCAAACAAATGCTCAATTTCTACATTCTATTTTAAGTGTTAATGAACCCAAGGTGTCTTTTCTTGCTAAATCGATGATGATGAACAACTTTGTATTTGACTTTTTTCCCGTATCTCGTACCGTTTTTGAGATAAAAACGTTAATTCCAAAATTTGCCAATAGATGGCGTTGTAAGTTGTCTCATCGATTAGCGCATAGCCTTTTTACTATGGCTAGACACGAATTTTATGGCCTAAGCTAACACCGTTTAGAAGTTAAGAGGGTTGTAACGGATATGAGTGGAAACCCTGTATACTGATAGCAAAATAATGTAATGCTGATTATGATGTACGTTGTGCATTATTTTAAGGCTGCTGTGTACTAACCCTACTGGATTCCCTTACCTTAATGTTAACCCAAGGAAAAAATTTGTCCAAGGATTGCCGTCTTGGATTTAAAGATTTTTTAAAAAATTGTAATCCGCAATAGAGAAAGAAATTTTACCCCTTGGGGCAATTTTCGTTTAAAACAAATGCAAATAATATTTTAAAATTTGAATTTTTTTGGGGAAAACCTTGTATAGTGTATTTTAAACTCTCATAAATTCCTTAAGAGGACGATATTTATAAAATGAATCCTGTTGCAAAGTGCAGAAAACTTCAGGCCATCTGAAAATACCATTTTTATTGGATTATCAGCATTTATGTAGCTGTAAATAGTAGAAAAAATTTCTTCATAGTTCTACATTGAGTGAATCCAATAGAGTTAGTACACAGCAGTCTTAATGGATAACATTTTTCTATGGTGACAATTATAAAAGATCAGCATCTAGAAAGGCTGTCATTCATCAGGTTGCATCTTAAAAATACTCCTCGTAAGAAAGCATTAATTTGGAAGTTTAAAAAATCGTGGTGTCATGAAGCAATGTCAAGAGGTGTGTCAGAAAAAAAGCAACCCTGAAATAAAGCTTTGTTCTTGTCATTGTCACAGACGTTGAATTGATACATAAAAAGGAAGACGCCGAATCCCCTTCATTCGATATAACCCTTAATTAACTTTTTATTTACCTCTCTTTCACACAAACTCACGCTGTGGTAGAACATGTACTTCCCCGAATCCAATCGATGAGTGAAACAAATTAAGCAAACTCACTTTGAAATCGAGTACTCATTTTATAGCAAAGTAGCTTTATTTTAATTAGTTTACGTAGTTCGATAAGCCTGTTGTATGTACTGAACGTTAGCTAGGAATCCATTTATGTTACAGAAAGTGTATTTGTTTCACCGGGAGAATTTTCCCAGGTTCAAACAAGTCCCCAATTTTTTGAGGTTGAAATCAGAGGATGCCAAAAGTTGCACACTGTGGTTTACAACTTTTTAACATTTTTTTTTCCGTTTCAAGAGAAATCTTGCAGGAAGAAAGCTGAAAGTAGAATCACTAAGTTCGACGTCCCATACTTGAAGAAGACTTGCACACTATGCTGCAAACGAATATGTGGTGCATTTTTAATGTACGGGAGAAATGATAAGAATTGGATATCTTTCATCCCAATCTAAATGTGAATATTAAGAACTGATACTTATAACCAAAGTTCGAAATAGAGGGTTTTTCTCAGTGGATTTTAAGACAAGGTTAATTGGTTGGTTAAGGTAATGGTACAAGGTCCAGAAATGACAAGCTGCGCCAAACTGATACAACTGCCCTTTGGTGGACAAATTGCGAGATAGAGATGTGTCGCTTTTCGGGCACGATGGGGCACATATTTTTCAATGGCATAACCTCAAAATTGCCATTTTTTGACTTGTGTCAATTTTACTTGCCGTGGTGCGACATGCCGACAGCAAGATCAAAGTGCATATATAAAAATATTAAGTGACCATTATAGATAACAGTTTTAAAAAAGGTGATAAGAACCATGAAGGTAAAAACAATCATGTATAAAAAGGTGACAAAAACTGTAATGTGTTAAAGATGCCAAAAGTGGTAATATGTATAAGATGATAAAAGCAGTGACGTGTAAAAGAGGAAAAAAAAAATATCCTGAAAAACAGTGATATATAACAAGTGTTAAAATGTCATATATAAATCAACATTAAATATGATAAAATAGGCCACTGGGCCAAAGAAGATTAATAAAAAGAAAGATTGTGAGATTCCCCCAATAAAACATTAAGACTAGGTGATGAGGAGTTAATTTAAGACAAGACGGTATAGAAGGGTCTAAAAGTTCCCGAAACTTGCAATTCTGTGAAATTTAAAGATTTAACAATGTTATAAATTTCCAGTAGCAGTTTCCGTGTTACGCCTTGGATTTGATTTAGGATTAATTTCGAAGCTAAAATAAGTGCAGTATCGTCATTGCAATTTCAGCTTTATTATCCACTGGAAGAGGCAACTCCTTCAGATATTAGACTATTTTTTCTTATATAATTATCCCAGACTTCCAAGGGGAGAGATTTTCAGATCCCCTTGTGAACAATGTGGATAAGATTATGGAATGGATTTAAGTTATTATCTCAAAAGCAGAAGCAAACTCCAAGGATCACATCTATGGATATTCTCCCAAATATTGAAGAAAAGAGATTGTTGGACCATTTTCCCATAGTTTAGCCATTACATTTTAGCCAAAGAAAGAAACTTGGTTTTAAATCATAGCGCATTAACAAATTCTGAGGGGAAGGGGATTTATGCAGAGCATCATATTTTTGTAAATAGCATTTAATATTATAGTACTGCAGTTACTTTGTCGTATGGACTATTCTAGATTTAGGGAGTGATCAGTTATGAATTTCACAGCCGTGTTAACTCAAACGATCAGAAAAGCAAGCATTCCGAGCGATCAGAACTTCTTGTTTTCAGGAATGATGGTTACAGGGGTTTGGTGATGCGGTCAATTTTTTGCTACACGAGGGCTAATTAGACCGAGACCTACTGCTTATAACTGATTCTGAAAGGCTACAAACATCCATGTCAAGAGAAGGACTTGAACTCAGAGACTCTGGTACCAAGGCCAGCGACTACTGAAGAACAGAATAGAATAAAGAAATATAATTTTTCCAGTTGTAACTGAATTTCTGTACTGGGACCACTTGAGTGATAACACTAATAATGTAAATAATTCAACACGAAATTATACGTATAAAGAGGGCATAGACAGCCTAACAAATTAACAGAAAACCTACCCAGCGTTGAAAATTTTTTAACTTTTCAATAAGAGATTGCGCAGTTGCAACAAATCCTCACACTGAGAATAGACTAATATAACTAAAAGTAAATAATTCAACAAAGCAAGATAATTATTAGCATGAAGGATGCAGAAAAAAAATGAACCGAAATCATGCACTTATGGCTCAACGCACCATAATCATCAGGGAGCCTAACCAAATCAATTACCTAAAGGGGGAACTTTCTGAATAGGATGCAGGTCTAACCAAAAGACATCCCAAGGTCTCGAGACCTAATTGAAAAAGATAGTCAAATCAAATGAATATAAACAGACATCCTGCACTTAGGGATCAACGCACCATAAATGCAAGATTCTGCAGCAGTAAAGAAACTAAACCAAATAACGAAGCAACCGACTGGTCTCGTCATCAGGGAGCCTAACCAAATCAGTTACCTCAAAAGGGAACTTTCTGAATAGGATGCAGGTCTAACCAAAAGACATCCCAAGGTCCCGAGATCTCATTGAAACAGATAGTCAAATCAAATGAAAATAAGCGGACATCCTGCACTAAGGGCTCAACGCACCATAAAGGGAAGTCCCACTCGAGTGATTAACAGATTATTTTTTTAACGTGCAGATCTAGGGGATGATAAAACAGGCTTTAACAGTTTCCTTAATTTATCTAAAACTCCCGCACCCCTACCTTCCTAGTGTCTCTAAGCAATAGAAATTACCTCAGTACAATCTGATAGTAAATGGGCCGTGCTTGAAATCCGTCATAGGAGAGCGCTGGAACGATGCTCGCTGAAACATTTATAACAAATCACACACTCTACCGGCTCTTGACCGGCCAGCTCACTTCAACCTCTCGCATTCATCACTCAACCTGCAAGCTCGGGCTACAACATCCAGTTAACGACTCTTTCGAACCGCGCCGAGCGAAAAGAACAACTTTTCGGGGCGGCATCCATCAACCGCAAGTGGTTAATGAAAACATAACGGATCGAGCCCTCTCCGCTGACCCCGGCGAGTTCACTCAATATTCCCGGCCTGCCGCAATCCGATCCTTAATTAGCTCGGGCGAAACTCGGCGAAAAATTGGAAAATGCCCCCGAAACTCATTTGCATGCCGTAGTGATAAGTCAATGTCCCCGCCAATCAGGCACAGCTGCGGGTTCCCTTGCCCATTGATTTCTGTGTTCTGGCCCCGGCTTCATCTTCCTCCTCCGCAGAAGCCGTCCCCCCCTCAAAACAATTATGCCCGGATACCGATGTCAATAAACGGGCGGGAAGCCTTTCATGTTCTTTGCGTATGCGATCGCCCGAGAAAAGCTGGACGCTCTCTGGATCGGGCCTTTCACAGACACGCGGGAGAGGGTTGGGGAGATGATGATAGATCCGTTAGAAGACTCCAGTTACGGATTGCCCTACGCTAACGCCAGTTGGAAGCAAAGACTGAAACGAAATCGAAAGAATATCTGAACTATTATACAACGACGCTACTTCCCGTTCTTCTCTACCTTTTTCTTTCATCGTAGAAAAACTAGGTTAATTGAACCTGATGCTCTTGTTTTCCTAGTGATGGACATTGACATTTTCCTTACGGGGTGGGATAGCATGTATCCCATGCGTACGGGCCCAATAATGAATATATATATATATATATATATATATATATATATATATATATATATATATATATATATATATATATATATATATATATATATATATATATTTATATATATGTATGTATATATATATATATATATATATGTATATATATATATATATATATATATATATATATATATATATATATATATATATATATATACAGTTGAACCTCGTTATAACGAACTTCAAGGGACCAAAGGTTTTGTTCACTTTATCCGGTGGTTCGCTATACCCGGACCGTTAAGAAAAATACTAGATTTCACAAAATATATAACTCATTAGTTGCAATGTGTATTCAGTAAAGATGTATTAAAAAATGATAAATCTGTTAAAAATGACCATTACTGAATTAAATCGACTGAAATCGATTAAATTAAACGGACACAATACTAATTAAATTGCGTATAATAGGTTAACGGCGGGACCAAAATTTTTGTTCACTATATACGTGAGTTCGTTATATACCGGGTTTGCTACAATGAGGGTATGATATATATATATATATATATATATATATATATATATATATATATATATATATATATATATATATATATATATATATATATATAATCCCCTGAATGGCCGTTCTTACAATGGGGGTATGATATTTCCCGTTCTAAAGAGGGAATCGGAAAAATGGGCCCCGAAATCTAAAGATTAAGGCTGCTGTGTACTAACCCTATTGGATTCGCTCACCTCAATGTTAGCCTACGGAGAAAATTTGTACAAGGATTGTCAACTCGGATTTAAAGGTTTCTTTAAAAAGATATTGTAGTACGTAATAGAGAAAGAAATTCTACACCTTGGGACTTCTTCGTTTTTTTTTTAAATAAAAATAATATTTTTAAAATTTAAATTATTCGAGGAAAAAAATCTGGTATGATGTGTTTTAAACGCTCATAAATTCCTTTGGTGGACGAAACTTATAAAATGGATCCTGTTGCAAGAATCTGAAGAGTTCAGGCTATCTGAAAATATCCTTTTTATTGGATTATCATCATTTATGTAACTGTAAATAGTAGACACATTTTATCCATAGTTTAACATTGTGATGAGAGAATCCAATAGGTTTAGTACACAGCAATAATAAGCGTAGAAGCTGTGTCATCAGCTTCCAAACTAAACCTAACAAAACTCATAAACTAAAATCTTTTCTACATGTTGAGCATATGCCACAGTCGAGAAGTAGTCTCATCAGAATACATCTATAAGAATTTTATTGCTCTTCGGTGTTGGATTGAAAATTAGTATTTAAATTACTTTTGTAATCTATTGATTTTCAGTTTTAAAAGTTGTTATTTCCACTTTTTCTCCCCTTACCTTTCGTCTCGAACGTAAGCATTTTTTCGAACGATAGAAACTTCCCAAAGATGTATTGTCAAACATGTTGCATATTTAATCGATCTACAAACAAGAAACATACACGAGAGTCACCGAGTTCCGATGTTCATAAACCGGAAAATTTGCTGAACGCATCTCCATTGTCAATTTTGTTTCAGCTGTAAGAGGAAAAGATTCCGCTTAAAAATCGGAAATATTTTAAATTCATTGTCAAAAATTTTTGATCTACAAAATAACAAAAGGGAAAAAAAAACGAAATAAACTACGCTTTCGACTATCTATCATATCTATTCGGTCGTAGTTGTAATTCAACCGCATGCGATTGAAAGGACAAAAACAATTGAGGAGCATGGTTTATAAACTAGGCAGATTACCATAAATGGAGCAACTGACTTGGTAATCCCAAGGTATTTGAAAAGAAAGAAATATGCCGAAGGAAACAGCTAAAATCTTTAATAGTTGAAAGTATTGGGGGAAATAACAAATGCATTCGTGATTTGTCCTTGAGACAATCACTTCTAATGTTACAATGTAATTATATTCCGGACTAAGGATTATATCTGTTCAAACGATACTAGCAGTCACCTTTATAAATTACTAGCGGCCCGTCCCGACTTTGTCCGGGTTGAACAAAATATTATTCCAATAATTTTCCAGTTGATAGCCAATAAATTGTAAATCTTTTTTTACCTTAATAATAACCTAAATAATACCTTAAATTAATTTTACGTTAGTTAATAATTAAAATAAATTTTTTTAAAGAAAAAGGCGTGCCGGAGAACGGCGAGGTTCGAACCGCTAGCGTTAGAACAGAAGCCCACCGCGATAGCACCACGCTAAGGATCGTTGAAAGCTTCAGAACAAAAAGCGGTAGAAGACAGTAGCGGAAACAATGCAGATTGTTAGGATTAAGCCCCTAAATTTATTTCTACTGATCAGATATACATAATATATAGCCTATGTCCATCTGGAATAATGTACCTTTCAAACAGTGAAAGAATTTTTCAAATAGGTACAGTGGTTCTGAAGATTACCCTCCACGTACAAAATCGCTCTCTCTCTTTATATATAAGTATAGATTGCGGATTTATAAGCTTCAACTTATAGGTCAGCTGATGTGACTTTGATATTTTGCTATTACATTCGTTTAGCTTTAACAGATTTTATATATTAAGTGCCTCATTCTGAAATTCCGAATCAGCTGCCCCTCCTGTTGCTTTTACAAGGTTTTTGTTATTGTTTAAAACGGATTCATTTAGAGTGACTAAACGAAGATTCTCAAAGCGACCGTAACTTGATCGTTGACCCCTTTTAAAAACGGGGACCTCCTGTAGAAAGCATCTAATGAATATCCTTCGGAACTTATTACCGAAGTTAACAATTTCGCAACGAAGTTCATTTCAGAACAATAAACAGATACCCCAGTGCTAAATTGTCAGCTGAATCTACAACCCATCCATAAACAGTGGGTGTTTCCCCGCGTTTCAAAGCGTTCTCAACCAAGGGAAAGTTAATCTCTCTGTAGTCATAGTGGAAAGCAAATAGTCTTGAAAAGAGGTCGATATTTAAGTTCAAGAGCTGTAAGGATAAGTTGCAGATTGTTTTTTTTTTTTTTTTTTTTCTCAAGGAACCGGTCCGTGGCATTTTGTGGAAGGACGAAATTACTCCGCTAATGAACTTGCAGGGGGGACCCATTAATCATCGAAATGACTCGGGAATTTCTTCTCGGACACTTTGGCTAATAAGCACTGCGCGATACTAATATTTCATCTGCTGCAGGAAATCCTTTTAGTGACAAACATCCATTTCTCGCCGATTGCAGGGACTGATACCCAAAGGGTTTCTGTTTCGCAAAGCTGGATCATCCATCCGGAACTGCAACTTTCGCAGGAATAAGTGGGGAAGGCAACGTGAAACAAACATAATAATTACTGAGGATAAAGCATCGCTCTACGTGCAGTCGTAAGAGAAATTGAAAAAGAAAAAGCATAAAACCAGGTTTTATGGTTTTTGCTCGAAATTGAGGGGCGATTTCGTACGGCATGAATAAGTCTGTGAAACAATACAACATTATGTTGAGATTTCTAAAAATTAGTGGGATTATTACCGATCAAGAAATAACCATGTACGAACATCTTGAAAACTATTATTATGCATATTGGTGTAATTTATCACTGACATATATTCGTAATGGAGCTATAAGAACATAAACTCTTATAACTCCATGTTATGTCCAATTTCGAAAGCAAATATATATTATAAATAATCAATGTATAAACTTATAGACACCATCAATCATTCAAAATATTTTAAGTATTGATTTCCTTATTAATTGACTACTGGCGAAGTTTATATGATAATCAAATACCCTTGGTAAAAGCATTGTAAATAAGCAGTTTTATTTGGTATGATAACACGACGGGTAACGCTATAAATGGACATTCACCGAAACATAATACTTGGATGTATTATAAATATTTTTCAGATATTTAAAGGACTTTGAGGCTATATTGGAATCATATAAAAATATTAGAGTATTCCAAGACATACTTAAAGATGTGAAATTAAACTTAATGTGAAATGCTGTTACTCTTAAATATTTTTATTCACATAAAAAATATTCTCTTCATTGGTACTTCAGATGTGAAAGTGGGTTTTTGAGATGTTTCTAAACTAAATGTTATAGTACTAAAAAAAAACACATAATCTATACTTCTGTCGCAAGACTTTGTTGTTGAACGACTAATTTTTTCCTTTCTTATATATAAAGATGCAGTTTGCTGGACATTTTAATTTATTTTTGGGCGGTATGTGCTTATTCAAAATGTTTAGCAATTGGGGGTTATCGTGCGTGAAATGTCGTTCCATGCGAATTAATGATATTTCCTCAGAGGTATCTGTTACCAATCTGTTTATATAAAACACTTCCGTAACTCACTGACTGACTGATTGACTGACTGACATACAACTCACGAACTAAACCGCTGGACCTAAAGGGCTGAAATTTTGCATGGCGATTCCTCTTATAGTGTAGGGGTGTAATAAGAAAGATTTTTGAAAAATTCTTCTTAGATTTTTTTAAATTAAACTGTTAAGATGTTTTAGTAACTTTTTTAAAGTTTGCATTTAAAATAATAATTTGAGTGTTATAAAATTTATATCACGAGAAAGATCATAAAAATTCCTTTAAAATCAGATCTTTTCGAATTTTTACCTCCATTTTCTGATTTTTGGTGAATTTTTTAAGATTAATTTTTAGAATTTAATTTATTAAATGCTGATCACGTGATTTCTTTTTCTGGTACTTTAAATAAATTTATCCTCACGTGCATTACAACTAAACAGATGAAAAATGTTTTTTTTCCTTGCTAATGCGACAGACGAATGAACATTATCCAAAAAATGTTAAAATACAGTAAAAGATATGTTCCTCAAACTGTACTATATTAACTGTACAATATTCTTTATGCCCTATTAGATTTAATTTGAATATTTTCTTCTACATTATTTTGTCTATAAAAATATCCCTTACGATTTTTTTATAAATATATTTTTTTTGTTTTTCTCCCCATCAATTGTATACGTAGATCGTCGTATTTATTAAATATATATATATATATATATATATATATTGCATTAATTGCATACATTGACCGTTGTATTTAATTTGAATGTACTCCATAGCGAAGTGCGGGTTTTCAGCTAGTTAAGTATAAAATAAGTGAAACTGACAGAAAGAAAAAAAAAAAACTTTTGCTGCAGAGTACAGAGGTATATAAATATATATATATATATATAAATGTACTTTGGCTTGACTGAAAATACTAATTCTGAGCCAGAAATTGTCCTTTGTTATAATAAATGGTTAAAAGGCATTTTACTTACTGTTAACAAAATTAATTAATGGGAAATAAATTCAATATTATCGATGAAAAAAGATAGCTGAAGAAATGGAAAAAATATTACTATAAGTAACCATATAACTAGTTTTGCTTACAGAACTAAAACTCTTAAAATATCACTTTCTTAAGCTAAACAAAAATCCAGACATGAAAGTTATCTTCTGTCTAACTGGTGGTAAATCATTTATTTCCAAATATAAAAACGTAGACAATTTCACCTCACTTTTGTTTTACTGCATGATATGATACAAAACCAAAAATTGTTTCATAAATGGTACGAAAACAAATGTTATCAAGCAGTTTTCTTAGACAAATAGAACATTTATCCTGCCATAAGTTCAAGCTACTTGTATGCAAAACTGCCTGATAAAATCATAAAAATCTTTTTTTTTTTTTCAGTTTTGTGATACCCCCATTAGTTACTTTTGTTACTGCAAAATAAGAAATCCTCATTAAAACATATAGAAAGATCCTTTTAATTGTCTAACGACACTTTTCAGTGTTTTAAATTCTTTCAAGTGCGTTAATTACGCAGTGGCTCAATTAATTGTAAATTACTACAAAATAAGATACACTTTATAAAAATACTATCTCTCTCTGAATGAACTGAAGCTTATTCATTAACGCAAACCATTAATTAATGTAATTAATGTAAATCACAGTATACCATCGTAACACCATTAATATAAAACATTAATTAATCAATGTAAAGCATTGTTCAACATCGTATCTTCTTCAGTATTACAAATTATGTTGTTGTTGTTGTTGTCCCTTGGCCGGAAGTTTCAGACCACGTCCATATAGACATCGGGCTGAAGTGTGTGGTTCCGGTTTATATAGCTGTACAAGGATCGGATTCCGACTTAGCTAGTTGCCACCTCAATTTTGACCGAGCTACCCCCAAGGGTGACATCTGGGGGAATCGCACCCTCTCCCACCCTCACTGACCTCGTACAAGAACTTTCCGGTATGCGGATTAAACGTGCCGATACCAGGCCTAGACACGGAGATATTTAATGGTGTGCGTCGGGATTCGATTTGAGCGCCCTCAGCACCGAAAAGCAGCGTGCTACCAGAAGGACCCCGCAAATTGTGTAAAGCATTTTAAAATTACTGTAGGTTGAGGTATTTGAATATACAGTCAAACCTCGTTTATCCTCATTTCGTTAATCAGGATCTCCGGATAATCCTGATCAGATTTGTAGACTTTTTTTTAATTATTATTTATAAACGCTGCACGGGTTTGAAACAGAAGACAGAGGACAAATTCTCTGTTAAGAAATTATGTGAAAGATATTTTTATATTCTTTAATGTCTTGTAAACAATACTATTTAATTTTGTTACAAGAAATAGTTTTTTATCGAAATAAACGGTAAGGCTACTTAGTTAAGGATTTTGTTTTTGCTTATTACCCATATTACCCGGATTATCCGATTTTCGATTGCCCAGATTGCTTATGTCCGGATAAACGAGGTTTTACTGTAACTGCAAAACCAGATACACTTTATAAAAACATCATTCTTTGCTATAAAAACCCGAATTTTAAATTATTGTTCAGCATTGTTTCTTCTTCAATATTGGATATTTTATCTGGAGGGTTAATATTGCAGTGGATCGAAAAGTTTGTAAATACAGTGGAATCTCGATTAATCGTTTTTCAAAGGATCGACTTGAAACTGAACGATAAATACAGAAAAACGATACATGTGGGAAGAACATGAACAAAGTACATGAACATGAACATGTACAAAGAAATATGGTAGTCGGAACTGGGTGAAATAAACGACACATACGGGAAAACGATGATTCAGAGAACGATCGATCGAGATTCCACTGTAACTGCAAAATTTGGTAATCTATATAAAAGTATCATCCTGTGCAAAAAAAAAAATATATATGTAAGAATTTTTGAATATTAAAACAAGGAGAAATGTCCATTTAAAGGTTGATACAAGAGAGGCATCTCCATAAATTATTTCAAATTCTGTCAAGTGGGTAATTAAGATAGCTCCAAATTACTACAAAATAATATATTACCCACGCTTTTGTTGTCTTGTTCATTTCCCCCAAACTAAAACTACCCTCTATTTGTCATTCAAGGAAGAGGTAATTTCGTTGATAATTTAATTTGATTCATAAGTGATAAAGTCATGAAGAGGTGGCTCGGAGATCCGCACCGCACAATTAAGGAAATGTCGCATTAAAGATCATTTGTTTCACGCACGCCGCTTGTCTCCCATGCCACGGCATTTCTCTGTAAGACAATACAAGCTTACCTCGGCGCGGTACATTAAATATCGATAATACTTTCAGAGCGAATCAATATCGCATTCTTTCACGAAACCTCTAATCTGCATTGAAAGCAAGATGAATGTAGAAAACTTTTCAAACGCGCTGGCAAAAATGGAATCCTCTCTCTTTTCATCTTCATAAGGTGGCTGCGGAGATATATATGGCGCCTAATGGAGGGTCAGTCTGGGAAGGGGTCAGAAGTAATTAAAAGTCGTAAATTTCTCGTTAGCTGCCGCAGATCGATAGTAATTGAACCGATTTTTCGATGACCGTAATTAAGTGCGATGGGGATAATCGGAATCGTTTTGTCATTGGCGCCCTGTCATCGATCACCTCGATTGGTCAGTGACTGTCACCCTTAATTGGGTGGTCATTAAGGAATTGGAAAAGTCGGGAAATTTATGCAATATTTAGAAGAATCAGAGACGAATGCATATTAAGTAAGGGACTAATCTAATCAATATGACTTAAATATGTAGCATACGAATCAAAGTTTGGAATTTATGGGGATTAATTTGGTAAGAATATGTAGATTTAAAATGATTAAAAATCCTTGATGATAATACACATTGCTGATGAATAAATATAAAATATTACTCGCTTTACTTTCGACACATATCTTAAAACGCTCAGCTCGGATTCTTCAAATTAGCGGATTAATTGCGAGACAATCAAATTTAAATGACACATTTGTATCAATCACGGTTCTATAAATTATGTATGATTAAACCTCGAATTCATTTAATATCAGTTATTAAAATTTTGAACTTCCTGAATCTATAAGCAGATGTATTATATGTAGGGCTGAAAAAGTAAAATACTGCTGGCTATACAAAATTTTTCTCTTTTAAGGCAGCTGTGTACTAACCCTATTGTATTCGCTCACTACAATGTTAACCTATGGAGAAAATTTGTCTACGACTTACAGCTACTAAATGCTGATAATCCAGTAAGAATGGTATTTTCAGATAGCCTGAACTTTTCTGCACCTTGAAACAGGATTCATTTTATAAATTTTGTCCACCAAAGGAACTTATGAGCGTTTAAAACGTACTATACCCGATTTTTCCCCAAATAATTTAAATTTTAAAACATTCTTAGCATTTAAAAAAAAGAAAAGTGCCGCAAGGTGTAAAATTTCTTTTTGTATTACAGAGTACAAATTAAAAAAAAAATCGTTCAATCCAAGTCAACAATCCTTGGACACATTTTCTCCATAGGTTTACATTGACGTGAGCGAATCCAATAGGGTTAGAGCATGGACTTAACGGACTTTTATAACGATATGCTACAACACTTTGTTATATTTATACACATTTAAAATTCAACAGACTAAAGAACCGAATAACGCAAATTGCACCATTAAATTATGAAGCCATGGCATGATATTTATTGCATAGTGTAGCGTACTGGAATTATGGTCTTTTTTTCCCGAGACCCCACAAGGTCTGAAACACAGCTGCGTGTTTTTCAAGGAATGTGTTGTTCGGTTCCACCAGTTCGGAACACGCGGGGGTATTAAAAACCGTTTTCCTTGCAGATGCAGCCACTAAAGCTGTCATCTTGGACGTTTCTGCAATGTAGTAAAGTTCGGCGACTAAGAAGAGCTGTCAGCCGATAATCTGCCGGCATCTGCCGCCCCCTCCACCCCTTCTGAAAATCCGACATTGAAGAGAGACGCTGTATAAAATCCGAGCGGGATAGACGTGTTTTTGCTAGGCTCCTGTGTTGTTGGGCCGAGAATGGGCCCTAGAGCGTGTATTTGTGAATCTGCACGTAAATTAAGTGATTATGTCGGAAGTGTTTAAAGTTTAATTCTTTTTGTAAATAAATCTACTTGTTATGTTTTTGTTTTAAAAATTTGGCTTTCGCTTTTAATTAGAACTCTGTCTTTCTTTGGTATGGATAAATAGTTGTGAAATTTCTTCAAAATGCCTCAGAGAGTTTATCAGCCTTACAGTGACGCCACAATAGTAACTAAAATTTTCTTTCTTATCATAATAAAGCTTTAAAGTACCGTCTGCTAAGAATGAAAATTGATCCAGGGTTTCCAAACTCGCGACCAGTACTACCCTCGAAACCTGGGATTCACAACCTTTTTCCTACATCGACCCATTTTAAAAGAATGATTTTCTTCATCGACCCTCTCACATTATTCTCTATAATATTCAGCATACAACATACACTGGTGTAAGAAATTAAGAGAATTTGCAGACTTGGTCGATTATCTCTAGAACTACTAAACCGATTGAAATGAAATTTGATATGTACATACATTGATACAATACAAAACAAATAACCATTCAATAATTGTAATACACACGCATGATCGTGCGTAACACTCGTTGGAGTCGGAAGGTATGAAACAGCGGTTGCAGAATAAACCAAAAAATGGGTTAATAGATGGGTTAATAGGGGGTATGGTCCCCTCTTACAGATATACAGGTCTCGCAGCGTGATTTCATACTTGAAATAAGGCAGTTTATCATTTCCTGTGGCAATTGGTCCCACTCTTTCAGCAACACTGTTTTCATTCCCTGGATGGTTCTCAGAGGGGGATTGCGAGTTGCATTTGCCCTCCCCAGAGCGTCCCAGACATGCTCTATAGGGTTAGGGTCTGGAGATCTGGCTGGCCAATCCATCCGGCAAATATCCTCACTCTCTAGAAATTCGTTGACCAGAAGGGCTCTATGTGGCCTCGCGTTATCGTCCATTAAAACGAACTCAGGGCCAACTGCACCCCTGAAAAGGCGAACATAGGGCTCCAAGACCTCATCCCTATACGTCACACCAGTCACAGTGCCTCTTTCAAAGACATGGAGAGGTGTGCGGCCATCCAACATGATGCCTGCCCAGACCATTAAACCTCCTCCGCCATAATGGTCGATTTCGCGGGCATTGGAGGGTAGGTAGCGGGTCCCTCGTTCTCTCCATATGAACGTACGGCGAGAATCGGTGTTTAGGCAAAACCGGGACTCATCAGTGAAGAGAACGGTCGCCCATTGATCCATACTCCAATCTCTATGCTCTGCACCATGATAAACGGATTCTCCTGTTCGTAGAAGTGAGTGGGGCGCAAACAGCAGGTCTCCTTGTAAACAACCCCCTCTCATGTCTCTTGGAAACAATCACCCTTGATACACGGGTTCCTGTGGCTGCATACAAGTCACGAGAGAGCTGAGAAGCTGTAGCACTCCTGTTACGCCTCGCTATAATCGACAAATGGCGATCTTCTCTTGCCGTCGTGGCTCGTGGACGACCTTGTCCAGGCTTTCTCTCGATGGATCCGGTATCCTGGAACTGTTTCCATAAGTTACACACGACGCTGGGCGTTAAATTGAACTCTCTACAAATTTGGAGTTGAGATTGGCCTTCTTCTAGTCTCCCCACAATTCGCCACCTCATTCCATCATCTAAACGTTGGTGGTTACTCATTTTTACTGTTGCGATTTGAAATTTACCGATTGCTGCAAAATAACACCAAGAAATTCGCCCAGGTGTGCTAGCGAACGAAATGTGTCTTAACTTACGCGCGCTTATAAAGCCTGTTTCTCTACTGGCTCCGCCTACACACACGTGTACGCTTACGTATTTGACGTACAAGATTTGCATTTTTGTCTAGAAGCAGTGGTTTTCCATTCAGTTCAGTTCTTTTCATGAAATTCGACAAAATATTCAAATTCTCTTAATTTATTTCACCAGTGTAATTATAATACTAATAATTGCACATGAAACACATCAAGATAACTATTTGACTAACAATATGAACAGAAATTAGAAAAAGTGGTCCATTAGGTTTATGTTTTATTATTTCTGTACTATTTTCATTTTTAATTTCACAAATATAAACAAGATTTCGGAAACACAGATTGTAATTGCACAAAAGTTCGATTTCAATTAATGTGGGGGTTGTCCTTGATGCATTGACACAATTTTTAAAAGTTTGGCTTGAAACTTTTTATCATCGTATAGTCACAATAACTAACATAACGAATATAAATATATAATTTACTAAACTCTTTTACAAAGCGTGGATCACTCCACCCTATGCAAATCTGTATTCATACATATTAAAACGGATATTATTATCCAATAATTACATTTCTTAAAATTTAAATTAAATTTTCAAAGAGAAAAATTTATCATCGACCACCAAAAAACCCCTAGAATACTATAGACCCATTTTAAACTTCCATCGACCCCCTTGGACCCCGATCCCTACTGCCCTGCAATGAGGAACTATTTTTCTTTAATTTCTTTTCACATATATTCCTCCTTTTTGAGGCCTACAACACAGATTGCTGGACTCAACATATTTTCTACCATATATAGATTTTTGTTTTTTAATTTTTCTAGATTTTTTATCATGACTGTTTGTACTTCCTAAAGGTCCGTTATAGTTTTTTCAATAGTCAGGTGCCACTGTAATGACAGAGGTTTAACACGGGTCTCCTAAATTTTAGGCCAGTATTTTAGCAAGTAAACTACCACAGCAAGGCCAGGAACTCTCTTTTTTTAAATTAAATTTTTCACAAGTCTTTGAAACTCCATAACATGGGATAACACTTTCTTAGTATGTTTCTTTTTTTTTATCTGATATTACTCGAATAAGGTTTTTAAAAGATGAAGAGTTTCATATCAGCGTCAAAATCTCTACTTATGTTCTGAATTATTGCTTTTTATTTCCCTGAAGGCTAAGCTGGCCTTTCAAAGAGTAAGATCAGACTGTTGCCGGAAGCACTCTGCCAACCCCAAAAAATTATCTATTATAATTCTCTCAACGAGATGAATCGAAGTGAAAAAAGAACAAAATTTACAAAGTTGCCCCAAAAATTATCTATTATAATTCTCTCAACGAGATGAATCGAAGTGAACAAAGAACAAAATTTACAAAGTTGCCCCAAAAATTATCTATTATAATTCCTCTCAACGAGATGAATTGAAGAGAAAAAAGAACAAAATTTACAAAGTTGCCCCAAAAATTATCTATTATAATTCTCTCAACGAGATGAATCGAAGTGAAAAAAGAACAAAATTTACAAAGTTGCCCCAAAAATTATCTATTATAATTCTCTCAACGAGATGAATCGAAGTGAAAAAAGAACAAAATTTACAAAATTGCTATATAAATTCACTCTTGTGATAATGGAGTATAGTAAAATTCAGAATAATGGAATTCAAAATATCAGATTTTTTTTAGTATAGATCAGGAGTTCCTAACCTTTTGTTGATCAGGGACCACTTGTTAAAAAACTTCGGGAAAAATCTCCCAACCAATCCATTTAGGGGCACAAATGGGTTTTGTTTTCTGAATAAACAAACTATTTGGGATAAGCAACTTTAATATTAAGTTACGAATAAACTTAATACCAATAAGAAATTTAAAGTAAAATTAAATTGAATTTAGCTTTGTAAATTTCTGAATGTTAGAGTTTTTTTTTTAAGGGAACAAGGGACCTTCAATCTCGTTCTTCTTTAATTTTCAATATTTTACTCTATATACACCATGAGTATAAGTATTATTTTCTTCTACATTGAAGATGCTTAGAATCCACAAATAAGTATTTTATAGAGGAATAAGACCTGTTTATCAAAAAATTCTTCAAAAATTCTAGAATTTTTCAAAAGGCTCCATGCGTATTCATTTTCCGCTGATATCTTCCAAATTTCTCAGAATTGTTAATTGAAGTGTTTGTCACAAAACTGTGCATAATTCTTTGGAATCACAAATATTTTTCGAATTTATAGACCATAAAATAAAGTAAAAACATTTAAAAAACATAAAAATAGCAGGCAGAACGGAAAAAAATATTTAAGACTTTTAGATTGATACAAAAAACGTGCACATTTATATTTATATACACGCGGTAAACGTATAATACAAAATTTAAGGATTTTAATTAATACAGAATGCGCATAGGACATTTTGAAAAACGTTAGCATTTTTGAAAAATTTTTGAAAATCAGGCATCATTCTGCCAAAAATTCCTTATTTTGAATTTTAAGGGTTTTCAATGTAGTAAAAAAGAAAATTAATTATTCTCATTTTGTATATCGAGTTAAATATTGTAAATTGAAAAATTCGAATTTGATGGTCCCTTGTCCCCTTAACTTGAAAAATTGGAGAGCTGGAATTAGTTGAAGATAATTATTTCAAAATAAACGAAGATTCATTGTGGATGGTGACAAAAAAAGCTTAAAAATTCTTAATTAAATAGTTTTGTTCAAATAAACACTTTAAAATTCAACATTAATAAAAGCTATACATTTATTCGAAATGGCGCGTGGCTAATTCCTGCCGAAAAATAAGCTTAAATCACTCGCTACCACGTCTCCCCCCAGACCTTCTGCTCTCACCTACTACGCTTCTCAGTCTTTAACCAATCCTCTCGTCAACCATATTCCAAACCAGGAAAAGCAAATCTTCAGACGACGCTTCCGAAATTTTCCCGCACAGCTCTCCCTTCTGCCACCCCGAGCCAAAGGGGCCTGTAGTGAGAGTGCCGACACTTTTGGCAATGCGAAGCACGTACGCGGGCCTCGGGGGCTGGGAAATGAGGCAACTCGAGGTTTTCGAGTCGTTACTGGCTGATGGAAGAACGTGTTTCTTGCGGCTCAAATTTAGATGGGGAAGTTTTATTTTTCTTTCATTATATTTTTTTTTCTCGTATTTGATTTTCTTCATTCCTTTCAACCTCCATCTTTTTTGTTATGAAGTTCTAAAGAAGGGGAATATTTCCCCTGTGTCTGGAAAAATGTTACACTTCTTGACAGAGCACGGCTGGTTTTCTGTGTAGGCAGTCGGTTGCGCACGCCTTGCGGATTTAATGAATTTTCTTTTCGAAAATTAACTGCGATGCGTGGTATGTGAAGACGTCACTTTTGTTTTCAGGGTTTTTATTTTGTTGTTGTTTATAGCGTTTTACTTTCCCGTGTTACGAATAATGTACATATTTACCACAAATAGGGTTACTTTTTTGACTTAGGACATTTTGTGGAAAAAGAAGAAATTTCAACAAATCTGAAATCCTTTTGTCTCTCGGTGGAAGATGGTTTTCGCAAAAGACTCTCTTGGATGTTATATCCGGTGAAAAGAAAATCCAAAAATTTGAAGCAGTCCTGTAACTCTTTTAATCACTTGTCAGGGTTACTCTTCTTAGAAAAGTTTTCTAGGTAATAGATGGAGGTGAAAAGAAATTCAACAAATCTGAAATCCTGTTGTCTCTCTGTGGAGGTTGGTCTTCGCAAAAGAATCTTCTAGGTGACATATCCGGTGAAAAGAAAATCAAAAAATTGAACCAGTCCTGTAATGCTTTCAATCACTTGTCGGGGTTACTCTTCCCAGAAAAGTTTTCTAGGTAATAGATGTGGTATATTTAAGGTTCCATAAAATTCAACAAATCTGAAATCCCTTTGTCTCTCTGTGGAGGTTGATTTTCGTAAAAGACCCTTCTGGATGATATATCCGGCGTAAAGAAACTAAAAAAATTTGAAGCAGTAACTCTTTTAATCACTTGTCAGGGTTACTCTTCTCAGAAAAGTTTTCTAGGTAATAGATGTGGTATATTTAAGGTGAAAAGAAATTCAACAAATCTGAAGTCCTTTTGTCTCTCTCTGTGGAAGTTGGTCTTCGCAAAAGAATCTTTTAGGTGACATATCCGGTGAAAAGAAAATCAAAAAATTTTAACCAGTCCTGTAATTCTTTCAACCACTTGTCAGGGTTAATCCCCCCAGAAAAGTTTTCTAGGTAACTGATGTGGTATATTTAAGGTGAAAAGAAATTCAACAAATCTGAAATCCTCTTGTCTCTCTGTGGAGGCTGGTCTTCGCAAAAGAATCTTCTAGGTGACATATCCGGTGAAAAGAAAATAAAAAAATTTGAACCAGTCCTGTAATTCTTTTAATCACTTGTCAGGGTTACTCTTCCCAGAAAAGTTTTCTAGGTAACAGATGTGGTATATTTAAGTTGAAAATAAATTCAACAAATTACTGCCAGTCACCCAATCGTATTTTCAGTATGCAAAGGTTGATCTACTCAAAACGCTCAGCTACATGAAAGATGGGTTTTATTTCCAGTAAAAAGAAATTCAACACATTTAAATCAGTCCTCCAATTCTTTTATTTGTCCATAAAGGTTCGATTTAGCTAGTCTCCTGTAGGTGAATCATGTATTATAGTTTCGGTGAGATGAAATTCAACAAATCTGAAGAATCTGAAGAGTCAGTGCCCAAATTTGAAGAATTATTTCCTTCAGTACCATAAAAGTAAACATCCCAGTATTCTGTACAATCCTCCAATAGCAAAAAGAAAGAATTCAAAAGAATCAAAGATCATTAAGGAAACCCTAATGCAAGACATATCGAAAGTCGTGGGTTGAAATCCTCCGCAACTGTGATAAATAAAATGAAGATTATTAATTTTAATATTCTTTTCTATTTGATTTTTATTCATTTGTTTTTTGCTGTCACTGATTATTTTGTTGTTAGATTTTTTTTCCTTTCGCCAAATACAATAACAAATGAAGGTAAAAGAGTAATTTGCTTTTGTGATGAAAGCAACAATTGCTTTAGTTATTCCAAATTTTTGACAGGGCTGTCGTATTATCATTCTTCCTACAATTCAACTATCCCATTACAATACATGAACAAAATTCGCATAATTTTGTGTAGTTTGGCATAAAAAGTAAACAAGCTGTGGCTTTAAACACGCCAAAAAATTATTAATAGAAAACTAAAATATATAAGTTAAAAAAAAAAACCTTTAAAGAGTCATGATGCACTGGAACATTCCTTCACTATGTGGCACTGTAGTCTTACTGGAAGTTAACTGAAGGGCCAGTCAATGATAAGACAAAAGAAAAGAAGGAAGAAAACTGCCTCAAAAGCTTACCTAAATCTCAATGAATGCTTAAATCACAAATTAGCAAATATAACTAAACATGAACAAAATTTATTGCATAGTTGGACTAATGTTGGAGCCGACGGCGACTGTGAAATAGTTAAAAATGACCGAAATTAAAGGGGTTGTAATTTAAAGATTTATACGTTCAACATAAAATTAAATCACAGTTCTAACTCAAATAACCAAATCAATTATAAGATAAATTTACCTACGAGAGAGATCTTTTTTAATCTACATTTTTTATACTGTATATTGAGCTTCTGGCGTTCCTAATAGAATTTACATAGTTTTTTAAAATTGGTACACTATTAAAGAATATATGCAGTCGAACCTCCATTTAACGAACCTCTATTTTGCGAATTTCTCTATTTAGCAAACTTTTCCTTGGAACCAAGAACATTTTGCAAATTTCTTCGTAAAATAACCTCCAAATAACGAAGTGCATTCTCTATTTAACGAACTTTTTCTTGTGATTCAATATTTTTTTCTCCATATTTCTCAAAATATTTCTGAACGTTTCAAACTTATTCTTTCTTTTAACACATTTTATGGTTATCAATGACCTTGACAGGGTTTTACCATGTTCTTGAACTAGTCTCCCGTTTTCTAGATTGTTGATCAGAGTTGTTCAGGTTATTTCGGTTCTTGTAGCTGGAGAATGTCAAAACGAAATGCTTGAGCATTAAAGAAAAAAAAAATAATTCTTCATGAGGTGGATAAAGGCATTAAGATAAATGATATTGTTTTACAATTTAGTATTCCTCCAAACAGCTTATCAACCATAGTAAAAAATCGTGATAAGATACAAGATTATGATTCATCGAATTCTTGTTCAAAACGTTTAAAAGCATGTGTCTATGAAGATGTGGATGAAGCAATTTTGAAGTGGATACACACAACGCAAGATATAAAATGTTCTGATCTCTGGGTCTCTCATAACTGAGAAAGGCTCTTCAATTTGCGAAGGCAAATTGAAGAGCCATTAAAAGCAAATTAGAGCATTAAATCTGAAAAATCGAAGAAGTAAAATTGAAGTAGTAAAATAGTAAAATTGAAGGCAAATTGAAGTGTTTAAAGTATTTAAAGTTTTCTAAAAGGTGAATCTCTATTTAACGAATTTTCAATATAACGAACTTTTTTCGGGATTTATCGACTTCGTTAAATAGAGGTCCGACTGTATATATATATATATATATATATATATATATGTGTGTGTGTGTGTGTGTGTGTGTGTGTGTAAGTAAGTAAGTGTAAGTAATAATAACGTCACACCACTTTTAATTCTATTCCAATCTTGTCTATCCCGTTATATAACTAACTTCCGCGTTCTTCCTATATGCGCCTGGAAGTCGCGTGGACATATGGCACCATAGAGGGTCACGTGGTAAACAGAAACTAAATATCATATATGCTGGTGTGAGCGTCGGTTCTATGGACTTGAAGATTGAATCATGGATTTGAGCGGACGTCATTATCCATTCTCTCTGCTTGTAATTGTAATTCATTGAATTATTTGATTTGGAGTTGATGTGAACCAGGCCCGACTACCAAGCAGAATGCCCGTTCTGCTGTTCCTGGATATCGTAGTTCCTGGATATCGTAGTTAGTGTCGTCTATTGATTCTGTATTTCATATATATATGTGATGATGTCACATCACGTCGTGGAG
This sequence comes from Dolomedes plantarius, assembly GCA_907164885.2. Classification (NCBI taxonomy): domain Eukaryota; kingdom Metazoa; phylum Arthropoda; class Arachnida; order Araneae; family Dolomedidae; genus Dolomedes; species Dolomedes plantarius. The sequence goes on along the minus strand of OU015502.1, from coordinate 76,486,429 downwards.
GAGATGGTGCACACAAGAGTCGCGAGCACTGCACGAGGCATTGTTGTTGATAGAAGTAGTCGTGACACTCTAGAGAAGAATATTGGATGAAAGAAACACGGTCACTCGCTTAAGAATTCCATTTATTCCACTGACTTCTTATAGCATTATTCTTCATGAAAGCAGACATCAAAGAAGGCTTGGCAGAAAAGGATGATATAAGGTTTGCATGAACACTAATGACAATAGCAAGCCTCCGAACCTGCCGGAGCTTGAATATACTGGACACCACGACATCGAACGGTAGCGGAAGAGGGACGCGGACAACAGGCAAAAGAACAAAGGGAACGCGGGAGCAGAGCAAGGAAACAAGGAAACAGAGAGCGCGAAAATCCTCTGCTGGACCTTTAATACTATGGGGGCGCTAGATGTTCAAAATTCTATAATTGGTTAAAATCTAACATATGGTCTGACCACGTGAAGGTAGGATTCAAAGTCGCATGACTTTTCGAACGCTGTGTGGCGAAATAGGCGAGGGACTCTGAATCATGTCTGATTCATGCGGTTAGTGAGCAAGAGTTT